>JAHLJT010005437.1:1625995-2140090 GCA_031308135.1 Acheta domesticus | reverse complement strand
TTCTGTAGTTCTTCTATACTTCCTGATGCAATCGCCACATCATCAGCGTATATGTATGTTTCCACACATGTTGTTTCCTTCTTCGTTGCACTTGCTAAATCATTCATCATCAGATTGAACAAAAGTGCACTTATAGGGTCCCCTTGCAGTACTCCGATGGTCTGTTCAATTTTTTTTGATGTTGTCGCATTGTCTTGCACATTAATGTAGTTTTTGGTTAATATGTTAATTACTATCCTTGTGAGCCATGTCTTTCCTGCCTTTTATATCATTTTCGCTGTTGCTATTTGCCTGTTTACTCTGTCAAATGCTTTTGAGAAGTCTACAAATACTGTATATAATTTTCCTTTAGGCCTTTCTAGTTGGTTTGTTATATTTTTCATGAGACATTCCACTGCCATTATTGTAGACCGTCCCTCCCTGAAACCGAATTGTTCTTCGGCCAGTATTGGTTCTATTACTGGGGTTAGCTTTCTTACAATCAGCTTTGTAAATATTTTGAATATCGTCGCTTCTAATGCTATTCCGCGGTATGCATCTGGTGCGCTTGTATCACCTTTTCCTTTGTAAAGTAATTTCATCGTGGCTGTGCGCCATTCTTCCGGTATTGTGCCTTCTTCAAGACATTTATTCATTAGATTTGTCCATTTTTCCGCTAGCAATGGTAATGACATTTTTAGGTGTTCATAGAATATCCCGTCTGGTCCTGCTGCTTTTTTATTTTTTGATGTCATGATAACTTTCTCGACTTCTTTCTTGGTGATCGCTGTGCATGGCTCCCATTCTGTTTCCTCTATTTCTGGTCTCGTTTCCTTATATCCAATTATTTTCTTTACGTGCTCTTCCCACGTCTCCATTGGTATGTCTGCCGGAAATCGGGGTTGTACTCCGTATATACGCGTGTGTACGGGAAAGTAAAAAGGACATGTCCTCTAAAAGAAGGATAGATGGTAACCCTGCTAATATTTCATGAAACCCTAATCAGGGAGACCGTCATGCTTTTTGTAGTTTTTAGGCATTTGGACAAAGGCAGACTCAACCATTCGTTAGTGCATGGACAGGGAGAGCGCGGCCTCACAGTTGGTTGTTTTGAACTGTACGTGTCCAGTGCCCCCTGTTTTCTTACTGTATTTTATAGAAAATTGAACAATAAATACGTCAATAGTTTTTTAAATTTTAATCGCATAATGTTCGTAGAGAAATATTTATTTTAAATAATTAACATTCTTTAAATGAAATATTTATTTTTTGAAAATTGAATATTCATAGGAATAAAATAAACATCAAAGTATTAAATGAAATAATCCAAGAATTTTATATTAAGAACATTCGGAGTAACAATCATAATGTGGGAAGTACACTTGAATTCCACAATTTCATACAGGCCAAACTACAGAAATCAATTTTCAGTCAAATTAAACAAAACCATGTTTCCTTTTATGATGTCCAGATTTCAGGGAGAAAAATTGTCGTACATTTAATAAAGTCATGTCGTATCTTGTGCGATTTCACGTGGAATGGCTCTAAGAGTGTGCGGGTCCGTTTGGGCAGCCCTCGCTGCGGGCGCGAGGGCCCCAAGGTCGCGGAGGAGTCAGAAACAGAGGGGCGCGAGGTTTCGCACGTGCGTCCTTCCCTGCAACGGAACATCAGCAATGGCCACAGAGCAGTCGTTTGCAACCCCGTTAACACAGGCGAGTTCATGTGGAGCTTCTTTCGGAACAAAGGTTTATTACCGACGGAAAGTGCAAATGAAAAACATGGGCCAAATTGAAAATAATAGCACAGAAGTGGAGCAGAATCAACCCTCGATTGACGTGAATAAAGTGATTTTGAATCACGTGAGAGTGACAGTAATAGGCTGCGATAAGCATACTTGTCCCGCGGGTTGTGATTGCAAGTGTTCATTGTTAAATTACAGCGAATCCTCGGAAAGTTCTGGTTATATATGTCGGTCACTACAAATCCTCCGAATCCATTTATTAATAGAGATGGTAGAATTGAGCATTAAATGTTAAAAAATGGCATTTTGAAAACAAGGCTGTAACATTTTATAACATAAATATTTAGTTTTAGCATTTTGTTGCATTTGTTGAGATGATTTATTATTATTATTATTATTATTATTATTATTATTATTATTATTCTAATTCACTTCTAGAGATGTTATGTGTCGGTTCATTCTAAAGTCTACTCCGGGTTGCAACCAGCTTCCTAGGGAGTAGATCTAGCGACTATCGGTGCCTCTACAATAGTTCGCGCAAAATATGGGCTGTTTCAAATAAAGCAATTTCTTGTACTTCCCAGTCTTTTGAATTACCTGGGAGTTTAGACAAGTTTTTACACACATTTTACGCAACATCAAGTCTATGTACATCAGCTCGAGGGTGGGAAGCATGATGCTTTGTTAGCAGTTCTCTGGTTTTTCGATCCACGATGCGAATTTCTTGCTCAGTCCAATCCACTAGTCCAAAGCTGTATTCGGCTAGAGGAACCGCCAAATTACCTATTGCTGACAGTTTATTCCTGGAATTAAGAGCGGACTGCAGGGCCAGTCTCACTTTTCTGTAATACTCCCTGCGAATTCTCTCTTTCATTGTGTCGTTGGAGAGGGTCTCACATTCTTCAATTCCCAGATATTTGTAAGTTTTACCTGGCTCAAATTTGCTTATCAACTTCAATTCTCTCTGACGTAGTCAGTTTGCCTCTTTTTAAATCGATTTTTGCTCACTTGTCAAGAACAAACAATCATGCAGATGTCGTTGGCAGACAACCAATAATTTTCTATTCTTCATGATTTTGTTTCACTAATTTCCTATTTTAAAGTCCTTGTGTGGAAAATAGTTATGAACTGCTGTTGCTACAGTGTTGATTTGATGTTACTGATATTTTTGTGCGATATACTGTGCAGGATGAATTAGAATTGGGGAATAATAATGATGTTAGTGTTCAAATGTCTGTGCATATGAATGGAGGTATGTTAAAATTATTATTACATGAAATACAAAATTTAGGTCATGATTTGAATGAAAAAAATGATAAAAATTCTCACGATTTAAATCAGAAATTGCAACAGATGGAAACTGATAGTCAAGATCTAAGTCAAAAGTTAGATCGTAAATTTTCTGAATTTGAAATTGTGATAAATGACAAATTAGGTCACGTGAATAGGGAAATACACGATATTCAGAAAAACTGTAAGGAGGACATTAAAATTTTAAAGGAAATTGTGGTGGCAAATGTTAATTTAATTACTGAAAGTGTAGAAAAACTCGAAAATAATATATTAGAATCTGATGAAAAAGTTGAGAAAATTCAATGTGAAATACGGGAGGTCACTAAAAATGGCGTAAAAGAATTATGTGGGGAACAGCTTGAAAATTTAGTTGATAAAAAATACTTGGGAGACGAAATTTAAACAATGGGAACAGGAATTTCAAAATTTTTCGATGAATGCAATGTGTACTAGTAATTGGCAAACCTCAATAAATTTGTTTTTTTAAGGAGATACTATGGAGATGCCATATACATTTTTACTGGCTGTTCAAAAATACTTTATTGTAAAGAACGTGCCAAACGTTAAAGTTTGGTTGTTAAACAATATGTTACGTGGAAAAGCTAGATTATGACATCAAGCGTTGATGCCAGTTCCAAGTTCCTATGAGGAATGGAAGACCCTGTTTTTAAATCACTATTGGAATGAGAATCAAAGGTTTGGTTTAAAAATGAAACTGTTGTCTGACATATCAAAAGAACAGTGATGAAACCATGAGATATTTTGCTATTCGGAAAGTTGCAGCATTAAAGCTATGTGGAGAATTGATAGCTGAATCTTTCTGAGATTATTAGAATTATTACGAGACAATTGCTTTCTGTTTTCGAGAATATTATAAATAGCGCATGAGTCAAAACTGTTGATAATTTATTCAGTATTTTAGATCAATAAATTTGATCAATCTGTCTTAAATAATAGTAATTATAAAATTAATATGAATGCCATGCATCGTAATCAATATTTTCTAGCTCCATTTGGGGATAATACAAGAGATATAAAACAAAATGGTGGACATCTTAATACAAATAAGAAAAATGGGCAAAGACAGGCCAATTTTATTGACTTTGACATTTCAACTAATCTTGAATATAGAGAAATCTAAAGGTAGTGTAGAGAATAATATTTTACTAGGGGAGGATTTTCATATTGATTTAACTGAATATGAGGAAATCATTATCATGGAGAAAGTTAGTATTTTTTTTTAAAATTTATTACTTCTCGTTCGACATTTGTCTCTCGAGGGGTTTGAAAACAGTCCATTGACGAACGGGATTTATTACGATCGAAGAATAAGTTGTCATAATGTAACGTGTCTCTTTGTCACGGGAGAAATTAGTGATATAAAAATGTCATTTCCGATAGATACAGGGAGTTCAATAACAGCTATCGCAGAACAGTTATATTTAGAACTTAAAAAAGAAAAAAAATAATTGAATTACCTATTAAGAAAACTTATGTAACTATGGCTAATAGTAAATGTTCTTTTCCAATAAAACATTTGGGTAGAAGTGGATATTCAGAGAATGAGATTAGAATTGCTATGCCTTGTTATGAAAAATGTGATTACACAAATGGTTCTTGGGATGGATTCTTTACAGATGTACGATGCTGTAATCAATTTAAAAGAGGAAAATCAACAAGCAGAAGTCGAATGAACTTGCTGAACGGAGTGTGATAGTACATGGTCGGGCGCCCGCGTGAATGTACATTCGGCTTTGTACAATGCACTTTTGGCATAGTGTACTTATGCACAAAGGTAGATGAAGGTTATGTTGTATGAGTGTACGTTTGAGTTAAATTTGTAAGGTGTGTTGTTGTTTATTAGATTTTTCTTTCAAACATGAGAACGTCGTAAATGTATATACAAGGCAGTGGAAGTATGTTAAGTTTTTTGAATTGAGGTCTACAGGACTCTGTACTTTTTGTATTTGTTATTGTTCGGATGATTCTCTTTTGTAATTTGAATGTCTGCTTAGCCTCTGGTGCTTGGCCCCACATTATTTTTCCGTATTTAAGAACAGAGTGCACATTCGCAAAGTACACAGTTCGGACTGTTTCGATGGTGCTGTTTCTAGTTATTATTCTAAGAGCATAATTAAGTTTGCTTAATTTTAAATTAATATCTTGTAGGTGTGAATTTCAATTGAGGTTGGATTGTATGGTGATTCCAAGAAATTTTGTATTCTGTACTTGTGTTATGCTGTTGCCTTCTCACGTTAAATTTGGTGAGTATTGTTGTGAGTGAGAGTTGCGGAAATGCATTGTGATTGTTTTGTCTTTGTTTAGGACTAGTTTGGTTTGCTGGATCCATTGAGTTAGTTTGTCAATGGCAGAATTGGCTTTGTCTTGAAGGGATATTGTTGTTCTTTCTTTGAATATTATATTCGTGTCATCAGCGAAAAGTACTGTTTTGTTGTTTTCCATTATTGATGGCAGGTCATTTACAAATATGAGAAATAAAATCGGGCCTAGTGTAGATCCTTGAGGGACCCCATAGGTTACATCTCTTGGTTCGGAGTGATGATTGTTTATTTTGTTATCTTTTCTGTAAGGTAACACTACTATTTGTTTTCTGTCTGTTAAATACGATTTTATCCAGTTATAAGCAATTCCCCGGATTGCATTAGATTCTAATTTTGACAATAGAATTTTATGGTCTATTGTGTCTAAAGCTTTTGACAAGTCAAGGAAAAGACCAACAGGATTTTTTTATTTATTTTTTTTTATTTTTCTAGTGCCATTAGAATTTCATTTATAAAGGCGAATATAGCAGTTTCAGTTGATAGTATTTCCCTGAATCCATGTTGTGAGTCAGTGATAATGTTACAGTGTATCAGGTAGCTTTTTAATCTTTCATAGAAGAGTTTTTTCTAATATTTTTGAAAATCCTGACAAGAGTGAAATTGGTCTATAATTCATTACATCTTGTTTGTTACCTTTCTTGTGAATATGTTTAATTACTGCAGTTTTGTATATGTTTGGGAAGGAGTCCTGAGTTAGTGATTGGTTTTATATGTTTAGAGACCGGATTTTTATGTAATTACCTATTTCTTGTCTTTCTACTTACTGTTCTCAAAATTGTAGTCTTGGCCAATCATAGCCCTCCTAACACAGTATCGAATTTTTTCGTTACATATTTTTACATATTTAGTACTATATTACATATTTTACATATTTTGCTGTTTTCACAAAATATTCGTATTTTATTTTATCAATTTTCTTCAATTTAATTCCATATTTTTTGGGAAAAGATGCATTTTTTAAAAAGAGCATTTCCCCTACATTATTGGGAAATCTAGCTGTCCAAAATATCATGGACACCGCGTTTTGTGATCTGTAACCTTAATTTCGGAGGCGGCGGCGGCGATGGTTAGCGTAACGGACTGGTATACCAAAGTTCGCGGGTTCAAACCCCACCGAAGCCGAGTATTTTTAGGGGCGAAAAAATTGTTCGTACGCCTTCCTTCGGAGAGGAAGTAAAGCCGGCTGTCCCATGTTAGTAGATTTACTTGCATGTAAAAGATCCTTAAGCCTAAATGAAGCCTCTGAGCTAAATTCAAATCGCCGGTTTCGTCGCCTCAGTAATACCTTCTTTCCGCTCTATCCGGGGAAAGGAGTGTAGCGAAATTTGCGTGGTCAGACGGAAGAGTAGGCCTCATGGCCTGACAATTCAATTCAATAATTTCCATGAAAAATTTGCGATCTCCGACGTGTAACATTTTGATGAAGACGCTACAGTGAATGTTTGCTGGTCGTAGATCTCAGCAGTTTGTGTGATGGCTTCTATTAAGATTAATCCGGCTGCTAAACTACGGTCCAGGATTACAACAGATGAAGCTTTTACTACGAATGAGAAAGTTGTATGATGTAAAGAGAGCAGTTTTTTTTAATGTAATTTCTTGCTAAGTAAAAGGTTTTTAATTAAAGAATTTTAATATTACATATTATATCGGATTTTACTTATTACATATTCTTACTGTTTTCAGTACATATTTATGTACATATTTTGACGTTTCATACTACATATTTTTCCGGTCTCTATATATGTTAGTGGTTTGATGAATTATGGAGCAATCTTTTTTATTAAGGAGTCTGGAATGTTGTCTATCCCAGCAGATTGTTTATTTTGCATTTTATTTATAATTTGAAGTATTTCCGTTTCTGTTGTTTCTGTGATATACATACTAGAAATCGAGTTTTTAAAGAAAGGTGGTGGTTGTTGAGATATAGTATTTGGTTTGCTTGTTTGCAGTAATTTGCCAGCTATTTCAGAGAAATGTTTATTGAATATATTGGCTGTTTCATTAGGGTTTGTTATTCTTTTGTGTTCATGAACTAGTTTAATATTTTGTGTTGTTTTGTCATTTGCTGTTTAGTGTGTTTTTTTAACGTTCCACATGGCTTTTGTTTTATTTTTAGATTTTTTTATGTACTCATCATTTGACAGTTGTTTGGCCTTAATTATAACTTTTTCAAGTATGGTTGAGTATTGCTTGTAGTAGCTGATATTTGTATTGCAAGAGTGTAGTTTTGTGAGTGTATGAAGCTCTTTTTCTTTCACAAGAAATTTTTATACCTTTAGTTATCCATGCTTTACTGTTTCGTGTATTGTTTGTTTTGCGTAGTGGATGTGAGATGTTGAAATAATGTTTGATTGTATTAAAGAAAGTGTTGAACTTTAGATTGATGTCAGATATTTCATATATCCCTGACAATGATTCATTAGTTAACATCGTGATGAGTTTGTTCAAGTTTTTTGCATTAAACTTCCTAGTCTCCTTTATTGGGTTTACTTTTATTGAGGTGGAATTTATTTGAAGAGTGAGTATTTGTGCATTATGGTCATTGAGCCCCGTATTATTAGTGGTGATTGTGTATGTGTGTTTTGTTTTGTCTAAGATTTGGTCTATTGCTGATTGTGTGTTCTTGGATTGCCTGGTTGGTGTGTCAATTACTGCATCAAGATTATAGGAGCGTACCAAGTTTATTAGTTTGTTTCTGTCCTTTTCATGAATGTTGTAAGCTGTAGACAGGAAGTTTATGTTTATATCACCACAGATTATGATAGAGTAATGTGCCCGCTTTGATAATTTATCCAAGATTATTTTTAAGTTTTTTAAGAATATATGAAGATCACCATTAGGAGCTCGGTAGATGCTTATGAGGAAGATGTTTAAATTTGGAATTTCTACAATTGAACATTGAATGTCAGAGTCGCATGTTATCTGTTTGAATTCAGTTACTTCTTTAGAATCTATGTTATTGGCCAGGTATATGCATGTGCCTCCATACGTATGACTACTGTTGGTGTGTTGTTTGGCCTTACGACAGAAGTAACCAGCTAAGTAGAACCATGAAATTTGTGTCATTTTATTTGAACCTCCGTAAGCCAGTGTTCAGTTATACAGAGTGCACTTGTGTGTTTTAAGTGGTATTTTAACATACGATAATTGCTATTTCAGGTATATTGTTTTTTAAAGATCGAATGTTCTGATGTAGAATCTTTAAGGTGCTGTTTTTTCAGTGGTGACTGGTGTAGGAGTGGTTGTTTGCTACAGGTTCAGGTGCTGGATAGGTTTTGGACCAGCCCGTAGGTTGTAGGATGTGGATCGAGAGGGTTTTGTGGGAGAGTTTTGGGAGATTACAGGAGTAGCTGCTACAACAGCATAGGTGGGAGTGGGAGTTCCAGGAATAGGGGACGAGGCTGAGTTTGGGGGAGTAGGAGAAGGGGCTGGTGTGGAGGGAGCAGGGGTTGATGGAGGCGTGGAGAGGGCAGGAGATGGTGCTAAGGAGAAGGTGAAGGAGCCTCTAAGATGTGTGTAGCTAACTTACATCCTATTGTTTGTTGACCGTGCGGGTGAATAGAGTTTCTGAGAGAAAGTCCAGATTTGAGCAAGTCTCCCCCAAGCTCGATAAAATGCAGCTAAGATTATATCTGTTTGCGTCAACTTATTATTGTGAGCAGCTTTTCTCTGCAATGAAAAGAAAATCAAAAAAAGATCTTTAGAAAGAGGCATTGAAGAGCGTTCTGTGCTTCGCAACAGCCGAAGGACTGGCTCCTGATATTGCTTCACTAGTCACAAGAAAAATTTCTAAAATTAATTTCATAAAATATTGCTGATGACTTGAATCGAATTTTACGTTTCTTGTTAAACTTCAACGCATCAACATCAATAGAATGCACAATGCATCAGTATGTTTCAAATTTTTGACTTTCCATAAAAAATTGTAATTTATCACACTGAGAATCCAAAAACCCACGGATGGAGGCACACCAATCCTAATAAATACTAAACTACTCAACAAATTCCTTTGGTTCTTTCGAACAATAAGAATGAAATACAGTTTTAATAAACCTCACCAACAATTATTTTTATGCTCTCATTTTGTTTTTGGAAAATCAATTAATCCACATCCATAAATTCCTATTTCACTAAAAAATTCCTATTTCGTGCGCCTAAATAATTCGTATTTTCGTATTTATTGATCAAAAAGCAAAAATCCTTAATAAAAAATCAATCAATTTTTTAAAAAATTCTATCCCGCAAAATAGGGAGAAATCGAAGAACTATCGATAAATCGATTGATTCTTTTTCCACCAGGGCGCGGGATTTCGTGTTACGGACTGTTTAAATTACTTGGATTTATTTTGAGGTGCGTTTGAAGTACTCCATCTGTTGACTGTTACTTTCGGGAGCTGAAACGGCACCATAGTGGCGTTTCTTCACCGACATAAAAGCTTCCGATTGGATCAGGGGTCATGATGTTTTTGCTCGGTAGCTCCAAGACCGATCGCTCCCGTCTCATCGGGCGGCCGGTTCTCAACGGGAGCGCACTATATTTTTACTTTCCCGTATACGTACGTATACACGGAGTGATATACGTAGTATAGGGAAAGTTAAGTAATGCTGCGAGAAGAAATGGCCAATTTTCGGCGGAAAAAAATTAATTGCCATTCAAAATTCATTAAAAACGAATATGTGGATAAAACCAGTTGCTAAATTAAGAAAAAAAATCCCCTAACACGTGGTGTAGCCAGAAACCCTGTTTTCTACGTCTTTGATACCGAAAACCCAATTGAAAGGAAAACGTCCGTCTGTCCGTCCGTCCGTCTGTGAACATTGCTAGCGCCTAAACCATACGTACGATTTCTTCCAAAATGGATATTCCCCGGTCGATCTGATTCTAGTCAAAGCTTTGAGATTTTGAAAAAGATTCTTTAAAATTTGGGGGTACTTTATATGAAGCCCCCCGGGGATTTTCAAAATTGTCTCAAAAACGGCTCCAAATTTTTTCTTTAAATTTCTTGTATGAATAGAGTAAAATACACTTTTTAACATGGCATAGGTCCGATTTTCACGTACAGCTCTGAATTTTCGAAAATTGTGAAAGTTTGACTTTTTTCGGCGTCTTTCTCCAACTACAAAATTGAAGATAGAGATTTTTTCTTCAAATAAAATTTGTTCTGCATATTGAGTTCTTCAATAAAGGTCATTAAAAAGTTTCTCAAAATTTTGGTAGTTTTCGTGCAAGATTGCGTGTTATATGTACAAGTTTAAAAAATGACAAAACCCAGATTTTCTCAAAAACGGCTCCAAATTTTTTCTTTAAACTTTTGGTAGGGATAGTGTTAAATGTACTCTATCAATGACATAAAAGCCATTTTGGTCTATCGGTTGTTTTTTTCAAAAATTCCAAAAATGTAAATTTTTTTACTTGTATCTCACGTCGTTAATATTTACATTTTCGTCGATTTTTTCACATTATTATATTTACGAGTATATATGCTTTAAATAATGTCAAGTAAAGTTTCTCGAAAACACTACCGTTTTCTGTGAAAAGTAGCTCAAATTTCGGCATTTTCAGAAATGCTCAAACGCCATTTTCTCGTTTATGGCTGCAATTTTTTTCTTCAAAATTTTGTAACGGATAGTGCTAATTACACTCATTAGTATAGCGTGAAGTTTATTTTGAGTTTTTGTGTTTTTTTTTTTCAAAAATTATATAAATGTACATTTTTTGAAAGATCTCTCACATCTTTAATATGCACATTATCCGCAATTTGTAAAGATGATTATATTTGTGAGTGTAAGTGCTTCAAATAACTTCAAATAAAGTATTTTGAAAACTCAAAAATTTTCTGTGAAAATGAGCTTCAAATTTCGCATTTTTAGTAGTGCTAAAACGCCATTTTCTCTTAAACGGCACATAATTTTTAAAAGAAAATTGCCATTTACGGCTAGATTTTTGTGTTCTTTAATATTCTAAAATTAATGTTTCTGTTCTACCAATAGGAAACCGAAAAATTAAGAAAATGACAAAAAAAATGTACTTTTGGCGATGATAGATGGTAGCTGGCAAGAAAGAGTATGTGGCAATTCCGAATAGCTAGCGAAGACCCAAGAAAATAGAAAACTAATACGGGAAAGTCTGTGCCATTTTGTAGCACCACTAGTTACTTTCCCGCATACGTATACACGGAGTGATATACGTAGTATAGGGAATGGTATGTAATGCTGCGCGAAAAAATGGCCAATTTTCGGCGGAAAAAAATTAATTGCCGGGCTGTGAAAACGAATAAGTGGATAAAACCAGTTGCTAAATTAAGGGAAAAAAAATCCCCTAACACGTGGTGTAGCCAGAAACCCTGTTTGCTAGGCCCTTGATACCGAAAACCTAATTGAAAGGAAAACGTTTGTCTGTCCGTCTGTTGGTTCCTAATTCATAATTGGAATGTACATTTGAACGACACTTGGTAAAACAAATGAATTTACTCTTTTCCGGATTTAATTCCATCTTATTTTGCACGCCCAGTTCCATAAACAGTTTAGATGGTTCTGTAGAAAATTTTTATCCGAAGACGAGCCAATACTCCTATATATTATACAATCATCGGCGAAAAGTCTAACTTTCGATTTTATTCTAGTTGTAATGTCATTAATGAACGCTAAAAATAATAGAGGTCCTAGCACACTCCCCTGGGGGACCCCAGAAGTTACATCGACTTTTGATGAATATTTATCGCCTATCCTGACTGTTTGAGTGCGCCCCGAAAGAAATTCTTGTATCCACAAGATTATTCGATCTAATCCCGTTTCTGACAATTTGGCAATTAAAAGACCGTGTGGAACAAGATCGAATGCCTTAGAAAAATCTAATATTATTGCATCGACCCTACTCCCTTTGTTTAGTGAATCTGCTGTCCTGACAAAGCAATAGTCTGGCTGTCGCACGAGTACCCAGGACGAAAACCGTGTTGATTTTGAAATAGCCTATCAGTTTTGGTCCAAACTTTTCTACTATACTCTGCAATTAAGTGTTCAATCTGCTTGCATACGACCAGAGTTGGGCAGTATCGAAAATACTTGTATTTAAAATACGTATTTTCGATACTTTTGTAATTTGTATTTTGTATCGAAAATACATATTTAAAATTGTATTTTGTATTTGTATCGAAAATACTTTCTGATAGTATTTTGTATTTTCAAAATACAAAAATACTTTTTGATTAATCCGTCACGAACATTCGTTGGGCAAGTAAATGGAGAGGGTCCCGCCACGTGGACGAGTGGAGCCGGACCTCCGGTTTCTCCGATTACATTTTCCCCCCGTCGTCGGTTCAACCGGAGATAACCAGAGGAGCGCTGTAATCACAGTGTAAGATATATTCCTTTACCGTGTCTGTAATCGCGAGCTCTGATTCAATTTCTCGGAGAGCAGGCTCCGCGTGCCAGAACGTGTGCTGCCCACGTGTGTGCCTGGTGGCCCTATGATTGTGCGCAGTGATTAAAAACTTGTGCTTGCGGTGTTTTTAAGAGCTGATATTTCGTTACGGTATATTTAGGTAAAAATCTATTTTTTTCCTGGGTACCTTGTACTAAATGAAGCTTTGTATGTACATTTTAGGTTTATTTGAACTAAAACCATCAATTTTGTAGCGCCTAAAGAAGCCTATTTTAATATTTGTGCCTATTCTACATTTAAGAACCTAAAATGAGACTAATTTGCCTAACTTCTTTTGTCTATGGCTCCTTTTTCCTTTTTCTTCTTTGTCGGCACAACAGACAAGGATGATATTAATTTTAAGTTACTTTTAACAGCCTATTGCATTCGTCCTCTTTTACCTTTTTATCCCCTTGTCTCATTTTGTCGCCTGTAAGAGAGCGAGAATGAATATACCGGACAAGGAACTAGCGATAAAAGTCTCCACGCCACTACTTCCTGACTTCGTGGAGAAGCTGCCTCCGTTTCTAAGATAAAACGATTTAATTTCCCCGAAAGCAAAGTGATCTTGACCGATAAGAAACATTCATTTTCTCTTGAAAAATTGGAGAATGTATTAGTAATTTATTGTGAGGCAAAATACTGTTGGAATAATTCTAACTACTAAACTTGTTAAATAGTATTATCGCAAAATGTTCAATACTGATTCTACGTAATATTGATTTATGTCCTTATCTTTGAGAAATATAATAAATGGTCAAAAAGTGAGTTTTCTTGTATGTTACGAGTTTATTAGAGCCTATTCTACCATTTAAAAATTCTAATAGATGCTGAAAGAACATATTTTAGGTACCTCAAATGCATATTTTAAAACCTAAAAATCAGCGGTATTCATTAGATATCCATATCATTTGTGATGTATGTTCATTCTTTAAGTCTGAAAGGCACCTTAGTTAATTGTCTATAACCGGCAATATTTGTCCCAAACTATCACCTCCCAAGAACTCATGGTGATATCTTTACACTCCAAGTATTCCTTCGCCTCTTAGCATGGACAAGATGCCTTTCAGACTTAAAATATACATCACAAATGATAGGGGCCAGCTTAATTACGGAACGCAAATTTCGAGAATTTTCAATACCCCCTCCTCCCTTGTAACGCACTTCCCTATCTCTATGTAACGCTGCCTCAGATCCCCTCCCTCCCCCTTTAGCGTTTCGTAATTTATGGATGACCCGATACTGATACCTGAAATGGGTTGAAAATTTCATTTGAAACATTTTTGTATAAAGAATGTTATATATTTTTAATAATAAAATTTTAAATGTGATGTGATTTTAAATGTGAATTTTGAACGTGAATTATTGTTTAAAAGAGAAAAAATAGGATAGAAGTTATTATGTGTAAAACATCGTTGATTGTATTTTGTATTTTCAAAAGTATTTTAAAATACTATTTTGTATTTTGTATCTAAAATACTTTTATGAAAGTATTTTGTATTTGGTATCTAAAATACTTTCGGCGAAGTATTTTGTATTTTGTATCTGAAATACATTTTTCAAGTATTTTGCCCAACCCTGTATACGACTGATGTCAAACGAATAGGTCTGTAGTTGTTAACATTTCTTCTGTCTCCTCCCTTGTGAATCGGTACTACAATTTCCTCCTTCCAATTTTGAGGAATCATTTTATTATTTATAGTTATGTTCATTAACCGCGCAAGATATGGAATCATGGCTTCCCCTCCCAGTTTTAGTATTTCTCCTGGTATTCCATCAGGACCTACAGATTTATTTCTCCTAATTTTTGCAATTCTTTTTCTAATAATTCCTGCATCAACTCGAAAGGTTTCTATTACGGGTGTTGTTTTGCTTACTGGGGTTTGATCCTTCGGCTTGAAAACAGAAGCGTAATGTCTGTTTAAACAGACCGCCTTTACACTGTCATCTGTGTTTAACGAACCGTCTGCTCCGCAGATCGCTGAAATACTTTCTTTGTTCCCTTTCTTATGTCTCACATACTTGATGAGATTTTGCCAACAGGTTAATCGGTCGTTTAGAATTGATTTAAGGTAATTTTCTTGGGTATGTAATTTTAAAGCTAATAAGTCTTTAGATAATTGTAGAAATTTATTTTTCTGTTCCTTATTTATATTACGTTTACTATAGGCTTTCCTAAAATGCCTTTTCAGTCGCCTCACTTCTTTGTTGTTGTACAAGGGATCCGAGTGGTACCGTAGTTTCCTGGTAGGCACGAATTTTGCTAAGCATTCTGAAATGATGATCTTAAAAATTTGTCCATATCTGTTCTACTGTACTTCCGCTAGAAGCCAAAGTTCGATAATTGTTTTTCAAATATAATTGCACGTTTGTGACGTTCGTTCTAGAGAACTGAAAAAAATGTCTTTCTTTTACAAGATCATTTCGCTTACCCTCTCTGCACATTCTTAGAAGTGATGAAATGTATGATAAAAAATGTGTGATCAATCGACGCACTTGCGAATATTGAAGTCGCGAATGTTGAAACCAGTAGCATTTCTCCAATCGCGAATATTCGAAACTCGCGAATAGCGAATGTCGAGGGATTACTGTATTTTTACATTTGTGAGAATGAATGGAAGCGTATTATTTTATTCATTTTCATTATTGAACAGCGCAGTTTATAATCAACATTAGAAATGACCCTTTTTTCTTTCTTGGGTTCAAGAGTAGGGCCTATTTTGTAAGATTCGTCTTTTCGACTGAAAATCTATGCTTTTTATTGTTTCCTCTGCACAGTACCCCTAAGGCAGGGCCGTCAAACGGAGCACGTACGTGCTCAGAGCGCGCTTGCGCTCCGCTAGGGCACGCAGGGCCCGCGGCCGAGGGAAGCTCGCGCTCCGATTTCTCAGGGATGCACAGAAAGCAGTCGTGGTGGGGCGCAAGAAGACGTATAAAAAGTTTGTTCGAGTGGGCTCTTATATACTGCAAAATGTAACTTGTGCTCTCCAAATAATTTTTAAAACGTTTGTATTATTTTAAAATGTTTTTAGGAAAGTTTTCATAAATGCAATTTTGTATTAGGTAAAAGTGTTTAAAACTTTGTGTATTTTAATATTACATAATGTATCCGATTTTACATACTTATTATATATTTTTACTGTTTTCATTACATATTTATGAACGTTTTTTCACGTTTTTTGACTTTCTACATATTTTTCCGGGCTCTATTCATCATTATTCTATAATTTTTAAGTGCTTTTATTGCGTTCATTTTCACACGAAAGATATGCACATCGTATTTCTTTAAATGTTTATTTTCAATAATAGCGTCAGTGCTGTTCTGAAATTATGATATACAATATTTATCTTGATTTAATATATATTTTGATTTATATTTATTTTCTCACAAATATTCATTAGATTTAATAATTCTCTTATATTGCTTTCTCTAACACTACGTAGAAACGTGCGTTAATACTTCCGTGGTGTAATGATCAATGCTTGTATGACTGTAGTTTTTATTTACATGTCAATTTCCACTTAAAGTTCGTAAAAATTAATAAATGTCTCTTTATGATATACCAACCGGTGTGTTTCACACAACTCGCTACATTCGCACGATGTTTTCTCACCCCTGCTTCCCGCCTGTAACTCGAGTGACTTCGCTAAGCTGATATCGCCGCGTGCCCCAAACCTTTGCGAAGGCCATTCGCGTGCTCGATCGTCTGACGGCCCTGCCCTAAGGAGACGGGATATTATTTTCTTATTGGTGCACTTGTAGACCGCCCCCTTGCGGCTTCAGCAGCTGAGAGACTGATTTCCCTCACGATTAACCAGAATTAACTAAAAGTAACTTCATTTTAGCTTAAATCTAATGTACGTTCTTACTAACGTAGCACTTTGGCATACGTGACTTTACAATTTTTTAATAATTTTTTTCTTATTCCTATGTAATGTTTTGTTCCGTCTCCGACTTTGTAAATTTTCTTATTATTTGATTCTTCGCATTCACGCCTCATTGATCCTGGTTTCGTTGTGCGCATAGCCGTTCAGTCCGCTCGTTCTCACTGGAAGCGTCCGCGGCCCAGGCGCCCGGAGGCGGGTCTTCCCCGCCGCCTTCGGCTGCCTCTGCGTCACGCTGCTGTCCTCGCCTCGCCTGGATTGCGCCGCGGCGGCCTGTCAACAGCGCAGCTGCGCAGGGAACGAGACGAGCCTCAAACATCCGCTTTGTATCGACTTGCAGAATTCGAGAAGTTCTCTGTGTTGCCCGAGATGTCGGTGCGTAGTCGGCCGTGTGCATTTGTCAGTTCATGAAAATTGGCGTTTCGGGAAATTCGGGAAGGTATTTGTATTTTGGTGAAACAAATTTAAAAAAAGAGAAATTAAAATACGATAATTCTTTAAAGTTACTTGTTTTAACCATTTTTAGGCAAAAACATTAAAATAGGCATCAACCGCTGTTTTAGGACATTTTAGACACTATTAGATGCTGACAGTAGATCTGTTTTTTCATTTGTGTGCATCGGCAATTATTTTCCACAACCTCCGAAAGGAACTGAATAGGCCTTTACCCCCAAATTCAAAGTCTCTCCCAGCTGTGTGTTTGGACGTCGTGACATCGAAGCCCCGTGGGCCTTCGCGATCCGATCAAAACAATTTTTCAAAGGTACTATTTATAAGAGTCCCATTTTGCGATTATAAGAGTCCACAAGAGTCCATGCATTTATAAGAGTCCCATTGCGAAAGTAAAATTATTAACATTCCACATCCTTCTTGAAAGTAAGAAACATGGGCTCTCATGGGCATGTTAGTTTTCGAGTCCTAAAAATACCAACGAAAATATATTCATATTTTGTTTCATTAGTTGTGTGCAGTACATTTCTATTACGTAATACGATCATTGCACTTTCGTAATTAACGTGAAATGTCAGCTATCATTGTTTCCACCCCAACTCCTCAATTGTACTTATTGTAAATGTAAATATTTTAGTGGTTAGACGGAAGAGCAGGCCTTGTGGCCTGAGCCTCGCCAGAAATAAAGACATTTTATTATTATTATTATTATTATTATTATTATTATTATTATTTTGGAATTTTGCAGGTAGCTACGTTACTGTAGAAATACATGAGCATTTTTTTCCTTCAAATTTAAGTGTTGGGTTGATGTGAAAAATTTTCAGAAATTAAAATATATCTAAAAACTTAAAAAAATGTGTTCAGAGACATTATATTCACTTCATATGAAAGTAGGTTTAGGTCCAAGTGTAGTGGAAGTTTCCGGTTGCAGAAAGTAGATAGTGAAAAATGTTTTAATTAGCTCGCGGAGGGTTCTCCCGAAAAAAGGAGATTTTTCTGAAAGGTGTGGGATTAGAGAAAAAAGAAACTAGTAGGAGTTACAACAACCCACCCTTACTCATATTTATAAATTTTCAATTTTAGAATATTCAGGGTTCAACGCAAAAACACATGCGTCATTCTTTTAAGCTTTTATACTTTTCCCCGTTTTCCATTCGTGAAAAAAATTGAAGAAAAAAATTGGAGTGGCTTTAAGAAAACATTTTGTAAAAATTACATTAATTTCACGTGTAAATTACGCAAGATTTACTTGCTTAAAAATGACCTTTTTTTAAAGACATACATTTTTACAAGAGACGTCTGAGGCAAAAATCTCGATCTTCAATATTGTAGTTTGGAAATGTTAACTACATGCAGTTTTCGAAAAAACAGTTCTCTGAAAATGGGACTCGCACCATATTTTTTAATCGTTCCGTATTGCATGTGAGGAGAAAATTTAGAGCGTTCTTTGAGAAATGAATTGTTTACAAAATGTTATTTCACGACTGGAAAATAAATTACTTTGTTGCCCGGTCATGCTTCTACTGCATTTGCTGTACCAATAAGAAGATTCGCAAATCCGTTTCTCTGGATGGAGATGTCAAATTGTTATTCGCTAGGGGTTTTCCATCAATCGAACAGACTTGTTGCAAGTCTGTTGCAGAATTCTCAAAGCTGATGCTGCGAGAAGGCGCAGGAAAGAAAACCTTAGATATTTGTTGACGTAGATTTCAGGTCGTATTGGTGTGGTGTTCGTACAGGCGCAGATGGAAAGTTAAAGAGGTTCGTCAACTTAAAACCAGTGGCGGTGGGTGAGTTAAATTCAAGGGTGTTACATACGCAATGGTCGTGAGGTCGTCCAATATTTCCCGATTAATGGACACAATTACTGATTAACAGACACAATTACTATTTAAATTGTTTAAGAACATTTCACCTTACATTTCAAATATATTTTAAAATATTTGGATTTTTGACGAATAATTGAATGTAAAAACTAAAAACTACTATAAAGAAGGAATGACATGAAAAATCATCGTTCCAAGAAACTGATTGTAATCTTTTCTCGGACGCGCCCCCCCCCCCACGTGTGACAAGGCGCCGTGAGGGCGAGGCCGCGCCGCCGCTCCGAAATCGACCTGAGGTCAGCGCGACATCCGTCGCCGGCGATAGGTCGGCCCGCGCAGCACGTCCGGCGTATCGCATTCCTTGCAATATACACCACCGATCTATGAACATTGGCCGGCTGCTTTTCTGCGGTCAAGGAGTACGCTGACTACTAGGCTATAGCAGTGACCTGGCCAGCTTGTGAAAAAATGAATACTATTTATAACAATAACTAATCTTCAAATAAAGCTTAATTTGTCGCTTATTGCTACATATTAATTTTGACCCTTACGCTTCTATATGTAGCCTCAATGCGTCAAGTTTCATTAGGCAACAATCAGAACGAAACATTTATCATTAATTTTATCAATCTACACAGAAATATGCAAATTATAAACTTACCTTGTTTACTTGAATTGAAAATCCAATCGCCGATGCACAAATTTCTCCATCACTAATTCATTGAAGTTACTGGTTTCACGGAGAAGTTGCTTCTCTATTGACAGCATTGTTAGGGCGCACAATCGCTCGATGGTCAATTGTTTCTATGAAATGTTTTTATCCGCTTCATTGTTGAAAATGATAGGTCAGATTATATGTCGAATAAATATTAGGACTGAATCGTCGACGAAACTCGTTTTGCTGATTTCATAGTTGTTTCAATTTTCAGTACAAGCGGATCCGGGCCAAGTGATTCATCGTGATCATTTCATTCGTGATTTCAAGAAAATCATCGTAGCTAACCTTTTTTGCAATAGGATTCAGAAATAATTGAACACCAGGTTGCACAGACACCATAACTTAAATACTATTTGAACCCGAGATGTAAATTACGGATTTGAAGACGGACCTCGCCATCCACATCAGAAACAAAACTTGCTTTCCGGAGTAACGAATCGAGGACGCTGTTTTACTGACAGCGCGCCGGACACTTCGTCTCGCGTTGGGTGGCGTGATTGCCCGTGTGCTGCGCCAAGCGGAGTTCACGGTGCACGTGGGGTATTTGGCCGATTTAGGCGGCCAAAATTATTTCTGCTGCTTAATTGCATCTAAATGGGCCACCTTTCTCATTCGTGGTTGTTTAGGTGATATGAAACAGTTTTTAATACGAAAAATGATGTTTTTAACTTTTTATTTGTATATAAATACAACCACAAGAACAGAGCTCATTTTTCGTATTAAGAACTGTAGGAATCCAATAGGTTTGAGTGTTGAACTAAATACAAAATATAATATAAAATATAATATAAATACAGAATATAATATACAATTACATAAAATAAGCAATAAAATATAAAGAAAGCAATAAAGTATCAGAAACAATCAATGATACAGAAAAAGCGTACCAATCTAAAGAAATTTTGAAGTGAATAACCTGCTACTACATTTTTTATTGGTTCTTTGGTAATATGCAATAATCTAGAGTAATATACTAGTTCAACCCTTCGTCAGGCGCGCATGGTTCTTGTAGACCCTTTGCATTTTAAGCCCCAAGGATCTCACTGAGCCGTAGGTGTATGATTATGAGATGTGCATCCGGTTGCGAGGGTACCGCAGGATAAAGCGGAGGCGAGAGGTCACCTTTCCGGCCGCGCGGGACACGCGGGATCGCCAGCCCCCACGCGCCCAAATGCGGCACGTGCAATTCGGGGAATTTCTCGGTTCCGTGGCGTTGTATTCCTCTCACGGTAGAATGGGTCTACGGAAGCCAGCGCGCCTAACGAAGGATTAAGTAATTACTTTGTTGATAAATAAAATTAAAATTTGAATTTCATCTAGAATTCAAAATATTGCAGATGATTATAAGATGATTACAAGAGATAGGGTTCTTCATCCGAAGATAATTCTATTTCTTCTGAAGATTCATTATCTTCAGCTTGAGTAGCATGTGAATACAGATATGTGCTTCCACCTTCGTTTGATATCTGATGTAAAATATGAAAATTTATGCCTCATTTCCTTTATTTGGTCGTCTGAATAATTTTCTTTATGTATCAAATAATTTTCTACAAATTCCAATTTTTCGTTAATGTTTTGTAAATTTTGTTGCTGCATCATGTTAAATAACTTTCTTCTAGTAATTAAGGTGATACCCGAATGCCCTAAAATGAAATTTGAAGGAAATTAAAAAGTAAATATACTCTCATAAAAAAATACGTAAATCGCATTCGTTCATAAATTACTGTATATCATGCAAACGCGCGCGAATCCGCGATCAGTTTTTACGAAATTGTAAAATAGAGAGCGTAACCCTTCCATTGCACCAAAAATCGTTACCCGGAAACCCTCGGAAGTACACTAATTTACTTTTATTAATGAAAATTTGCTTCATTGAAAATTGAAAAGCTCTATCTCAGCTAAAATAATTAAAATCTGTACGAAAAAAAACATAACGTGTGCACACATACCTGCTTGATCAGTCTCCATGGCTTTTCATTTGAAAATCGAATTTCACTAGACGCAATTCGCTGAGAGACTAAAGCCCGCACGGGAGTCAAAAAAGAAGAGGCGCACTTCACGACTGAACAAGTTCAGACACGAAGCGCTTACCGTTAACATTTGTGCAGCTGGTTATTCCCTGACCTTTAGCTTTACGTTATAATATGTTTTATTGGTCTGGAGTGAAATTTGAAAAATCGACTTTTGGCCGCCCAAATCGGCCAAATACCCCACCGTGCGGCGTAGTGTGAACATGATGCGATGAAAACGCCCTATGATAACACAGAAGCGAAGTCACGTGGTACCCAATGGTCCTTATGAAACGGTCTGAGCAAGGTGTTGTTTCGAGAACGTGAACAGCCATGTAGTCACATCCGTTCAGCAATGTAATACTCGTATGAAAATTATACAAAGGAGCAGAAAAAAGTCATACTATAAATGATATTGTAATAAAGACGTGTATATTCTATTTTCTTCAATTTTTTGGGTGTTGCATGAACCTGTAAACCTTCTAAAGAACCGCCCCTGCCTTCAATGAAAGTAAAATCTCCGTTCTTCAAGATGGTAAGAAAAAAATTGACCCTTACCTACCTAATTTCTTAAGGAGTTTAAATTAGAACATGTGTAAAAATTTCGGCGGGCAATTTTTTTTTTAATTATTGAAAAAGTTATACTGTGAAAGTACAGGTTTCTTCTACTCAGTCCGGAGTAACGTTGTGAGGAATCAGATGGTATTAATGCTACATACCTGACCGGGCTTTCTGAGGAGCATTCTGATGAAACACTGCTGCGAAATTAATCGCAACTGGGAGTATCGGTTTTCGGCCTAGGAGATACTCGGCTGCACAAATCATGCTGTCGGTGTCGGCACTGTTCTTTTGGGGCACGAGAGAAAGCCTCCCGTAATGAAAATTTTGTACCACCCACAACTACTTGGCAATAACACACAAGGGAACACGGTTTTTACCTTCAGGAAGGTAGAGTGCGCAACATATTCAGTTTTATACCTAGATTACAACAATCTTAATATAAATGTCATATCACTTCAGTTTTTAAATATACTGCAGTTTCATACCGTATTTTGCCAGTTATGCAAATACATTTGTAAAATTATTTAAGAATAAAGTATTTGTTCAGTTCATCTTCGACCCTTTCATGTGATACCAACAGAATTAGGCTTTCGTTTTTTGTTTTTTTACCTTCTTTATTCTAAGATTGCCGTCGTTACTTTCGCGTCTGGTAGTCTCGCTCAATTACGAGTAGGTCTTGCGCTTAGTAGTCTTAGAGGATATTTTGAAAACAAATCACTAGCAGCGCAATATTTCCTACTGCGCTTCAGTCACCGAAAGGAATTATTTAGCCTCTTAGCTTGTCGCAAGTTTAAAAGTATCCATCTGTTGTGGAACTGTATTCGCAGTGCGCGTGAAGTTCGTGTCTGGTTTCCATGTGTCTCGAATACATTAGGGGCCGTCTATAAATTTCGTAATGTAAATTTCGAGTATTTTCAATATCCCCTCCCCCTTATAACGCACTTCCCGATCTCTATGTAACACATTGTAATGCTGTCTCACACCCCCTCCCTCCCTCTATAGCGTTACGTTATTTTTGGATGACACCCTAATACATTATAGTACAGTGTGTTTAAAAGAGACATTCGCCACATGATCTGTAGAATTGAAGCGGTTCGATAAAATGCTAATCGTCATTTCATGTCGCAAATATGCGAATCAACCCGAAAATTTCTGTTATGTATGTGGAATATTTACACCCAATCTTCAAAGAAAAAATATATGAAGTTACAAAACTTGCGTATTCTTTATATTTTGGCTGTCGTGTTTGTGATCAGGACCAACCATGGGCTGCTCAACAGATTTGAGTCACCTGTACTACGGACCTTAAGTTGTTATTGAACGGAAATCTCTAATCATTGTCATTCGCTCTAGAAATGTTGTGGAGAATAGCAACTAACAGTTTTAATATCTGCATATTATTACACGATTATTCCATTTTTAACTTGTTGTTACATCGTAAGTAGCACGCTTATACAATTTTGTCGTAATATCACCGGATGCGGAAATTAGTATAGGATTTTGTTTATTTCAAATCCTAAATATGTTCATATCTTGTGAACCATGCGTGACAGTAACTCTTTTATCGAAATGTATATATGAGGTGTTGGTTCTCCATCGTAAATATTTATTTTTGCATAAAGCTTTTTCGGCCGCATTGCGGCCATCTTCAGTGCTACAAAAAGTAACTCTTTGTAATGATTTTCGAAATCAGCGTGATTGTTTCCTCTGAAATCGCCTACTTTCATCCTGCAGGTGAGATTAAAAAAATCGTGTTCCCTAGTGTAATTCACTTTGTGTTACTAACATTAATCGCAGAAAGAAAGAAAGAAAGAAAGAAAGAAAGAAAGAAAGAAAGAAAGAAAGAAGAGTATAGGCGCTGAAGTCAACCGAACCAAAATTAGGAATTTCTAACTTATTAAATTGGAAAATCATAGGCCAAACTAATAAACATTGTTTTTCTAGAGGAACTATTCAACACTTCTCTTTTAAATATTTACCAATAATTATTTGAATGCTCCGTTCACGTTTAGCAGCTATTGAAACTCTATTAATGCAATAAATGTTGAAGAGTGTTTGACTAGCGACTAATATGAACATAACCACATAAAGTGCGAAAAGAGGGTGTAGTTTTTATGGCTGAGATTGATATTTTTACAGAGGGCATAGGTCCACGCACGAAAAAGCCGAAATCCAGACACAAATATAAAGCAGATTTTTCCACATCTGTATACAAATTATATTTCAAAGCCGTTTCTATTATTCAATTGGAATAAGGAATTGTATACCTCGGGGAAGAGAAGGGATTTATATAGAGCAATGCGGAAGCGATACTAAAATATGTTTGTTTTATTTCAATACATTCTTCACTGCAACCAGCCTCTTCTTTCTGCTAATGTTCTTTCTTTATGAATATTAAAAAATGACCTACTTCTCGTGCGGGTTCCAATGGGCAGAATCCGCCTTTTTAACAGCTGAAAAAAATGAACGGTGGAAGCGGCCACAGTAGATTGTTAGGGAATTACGTGTATTAGATTTCCAATTATAGTATCCCCATTTTATCATTGTAGATAAAGTAATGTTTGAAATGAATACAATTTTATTTGAATAAGAGTTTTTCTGCCGGAAATTCGCCGTTTTCCGGCACACGATGCGTAACTTAATCTTCTCACGAAGAACTTTGTAAGGCGAGACAAAGAGTAGAGGCGAGACAGAGGCGAGAAAGTAAAGTCAACGAATGAATTCACATACAATTCATGTACATTACTCTACAACATTTTGCCAGAAGACATTAAACGATTAAATTCGATAGAAAAGTTTAAGTCCCAAGTAAAATCTTTTCTGCTGCATAACTGTTTCTATACAATTCGAGACTATACCGAGCATCAAAAAGGAAAGTAGCATTAATTTTAACAATCATGGTTAATGTAATTATTTATCATTTGGACTGTATAATTCTAAAGAACCTGTAACAAGTATTGTACCACAGTTTCTGGGTTGATGGCCCCATCTCGATCAGGTTTTTCGTCCAGTTTCCCTGATCCTTGAGCAAATGCTGAGATGGTCCCTTGTTTTGCTTCTGGACATAAATGTAACTTCATTATTTGTGCACGTCTTCTGAATTTCAGTGGGAAATAGTTATTCAAATTATCGTTATTCATATTATCGCGGCAAAAAGTATTATTCTTTCATGAAGAACATGAGGGTTCAGGGCAGGATTTTATAGCTAATTTACCTTTGAAAATATATTTTATTATATAGGAGCGAATATTTTGTCAACAAAACTCGAAAAAACCCTCTCTTTTCTGTATTCAAAATTCGACTAGGGTATGGCTTAGGATAATGTCCGTGAAGTTGGCACCACCACCAAAGCGAAAACAATTTAAACAATTACCATTCGTTTGTACCTCGTTTGTACCCGTTTGTTCCACAAAAACATTCGTTTGTACCAAAGCCACTTAAAAGATACAACACTTTCAAATGTGGTGGTGCCAACTTCACGCTGGCACCGCCACCATCGTAAAAAAATTTGAAAACATAGCAGATCGTTTGTACCACGTTTGTACCGGATTGTTCCACCACAATTTTGGTTTGTACCAGAAAATTGATGAAGATACAGCCATTTTAAAATTCCGCGAGAGGCTCAGGTAAACAATAACATCTAACTAATAAACATGACAGTATATAAATGTGAAACCATTCGTAATTGATTGTACCTGGGATGTACCGGATTGTTCCACCTAAATATGCGTTTGTACCAGAATATTAGACAACATAGAGCGATTTTAAGATCGCGGAGAGGGGCCTCACCAACAATACAACACAGGGCGTCGCCGTCACCGTCGAAATTAGTTCAACCAATCTTAATCGATTGTACCAGCACAGTACCGGATTGTTCCACCAAAATATGCGTTTGTACCACTACAGTAATCAACCTACAGCGATATAAAGATCGCGGAGCGGAGGTCCGCCAACAATGCATTACAGGGCGTCACCGTCACCGTCGAAATTTGTTCAACCGGTCTTAATCGATTGTTCCAGCACAGTACCGGATTGTTCCACCAAAATATGCGTTTGTACCACTACAATAATCAACCTACAGCGATATAAAGATCGCGGAGCGGAGGTCCGCCAACAATGTATTAAAGGGCGTCGCCGTCACCGTCGAAATTAGTTCAACCAATCTTAATCGATTGTACCAGCACAGTACCGGATTGTTCCACCAAAATATGCGTTTGTACCACTACAGTAATCAACCTACAGCGATATAAAGATCGCGGAGCGGAGGTCCGCCAACAATGCATTACAGGGCGTCACCGTCACCGTCGAAATTTGTTCAACCGGTCTTAATCGATTGTACCAGCACAGTACCGGATTGTTCCACCAAAATATGCGCTTGTACCACTACAATAATCAACCTACAGCGATATAAAGATCGCAGAGCCGAGGTCCGCCAACAATGCATTACAGGGCGACACCGTCACCGTCGAAATTTGTTCAACCAATCTTAATCGATTGTACCAGCACAGTACCGGATTGTTCCACCAAAATAAGCGTTTGTACCACTACAATAATCAACCTACAGCGATATAAAGATCGCAGAGCGGAGGTCCGCCAACAATGCATTATAGGGCGTCACCCTCACCGTCGAAATTTGTTCAACCGGTCCTAATCGATTGTACAGCACAGTACCGGATTGTTCCACCAAAATATGCGTTTGTACCACTACAATAATCAACCTACAGCGATATAAAGATCGCGGAGCGGAGGTCCGCCAACAATGCATTATAGGGCGTCACCGTCACCGTCGAAATTTGTTCAACCGGTCTTAATCGATTGTACCAGCACAGTACCGGATTGTTCCACCAAAGTATGCGTTTGTACCACTACAATAATCAACCTAATGCGAAATAAAGATCGCGGAGCGGAGGTCCGCCAACAATGTATTACAGGGCGTCACCGTCACCGTCGAAATATGTTCAACCAATCTTAATCGATTGTACCAACACAGTACCGGATTGTTCCACCAAAATATGCGTTTGTACCACTACAATAATCAACCTAATGCGAAATAAAGATCGCGGAGCGGAGGTCCGCCAACAATGCATTAAAGGGCGTCACCGTCACCGTCGAAATTTGTTCAACCGATCTTAATCGATTGTTCCAGCACAGTACCGGATTGTTCCACCAAAATATGCGTTTGTACCACTACAATAATCAACCTACAGCGATATAAAAATCGCGGAGCGGAGGTCCGCCAACAATGCATTACAGGGCGTCACCGTCACCGTCGAAATTTGTTCAACCGGTCTTAATCGATTGTTCCAGCACTCTACCGGATTGTTCCACCAAAATATGCGTTTGTACCACTACAATAATCAACCTACAGCGATATAAAAATCGCGGAGCGGAGGTCCGCCAACAATGCATTACAGGGCGTCACCGTCACCGTCGAAATTTGTTCAACCGGTCTTAATCGATTGTTCCAGCACTCTACCGGATTGTTCCACCAAAATATGCGTTTGTACCACTACAATAATCAACCTACAGCGATATAAAAATCGCGGAGCGGAGGTCCGCCAACAATGCATTATAGGGCGTCACCGTCACCGTCGAAATATGTTCAACCAATCTTAATCGATTGTACCAGCACAGTACCGGATTGTTCCACCGAAATATGCGTTTGTACCACTACAATAATCAACCTACAGCGATATAAAAATCGCGGAGCGGAGGTCCGCCAACAATGCATTAAAGGGCGTCACCGTCACCGTCGAAATTTGTTCAACCGATCTTAATCGATTGTTCCAGCACAGTACCGGATTGTTCCACCAAAATATGCGTTTGTACCACTACAATAATCAACCTAGAGCGATATAAAAATCGCGGAGCGGAGGTCCGCCAACAATGCATTACAGGGCGTCACCGTCACCGTCGAAATTTGTTCAACCGGTCTTAATCGATTGTACCAGCACAGTACCGGATTGTTCCACTGAAATATGCGTTTGTACCACTACAATAATCAACCTACAGCGATATAAAAATCGCGGAGCGGAGGTCCGCCAACAATGCATT
The DNA here is from genome assembly GCA_031308135.1 of Acheta domesticus. NCBI lineage: Eukaryota > Metazoa > Arthropoda > Insecta > Orthoptera > Gryllidae > Acheta > Acheta domesticus. The sequence continues at coordinate 2,111,809 of JAHLJT010005437.1, read as the reverse complement.
AAAGGGCGTCACCGTCAACGTCGAAATTTGTTCAACCGGTCTTAATCGATTGTACCAGCATTGTACGGGATTGTTCCTCCGAAATATGCGTTTGTACCAGAAAATTAGTCAACCAAAAGCGATATTAAGATCGCGGAGCAGAGGCCTCATCAACAATACAACACAGGGCGTCACCGTCAACGTCGAAATTTGTACAACCGGTCTTAATCGATTGTACCAGCACTGTACCGGATTGTTCCACCGAAATATGCGTTTGTACCAGAAAATTAGTCAGCCAAAAGCGATATTAAGATCGCGGAGCAGAGGCCTCATCAACAATACAACACAGGGCGTCACCGTCACCGTAAAACATTGTTAAATCATTCTTAATTGATTGTACCTGGGCAGTACCGGATTGTTTAACCGAAATATGCGTTTGTACTAGAACATTAGTCAACATAGAGAGATTTTAGATCGCGGAGAGGAGGCCTGCACCAAACGTAATGCTGGGCATTACTAAACGTAATGCCCAGCATTACGTTTCCGAACCGACGTATCGTACTCGCCAATTTTGTTTCGTTCTTTCTTGGTAAAAGGTATTTTTTTCGTTACATTGCTTTCCTACAATCTACAAACATCACTTTAGGTTGTTGATTTCGGACAGTATATTACAGGTTTTGGATGACATCAAACGTTGCGTTTATAAAAATACGACATCTCAATAGCTGTGTTGAAAGAAAAGTCCTTTTATTTAATCAGTAATTGTAATTAACAACTAATAAATACTAAGATAACTTCAGCATAATATTAGTAACCAATAATGAAGTAATTCTTACGTTTTTGAAAATTTTGAGTTATTTCTATCGGACGACGAATTATCCGGTACATTATTGAACCGTTAGGCGTTTCCAGTACCTTTTAACCTTTTCTATAAATAAACTGTAAACGACTGAATTTGCATGAAGGATGTGATGATAGAGACGAGTGTGGAAGTGAGAGCGGAGGTAAGACAGCGTGTTGTGTGGCGCTGGTGCGGTCGGAGGGGGGAGGCAAGAGCGGTGACGGATGGTGAGGGGCGGAGACAGGACGGTGGCTGGCGCGGAAGTGGGAGAGACGGGTGTGGCGGTGGTGATGGGGGGTGGAGAAGGCGTCGCGTGGGCGAGGACGGAGGGGAGACAGGAGGTGCGGAGGTACTGGGGAGCCGAGGGCGGTGGCGGTGATGGAGTCGATTTTAGAAACGGGGGTGGTGACGGGGCGGGACGGGAGTAAAGGCGGGGACGGGGGTGCTGGCAGGGGCCAAAGCAATGGCGTGGCAAATGCGGAGGTGAGGAACGCACGATGGCAACATTATAAACACTGCAAGGGCCCCGTTGTTCCGAAATATCCGAGGGAGTGTGTCCCTAGGTCATAAAAGTGTCAAAGCAACCCTCGTCCTCCGCTTCTGTTTATCGTCACAGCGCCCTGCCGCGGCCGCGGCCGCGGCCGCACCCGGCCCGGCCGCGCCCAGCCGCGCCCGGCCGCGCCCGGCCCGGCCGCGCCCGGCCGCGCCCGGCCGCGCCCTGTCGCGGCCGGCCCGGCCACGCAGAATAATGTTCTCTTTCTTCTCGTGTCCAGAGTTGCAGGTTGAAACCTACAGGAACGTTTTCCCTAGACTTTCTTGTAATATTACTGCAAGTTTCATGACAAACATATGTGTACATTTTTTTGTAAGTCAAGGAACGTAAACGGGACGTTGCTTCTCGGAGGCATGGTTTCAATAATTTATTTACGACTAATGTGATTGTGAAAAATATGGTTTTTGTAAGAAATATAATTACAAAGTGTTGAAGAGTAACGAGGAAAAAAAAATTCGTAACTTTAACAGTATCCGTGATATGTGCATCTCAAAACAGGATGAATTTATGGCCATCCGGTTTCTTAAAAATCTCTCGTTTGCGCGCGGTCTACACAATAATGGACAAATAAATAACAAAATATAGTATACTACATGAAGCATTGGCCAGTTTTCTTTTCATATGTGATTAAATGAAGCAAATTGGAAAATTTTGAAAAATTGAATTTTGTCCGCTTTTTTTTTTTTTTTTTTCAAACCACCGTGCTCCGGTTGCGCCGCTCCCACCAAGCCCTTCATGCTTCCGACCGGCCTTCGCTTCTCTGAAGTGAGAGGCACGCAAAATTATCCGCAGAACTTCGTTTTCCGCCCACACGCTGCAAAGTAACGATCCAGTTTGCTTACGCGTCTGGCACCAACAATTTTGTACTAAAACTATTTTATAAATAATTTATACAACTTTCTTTTCAAACTTTTGTATGTATTTTTCGGATCGTGCGCACATCAATCGCATTATGTGCGCAGAATTTGATGTAGGACTGTGTGGGACCCAGTGCTTTTAAATGTATCACACATAGAAACATTAATATAAGAAAAGAATAAATAAAGAAAAAGGTAACAAAAAATAAATACATAAACAAAAAAATAAAAATAAAAAACACAAAAACAATACTTTTAACTTCGTCTGTGCCGGTCCAAAGCCTGGGTCTAAAAGAATGACGGAAAGTGTGTTGTTTTGATAACAACTGAGAGCGCGCGCGAGAGAAGACGGCAGGAAAAAGTATTCAGCACACGGCGTGCGGCGGCGGCCAGCGTGCGCGATAACGTCAAAGTGCGCGTGAAAGTGCGATAACGTAAGCTATGTACCTATATGAGAGACCATATACCTATATACTTTCATATACCTATTTAAGAGACCATTGGAGGAGACTTTTAAGTAATCAACCAATATTTGAAATACCTTGCGAGGCTCGAAAGACGCAGCAATTAACAGATAGTCTTATCAAGGTTCTGAAAATTGTGTGTGGAAAATCCAGTACACGATGGGGATGGAGAAACGCCCCCTTTTTCGCCGACCCGCTCCCCTAAATGAGCAACGTTATTCTGTAAGGTTTTTCCTGCGCACAGTACTTGAGTTCATTCACCCAGCCGAAGGGTGGAGGGGGGGATCGCTTTGTACGCGACAGATAGCATTGAAGGATTGAAAGGGTTGGAGGATGCTGCAGGTAGAAACATCGATTCCCCGATCGATCGAGGCCCTCAGTGTTTGAATCATAATTTTGATTTTGGAGGATACTTTAAATGAAGTCTCGGCAATATATGGCTCCATTTTAGAAGAGCTATGAATTGGATTTAAGTTTAATTTTTGTAGGTTGATTGAAAGAATGAACCAAATTAGCGGCAGATTTTATGATGATATTTTTAAGTAACAGTCAAAATCCCTGAAAATGATAGTATTATCTCGATATTTATTTGTAAGTTCTGAAAGGGATTTCTCTAATGGCGATGACATTCTCGTATTTGGAGGCAAATACAGTACTGCACCGACATGACTTTGTCTGCAATGATGAAACGCGGACACTGTGATGGGAAATCTAATATTTCTACCGTATGTTATTTTCTCGTGTACGTACCGTAAAGACAGTACATACTAAGTAAATCATGAGGAATAAAATGCCTAGTATACAGAAAGGTATGTAATGATGCGGCAAAAAAATGGCGATAGTTCGACAGGAAAAATCGTATTGTCGGGCCCTGGTAAAGAAAAATTGGATAAATGCTGTTCCAATATGTACTTGTTTTAACTTGTGATTCGAGTACAGTGAGATTTCACGAATTGTAGGTCCTTGATACCGTTTTTAATAAACGTCCGTTAGTCCGTCTTTTCGTCCACCTGTGAACAAAAGTAGCGCCTAAAGTATTCGTTGATACGTTAGTATGACCAACTTTCTCTGTTATCCCTGAATTTTTAATTATTTGTAATTATTTTTTTATTTATCTGTGTAGTTTCTTGGGTTTCTTGTTTTTGCGATTGTACGTTGATATCAAATTAGCAGAATTTGTTATAGCAGTGTCAAATGAAGAGCGACAATTTTGTTTGCGTAACAAATTAGCGACAAATTTGGAAATTCATTTCAAATTTTTTTTGACAACTTTGCAATTCTAACTTTACGGAGCTTTGCGCCGTGTGTGGGTGCAGTCGCTTCCTCTTGGAAAGTCGTTGCCCTCCCAAGGCATTTCGGACTGGGGTGGAGGCGGGGTGGCGGCGGCCGTAGCAGCGACGGTGGCCACAAAGCAAGTCCCAAGACAGCGGCGGCGGCGTAGCTCTGATGTTTATTCTCCATAGTTTCGCACACCGGCTGTCAGTACCCCGCCCGTCCTAAGCCTCCACGTCCTCTCACTGCGGTGAAAGGCCGCACATACAAAAGAAGGGAAACATCTGCGCTGTGGGGTGGGTGGGTGGCCAATAGGCGCGCGGGCTCTAGCCTCCCGCATAGGGGAAGAAGGGTACTTATCGCCCATCATTTTTTCTGGAGGCAACCTTTCCATCGACCAACAGAATGACAACAGATCTCGTAAACTTGCTTCAACTCAGCAAATTTACTTGACCTACACGCGCATAACGAATTTCAGTTCAGTCGCTCTCTGTATGGAATTTTGAGGCACACTACCAATTTGCAACTGCCATTTTACTTCGTAGAGCAACTGTTTTAAGAAATTGTTTTCATTTCTTTTCACGGCTAACTCCATGAAATCAGCGAAAAATTCTTCAAAAGTGACGGAAAAATGTAAAAATTACTTATTAGTGGAAATCAAAGAAAAATTCAAAAGGGCATATAAAAGTCAGTCATTGTGAACACTGCTAGCGCCTAAACCATACGTACGATTTCTTCCAAAATGGATATTCCTCGGTCGATCTGATTCTAGTCGAAGCTTTGAGATTTTGAAATAGATTCTTCAAAATTTGGGGGTACTTTATATGAAGCCCCCCGGGGATTTTCAAAATTTTATCAAAAACTGCTCCAAATCTTTTCTTTAAATTTCTTGTAAGAATTGAGTAAAATACACTCTTTAACATGGTATAGGTCCGATTTTCAGGTACAGCTCTGAATTTTCGAAAATTTTGAAAGTTTGAATTTTTTCGGCGTCTTTCTCCAACTACAAAACTGAAGATAGAGATTTTTTCATCAAATAAAATTTGTTCTGCATATTGAGTTCTTTAAGAAAGGTCATGTAAATGTTTTTCAAAATTTTGGTAGTTTTCGTGCAATATTGCGTGCAATATGTGCAATTTTAAAAAATTACAAAAACAAGATTTTCTCAAAAACGGCTCCAATTTTTTTCTTTAAACTTTTGGTAGGGATAGTGTTAAATGTACGCTATCAATGACATAGATGCCATTTTGGTCTATCGATTGGTTTTTTCAAAAATTCCAAAAATGTAAATTTTTTTACTTGTCTCTCACGTCGTTAATATTTACATTATCGGCGATTTTTTAACATAATAATATTTACGAGTATATATGCTTTAAATAATGTCAAGTAACGTTTCTCGAAAACAGTACCGTTTTCTGTGAAAAGTAGCTCAAATTTCGGCATTTTCAGAAATGCTCAAACGCCATTTTCTCGTATATGGGTGCAATTTGTTTTTTGAAACTTTTGCAACGGATTGTGCTAATTACACTCTTTAGTATAGCGTAAAGTTTATTTTGAGTTATTTTTTTGGTTTTTTCAAAAATTACATAATTGTAATTTTTTTGAAAGATCTCTCACATCTTTAATATGCACATTACCAGCAATTTGGAAACATTATTATATTTGTGAGTGTATGTGCTTCAAATAACTTTAAATAAAGTATTTCGTAAACTCAAAATTTTCTGTGAAAATGAGCTTCAAATTTTGCACTTTGAGTAGTGCTAAAATGCCATTTTCTCTTAAACGGCACATAATTTTTAAAAGAAAATTGCCATTTACGGCTAGGTTTCTGTGTTCTTTAATATTCTAAAATTAATATTTTCGTTCTACCAATAGCAAACCGAAAAATTAAGAAAATGACAAAAAACAATGTACTTTTGGCGGTGATAGATGGTAGCTGGCAAGAAAGAGTATGTCGCAATTCCGAATAGCCTGCGAAGACCCAAGGAAAAACTAATACGGGAAAGTCGTTGCCATTCTGTAGCACCACTATTTAACTTCTCTGGTTACAACGTAAACGTACTCTTTTTTTGTATCCATGGGTTTTTATATTAGGATGATGGAACAAGCAATATTATTCATATTTTAAATACTTATTCATTGTCACTAACTTGACGGAACAACGCTTGTGATTCTTGCATACGTTTGTTTACACACCTTACTCCCGAGAAAGGAGGATGCGAACTGAACCAGCGAGAACCTAGCAATATCATTTGTTTATAAATGAACCCAAGAGGAGAGTTTCTTCAGAACCCTTCCATTGGCGACCGTATCCATTTCATAACATCACAAATCGTACGCTGGCTTCACGTTTGGACATCGGGAGTTCATGACACTGAAGTACCGTAGAGCGAACGAGTAGTCGAGCGAACGAGTTGCAGTGTTGTGTTGTGCAGTGGGTGTGAATGAGTAGAATGAATGGTTATGTATATAATGAAACAGAATGAATGATGCGTGAATGGAATAAACAAACAAAAAAGAACATTTCAGTTAAAAGTTTTACTTAGGATTAAGATAAATTAAATAATAAAATTTTATGTTAAATTAGGTATGCCAAAGTGCTACATTAGTAATTAGAAAATTAGATTTAAGCTAAAATTAAGTTAGTTTTACTTAATTTTAGTAGTTAAACAAAGATCTCTCCCTCTCAGCTGCTTAAGCCGCTAGGCAGCAGCCTACTGTAAATGATTTAAAGAAAAATAAACTCCCGCCCCCTCAGGGGTACTGTGGAGGGGAAAGAAGAAAAAAAAAAAACGAGTAGTCGGGCGGGCGGGCACGCGGACAGTCTACGCGATCAGGTCAAAATATTTTTTTTAATGTTATTGTGACATCATAGCATTTTGCTCACTCTCTCGGGACGCGCGGTCGCCGGAGCGAGAAACTGGTACTCTTGACACATCTTGGCGTCCGGTTCGTGTAAAAATATATTTGATTTGTATACTTTACTTCGGATCTTTGAACAACTTTGGTCCGCTATGCAGCATATTGTTAATATCTGTATCAAATGAGTCATGATTCTCACAAATGAAAAATATTGATTGAGCGCTGTTTTGAGAACATTGAAACAAATAATTTGGAAATTGAGTATGAGCTGGAAGAAACCCTGTTCACAGTTTGCGTCTGGGAAAACTTCTCTTTAATTTTTACGTGTGCATTTAGATTCCAATTATCTTATAACATGTATGTAGTGGACTACCTTCTGCATCAATTTCTGACGGAAAGAACGCTAATATCAGGTTTATATTGGCAATTTTGTATGAAATACTTTAGAAAAAACGGTTCAGTGATTATGAATTATTTATCTTCATTCAATTGCAAATTGTATTACAAGTTCAATTATTATTTCTTTAATTTTAGAGGTCGTCCATAAATTTTGTAATGCTAAAAAGGAATGGAAAGTTTGAAGTATTGTTACGCTGCATTACATAGGAGTAGACGGTATTACTTAAGTGTTACTTGACATTGATAAACAATTTATTAATATTAGCTAAAATAACTCGTTATTTAACCTAATGCTAAAACATAATATAAAGTAATATTTTTATTTTAAAAACAAATTAGTTATCTGTAAATTGTTACAATAAATGGTAATTATGTTCCATCAATTTTTTATTATTGGGGTAGAAGAATTATGGTTTGCGCGAGACTTAGTCGGTTGGCCGCAAGAAGAATTTTGCCGTTAAAGAATTATAATTAGCCGCAATAAGATTACTATACCTTTATTAATTTTTTAATACAAACCAATGATTTTGTGAAACTATCCGTTACAAACCATTACGCCGCATATATTAACGGTGGTAATGACGGGAATTGCGACAGTGTTGGTGTAAAGCAATCGCTGCCTCATTAAATTGGTTGAATTAAAATAAATTTATAGTACAAACTTATGATTTGATCAAACACTCCGGTACAAACCAAATACAATCGATTAAGAATAGTTTCCCATTTATTTACGGTGACAGCGATAACCTTGGTTGTATTGTTAGTGAGAGCCGTTTTTCCGCATTCTAAATATCGCTCTATGTTAACCAAAGTTCTGATAAAAAAGCACAATTCGGTGGAATTTACCGGTACTATGAAAGTACAATCGATTAAGACCGGTTGAACAAATTTCGACGTTGACGGTGACGCCCTGTGTTGTATTGTTGATGAGGCCTCTGCTCCGCGATCTTAATATCGCTTTTGGTTGACTAATTTTCTGGTACAAACGCATATTTCAGTGGAACAATCCGGTACAGTGCTGGTACAATCGATTAAGACCAGTTGAACAAATTTCGACGTTGATGGTGACGCCCTGCGTTGTATTGTTGATGAGGCCTCTGCTCCGCGATCTTAATATCGCTTTTGGTTGACTAATTTTCTGGTACGAACGCATATTTCGGTGGAACAATCCGGTACAGTGCTGGTACAATCGATTAAGACCGGTTGAACAAATTTCGACGTTGACGGTGACGCCTTCTGTTGTATTGTTGATGAGGCCTCTGCTCCGCGATCTTAATATCGCTTTTGGTTGACTAATTTTCTGGTACAAACGCATATTTCGGTGGAACAATCCGGTACAGTGCTGGTACAATCGATTAAGACCGGTTGAACAAATTTCGACGTTGACGGTGACGCCTTCTGTTGTATTGTTGATGAGGCCTCTGCTCCGCGATCTTAATATCGCTTTTGGTTGACTAATTTTCTGGTACGAACGCATATTTCGGTGGAACAATCCGGTACAGTGCTGGTACAATCGATTAAGACCGGTTGAACAAATTTCGACGTTGACGGTGACGCCTTCTGTTGTATTGTTGATGAGGCCTCTGCTCCGCGATCTTAATATCGCTTTTGGTTGACTAATTTTCTGGTACAAACGCATATTTCGGTGGAACAATCCGGTACTGTGCTGGTACAATCGATTAAGACCGGTTGAACAAATTTCGACGTTGACGGTGACGCCTTGTGTTGTATTGTTGATGAGGCCTCTGCTCCGCGATCTTAATATCGCTTTTGGTTGACTAATTTTCTGGTGCAAACGCATATTTCGGTGGAACAATCCGGTACTGTGCTGTACAATCGATTAAAATTGGTTGAACAAATTTCGACGGTGACGGTGACGCCCTGTAATGCATTGTTGGCGGACCTCCGCTCCGCGATCATTATATCGCTGTAGGTTGATTATTGTAGTGGTACAAACGCATATTTTGGTGGAACAATCCGGTACTGTGCTGTACAATCGATTAAGATTGGTTGAACAAATTTCGACGGTGACGGTGACGCCCTGTAATGCATTGTTGGCGGACCTCCGCTCCGCGATCTTTATATCGCTGTAGGTTGATTATTGTAGTGGTACAAACGCATATTTTGGTGGAACAATCCGGTACAGTGCTGGTACAATCGATTAAGACCGGTTGAACAAATTTCGTCGTTAGCGGTGACGCCCTGTGTTGTATTGTTAATGAGGCCTCTGCTCCGCGATCTTAATATCGCTTTTGGTTGACTAATTTTCTGGTACAAACGCATATTTTGGTGGAACAATCCGGTACTGTGCTGGTACAATCGATTAAGATTGATTGAACAAATTTCGACGTTGACGGTGACGCCCTGTAATGCATTGTTGGCGGACCTCCGCTCCGCGATCTTTATATCGCTGTAGGTTGACTATTGTTGTGGTACAAACGCATATTTTGGTGGAACAATCCGGTACAGTGCTGGTACAATCGATTAAGACCGGTTGAACAAATTTCGTCTTTAGCGGTGACGCCCTGTGTTGTATTGTTAATGAGGCCTCTGCTCCGCGATCTTATCGCTTTTGGTTGACTAATTTTCTGGTACAAACGCATATTTTGGTGGAACAATCCGGTACTGTGCTGGTACAATCGATTAAGATTGGTTGAACAAATTTCGACGGTGATGGTGACGCCCTGTAATGCATTGTTGGCGGACCTCCGCTCCGCGATCTTTATATCGCTGTAGGTTGATTATTGTAGTGGTACAAACGCATATTTTGGTGGAACAATCTGGTACTGTGCTGTACAATCGATTAAGATTGGGTGAACAAATTTCGATGGTGACGGTGACGCCCTATAATGCAGTGTTGGCGGACCTCCGCTCCGCGATCTTTATATCGCTGTAGGTTGATTATTGTAGTGGTACAAACGCATATTTTGGTGGAACAATCCGGTACTGTGCTGGTACAATCGATTAAGATTGGTTGAACAAATTTCGACGGTGACGGTGACGCCCTATAATGCATTGTTGGCGGACCTCCGCTCTGCGATCTTTATATCGCCGTAGGTTGATTATTGTAGTGGTACAAACGCATATTTTGGTGGAACAATCCGGTACTGTGCTGGTACAATCGATTAAGATTGGTTGAACAAATTTCGACGGTGACGGTGACGCCCTATAATGCATTGTTGGCGGACCTCCGCTCTGCGATCTTTATATCGCTGTAGGTTGATTATTGTAGTGGTACAAACGCATATTTTGGTGGAACAATCCGGTACTGTGCTGGTACAATCGGTTAAGATTGGTTGAACAAATTTCGACGGTGTCGGTGACGCCCTGTAATGCATTGTTGGCGGACCTCCGCTCCGCGATCTTTATATCGCTGTAGGTTGATTATTGTATTGGTACAAACGCATATTTTGGTGGAACAATCCGGTACTGTGCTGGTACAATCGATTAAGATTGGTTGAACAAATTTCGACGGTGATGGTGACGCCCTGTAATGCATTGTTGGCGGACCTCCGCTCCGCGATCTTTATATCGCTGTAGGTTGATTATTGTAGTGGTACAAACGCATATTTTGGTGGAACAATCCGGTACTGTGCTGTACAATCGATTAAGATTGGTTGAACAAATTTCGACGGTGACGGTGACGCCCTGTAATGCATTGTTGGCGGACCTCCGCTCCGCGATCTTTATATCGCTGTAGGTTGATTATTGTAGTGGTACAAACGCATATTTTGGTGGAACAATCCGGTACTGTGCTGGTACAATCGATTAAGATTGGTTGAACAAATTTCGACGGTGACGGTGACGCCCTATAATGCATTGTTGGCGGACCTCCGCTCTGCGATCTTTATATCGCCGTAGGTTGATTATTGTAGTGGTACAAACGCATATTTTGGTGGAACAATCCGGTACTGTGCTGGTACAATCGATTAAGATTGGTTGAACAAATTTCGACGGTGACGGTGACGCCCTATAATGCATTGTTGGCGGACCTCCGCTCTGCGATCTTTATATCGCTGTAGGTTGATTATTGTAGTGGTACAAACGCATATTTTGGTGGAACAATCCGGTACTGTGCTGGTACAATCGGTTAAGATTGGTTGAACAAATTTCGACGGTGTCGGTGACGCCCTGTAATGCATTGTTGGCGGACCTCCGCTCCGCGATCTTTATAGCGCTGTAGGTTGATTATTGTATTGGTACAAACGCATATTTTGGTGGAACAATCCGGTACTGTGCTGGTACAATCGATTAAGATTGGTTGAACAAATTTCGACGGTGATGGTGACGCCCTGTAATGCATTGTTGGCGGACCTCCGCTCCGCGATCTTTATATCGCTGTAGGTTGATTATTGTAGTGGTACAAACGCATATTTTGGTGGAACAATCCGGTACTGTGCTGGTAAAATCGATTAAGATTGGTTGAACAAATTTCGACGGTGATGGTGACGCCCTGTAATGCATTGTTGGCGGGCCTCCGCTCCGCGATTTTTATATCGCTGTAGGTTGATTATTGTATTGGTACAAACGCATATTTTGGTGGAACAATCCGGTACTGTGCTGGTACAATCGATTAAGATTGGTTGAACTAATTTCGACGGTGACGGCGACGCCCTGTGTTGAATTGTTGGTGAGGCCCCTCTCCGCGATCTTAAAATCGCTCTATGTTGTCTAATATTCTGGTACAAAAGCATATTTAGGTGGAACAATCCGGTACATCCCAGGTACAATCAATTACGAACGGTTTCACATTTATATACTGTCATGTTTATTAGTTAGATGTTATTGTTGACCTAAGCCTCTCGCGGAATTTTAAAATGGCTGTATCTTCATCAATTTTCTGGTACAAACCAAAATTGTGGTGGAACAATCCGGTACAAACGTGGTACAAACGATCTGCTATGTTTTCAAATTTTTTTACGATGGTGGCGGTGCCAGCGTGAAGTTGGCACCACCACATTTGAAAGTGTTGTATCTTTTAAGTGGCTTTGGTACAAACGAATGTTTTTGTGGAACAAATGGGTACAAACTAGGTACAAACGAATGGTAGTTGTTTAAATTGTTTTCGCTTTGGTGGTGGTGCCAACTTCACGGACATCTTAGGATAGAGATCACAGAATAATGAAAACGTGCACAAAATTCACTTCTCCCCCATAGCTCGTCACACACAGTTTTTAACTGTTTTTGACGTAAATAAATAAATGAAAATAAATCCTCCATCACATGCCGGAGTCTTAAAGAGATCTGGAAATTTCAACGTTTATGTAATGTTTCGAACGGCAGTCTGAATTTGCAATTATTAGACATTTTGGACCAAGAACCGAACATGACTGAGCATAATTAATTTTAGCTCTACCAAATCCATTGCCAAAGTAGCTAGGAGCATCGTTCCAAGGCCTGCCAGGGGATGGAAGGCGGCAAGAGAATGCTAAGCCCCAAAGGAGAAGGCGGGCTCGCCGCCCTCGTGGTTGGGAATTTCCTGGAAGCTCTCAATGAATTTTACATTCAATAGAGACCGTTTGCCAAATACTAGCGCGTCCGTTATTTGAATGTTCACTCTTCTCTCTAGGAACTGTAGCACCGCTAGTTTATTTTAATTCTGAAAATTTATTACCAGAAACAACTGTCAAGTAGGCACTTCGCAGAAATTCAAAATCAAGTGTCCTATAATATATTTACCAATTATGTGCCTACTAATTTCGTACTGAAATACAATAGTGGTCAATTATAAACAATAGAAAACGTCGTAAGATTGGGGATGCCAACTGACGTATGTGTCGCACCGCGATTTTGAAAAAATAAAATAAAGTAATAAAGCAATAATGATGTACTAATTCTGTTCCGAAGTGGAATGCACTATATTATAAAATATTGAAAACACATGCTAAAGTACATTTAATTACACCTATTGATTATACTAATTATGATAGAATACACTAATTATTCTCTAACTTTTTGTCAAAATACTAAAAAATTTTCACTTTCTCGCTATTGCCTACCCAATTTAGAAAAACGTATAGCCGTCTACAGCTACCAGAGTCCAGAAACTAATCCCAACCAAACCATATCCAAAATGAAAGGTTAATTCCTGAATTCCCTATTCCTGAATTCCTAATTCCCTATTCCTGAATTTTAAGCTCGTGTGGATTTCCGGAAATTGCAGATTTCCAAACCTGGAAAATACAAATTCGCATAGTAAGAAGACAGCCAAAAGGTTAGTTTTAGGCACTTGGAAAAAATATTCCGGGATTTAGTATATTCTAAAAATCAGGGCTGCACAAAGAAAAACAGTTAACATGCGTTCTTATGGACAAATACTCAAGAAAAACCACACAAACCCAGAAAAAAAATATGCAACCCTACCCAGAATTTAAGACTACTTTTTTGTCTCCTAGAAAAAAAATGATATTCTAAATTAAGTGTGTGTAAAAGTTTTTGAAAACTGAATAATTTGTACATAATTTTGAATTGAATGATAAAAATTTTATACGTTTATCGAAAATTTCCTTAGCTTTCAATGGCACAGCTTCAGATTTGTGTCTTTCTCAATATTAGATATTTGAACCATTTCATTAAGTTTCTTTCCGTATATTCATGTTCTGTAGTTTTCGTTATTTTGAAAGGAAATGTTTTGAAATGTTAATGTGAACTATGCACAACTCGGTTGCCGGCAATGCAAAGGAAATTTTTTCCCGAGCATGCTTTCCTCAAGTAAGGCAAAGACAGTTACAAGTGTGGAATGAATCCGATTATCATTACAATCTGGAAACTTTTAAAGATTGAAAATCGCAATATTTCGCGCTTTCTTTTCTCAAGAGCGTCTTAAAGAGAGAACTCAAGAGTTAGTGGAAAACAATTAGCAGTTTATAAAACGAATGACTAATTCGTTACAGATTAAACGAGATAGAATGCGCTGTTATAGCGTCTTGAAAAAAACCATTAGTAGTTTTCTTGTAATTGTGAGCGCTGCTGATTTCATTTATAATCACAATATTTTAATGGTAACGCTACATCTCTGCAGTTTGAATTTCATAGAATTAATTGAACAATTTAGTTAAAAGTAATGTTTCGTACGTAGTTCGACTTACAAGACGTACTGCAAGCATCTTGTTGAAATTCAGCTGCATACGTCATGTCAAAGATTCATGCTCTGAGTTGCCATTTGAAAACATTGCAATTTAGTGCACAACACGAACTCAATCAACACTACTTTCTGAACTGAACCATTGGTTGTAAAAATTTTCCAAGTGGTAGACAAAAGTTTTCCAAGGATGGCGAAGGAGAATGGAAATTAGATATTTCTGCGTAATGAGTAGAGACAGGATTTTTATGTAATTACATATTTTTTGTCTTTCTACTTACCTTTCTCAAAATTGAAATCTTGACGAATCGTTCCTCTCCTAATACAATATCCAATTTTTTTGTTACATATTGGTACATATTTTGTACTTAATTACATATTTTACATATTTTGCTATTTTTACAAAATATTTTTTTATTCTGTCGATTTTTTCAATTTTATTTCATTTTTTTAAGAACAGAAGTATTTTTTTAAAAAATCAGCATTTCCCCCTACATTATTAATGAAATTTAGGTGTGATAAGTATCATTGACGCCATTTCGTGACATTTAACCTTAATATCCGAGAAATTTCGGCGATCGCTGACATGTAACACTTCGATGAGAATGCTACACGCTGCAGTGTTTGTTTGCTGGTCGTAGATATTGCCAGTTTGTGCGATGGCTTGTATTTATTGCTCACGGTACATTTAAATTTGCTTGTATGCACCTTGGTCTGGCTGCTAAACTACAGTCCTGGATAATAATAGATCAACTTCTTATTATTGGTGGGAAAGTTGTATGGAGTACAGTGTGCTTCAACTTCTGCTGTCCAATTATTTTTAAAACGTTTGTATTATTTTTAAATTTTGTTTAGGAATTTTTTTATAATTGTAATTTCGTATCATATAACTTATGTGTTTTATACTTACAGGATTTAAATATTACATATTATACCCAATTTTACATATTTATTACATATTGCTTTTGTTATATATTTATGTACATATTTTGACGTTTCATACTACGTATTTTTCCGGTCTCTAGTAATGAGTTGGAACAACTATGTCTGCACAACAGGATAAAAATGTGTAATACTTAATTTCTCATTATTTGTCACATTTTCGAATTAATTGTAGTCTTTTTTTATTGTGGAAAACAGGAAACGTCATTTATGACATCCCAGCACACCTACGATGTTCGTTCTACGCACCGGAAGGGCCATTCGATCAGCTCTAACTTTCAACGATCTCTCTCCCCTCAAGTTCTATGCTGAAATACAGATGATAATCAACAATTTTTCACAGAATTAATGAGCATATTTACTTAATTAAACGATAAAATTTCTAAGAAATGCGTGAAGATCCTCTGAGCGTATTACGTCTACCAAAAACTAGGGCATAAGTTGTTCCATTTCACGTCTTCAAAGTAATTGTTCTATTAGAATTTTTAAAATGTACATAAATCGTTTTCTTGCTGCGAGCCAATAGTTTTGAGGTACAAAGTGCTTATGGCTTGTTTATTATGTTAGGATTGTCTCGTTTTGATTCGCTCTTTTCGGTTGCGAAACATTACGAAAACGTGAAAAATATAGGTGTTTTTGCATTAAATTCAGTGTATAAAATGTGAATATAACTGCAATAAAAACGAAACTATTGTTTTAATGTTCTCAAATTATTGTCAACATTTCCATATAGCTTAGGGATATTACAGAACGTCATGTGAGTATTCGCTGATTTTACATGCTATCAAATTGTTCATCATCAAACCATCAAATTGATTTTACCATGCCATCGTTTGTTCATCAACGTAATGTAGCACGTGTACCAGCAATCTCATGTAAACTACAAGTTGTAAGAACGTTCTAGAGTCAAGCAGAAAATCAGGCTTTAATTATCAAAGAATAGACGTTTAAAACACTCGTTAGCCATGTTATTAATAAGGGACCGAAAAGGTATTGAATACCGATAAAATACCGTTATTTTTTCATAAAGGTATAAAATACCTTTATCGTTTTATACAGGTAAAATACCTTTATAGGACGTCTATACCGGTATGGACGTCCATAAAGGTTATACCGGTATTTTCAATGGAAATAGTGCCGCGTGCTCCACACACGCGCCACAAACGCGTGCCACACACGCGCTCGCGGCAAACCCACGCGCGCGCTAACCACACGCGCGCGCCAAACACCCGCGCCTCAAACACGCGCACGCCAACGAACGCTCGCGCCGAATAAACGCGCGCTTTACATTCACGCTCTTTCTCTCTCTCTCTCTCTCTCTCACACACACACACTCTCACACACACACACACACACACTCATTCACACTCACACACACTCACACTCACACTCACACACACACTCACACTCACACATACACTCACACTCACACACACTCACACACACACACTCACACACACTCACACTCACACACTCACACACACTCACACACACACACTCACTCACACACACTCACACACACTCACTCACACACACTCACACACACTCACTCACACACTCACACACACACTCACACTCACACACACACACACACACTCACACACACACTCACACACACACACACACACACAGTACACATTCGGCAAAGCGTTTGTTGGGCCCTACGGTCAAACATCCTTCTCTCATATTTCAATTCTACTCACTGCGAAAGGAAATTGCGTAGAGTGTATAGGTCGAGTGCGTTATCCTCTGCCGAACCGGAGACGCCCGTGGGTCGAGACGCTGACCTCCGGAAACTGCCTACGCAACGGCGCAGCCCTCGCAGCTCTTACAAAGGGAAACTGATTCCGAGAATCGGAATGCGCCAAGGAACGTGGCGTGAAGTCTTATCAACCGATGTCAGATTTCTATCGCCTTCGTTCTTTCACAACTGATGTCGAAGGTCGTATCCTGGCAGAGGCCGCAGGCCCGACCACGCGCGGCGATGCCTGCACTTCGAGAGGCGGCACGTTGCGATTGTTTTAAAAACTACTTGCCATACTTCACTGCACTCAAATTTCATATTTATGAGTTTTGAGGGCGAGGATAGGACAAGGAAGAGAAAGGAAAGATCGCGCGCGGTCCGAGGAGAATTCTAGCGGCCGGCTGCTCCGATCGGTAGTTTTCCTTGGTTTCTCCGATCAATATCAGAGGAATGCCGGAGCAGTACCCTAATAGACGGGCCACAGACCGCGCGCGATCTTTCCTTCCTCTTGTCCTATCCTCACCCCTTCACTTACACTGACATAAATTACACTACCATACGTGCCGAAAGACCGCGCGGGAGCTTTTGCCGGCTGGGGGGGGGGGCGCTGGTGGGAGATACCTGGTTGAGGGAAATCCCGTCAATCGACGGTACTTCGGCGCCTTATCTTGCCATGCAATGAGGGAGGTCACTGCCGCCTCTCGTAGAAAACGCATGCACTGCACTTACGGGGTTAGCAATTGCCGCGCCCGGAATCACTTATTATCATTCAGTCGTTAATAGGAACAGACTCTTACTAGTCTCCTGAGGTCTAATAGTGTAGAGCGTGAAAGAGTGTGTATTTAAGGCGAAAGGATTAGGAACAAAAGATAATGTCCGATCAGTGGCCCGTTTTTAAGTACACTCCGGCATACGCCTGGTACTGACCAGAGAAACCATAGAGAACTACCTTTTAGAAAACAAGACTATTATAATTCTTTCCCAACCAACGACACAACTCGACCTAGGTAGAATATGTCTAGTGACGAAAATACGCCACCGTTGAGACTCAAACCCTAGGACACCCGGTCAGAAACTCTTCGGATCGGATTTTGTTGGTATATTTCATAAAGTTCATTTTCTACGCTTAAATGTTAATTGTCATAATAAAGTCGGATCCATTGTTGTTCCTCTGAGCCATTTCAGCGTAAAAATCACAATGTTCCTCCCCCAAAACCTGTATGATCCTACTGAAATACCGGTATTTTTAATGAAAATACCGGTATTTGACGTCTTATACCGGTATTTTTTAAGGTATTTGGAATAAAGGTATAATAGAGGTAAAGGTATTTCTATACCGGTATAAATACCTTTACCGCTATTATTTCGGTATTCGGTCCCTGTTATTAAGTAACATTACGTATTAATACACACGTGCTTCTCCACTTTCAAAGTGCGAAAACCTAAGCCCTTTCACTTCCATATACCTATCTCAGAGAACATTGGCGGAGATTATTAAGTAATGAAGAATATTTGAAATATCTTGGGCGGCCCCAAAGATGGAAATGCAATCCGGAAACAGATGGGCCCGTGAAGAAGCTGGAGATTTGGTGTGGAAACGCTGGTGCAGGATGGGTTGGCGAAACGCCGCCTGGCTTCTGCTGGGTTTCCCCGCGCACAGCTCTTGCGCCCCCGTGAGTTCATTCGCCCAGCGGGGGGGGGGGCGCTTCGTGCCCGGCGAGCAGCGTTGAGGGATTAGGAGGGGAGGAGGAGGCGGCAGGTAGCAAGTGCAACGAAAACTCCTTTCTCCCTTCCTTGAAAGAAGGCCAGCCTCTCCCTTCACGCCAAAATTCCCTTCTTCTACTCTCTCAACAATTTTGTTGGTACATTTCATAAAGTGATGTTTTTCTTCATATTCTACGCTTAAATGTTAATTGTCATAATAAAAAGACTGCAATGAATCACAAGAAACTGAATTATTATTCTCACAATTGTCAGAAATTTTCATTGAATAAAGGAATTGATATCCCACTTCACCTGCACTGTTGTTTTTATTATTAATAATGAATATTAAATATTATATTAATATATTAATTATTACTAGTAAAATAATAATAATAAAGATAATATCTTTCGCGAAAGCGAAGAAAAGTGAGACCGCTAGTACATGGTTAAGAATATTGTATAAAGAATAAATAAAAAATATAATCAAACGATAGACAAACGAATGCGAAGGTTTTTTGAAATAATTTGAATGTGTTTTTGTCGTTTTTTTGGCGGCAGGAATTTTACAAAGTGGGGAAAATAAGTTTTTTTTTCCTGTAATTCGTGAACTAAACGTAGTATATGTATTTTAAGTGATGGACAATCGCTTTCCAAAGATGGACAAACGCAGAGGGTAAAAAATTATCGACATTTCTGCGTGTTTCTTGTTCTTTCGAATTGAAAAAATGACGGGAGAACGTTCGTATTTTGCCAATAACTTTCGAACCCGACCTGGTAAAAATTTCTACAGGGTTGTCAAACAATGGACAAAGGAATCTTCACAGAAATGTGCTTTTTGAATTTTTTCGGGCCAAGTTCACCCTTTTTTGAAATATCATTTTGGTTGTTCAGTTAGTGATAAACCTCGTCTGAAGATGAATAATCATTAGGAGGTAAAGTAACGAATGCAAATAAAAAGTTTCGATGTTTTCTTTGTTGCTAAATTGGCGGGTATGAGAAATGGCGGGGAAAACAGTTTTTTGTCAATAGCATTTGAACCCGGCAGGTGAAAATTTTCTAAAGATTGGTCAAACGATGGACAAACGAATCCACAAAAAGAATTTCAGTTTAAAACTTTTTGGGGCCAACTTGAGAGGGTTCCCAACCGGATGCGAAAGACGGCCGAGCGCGTAATCTCCAGAGAAGAGGCGAGCGAGCGCTGGTCGGTAAAAATCGCGGGGAATGCTGACCTCTGCTCTTTTACTTTTCAATATACATACCTATATACTGAGTAATATACGTAATATGGGGAAAGTTATGTGATGCTGCGCGAAAAGAAGGCGAATTTTGGGCCGAAAAAAAAATTCATTGCCCTGCCGTGTGATCACGAAAAAGTTGATAAATTCAGTTGCAAAATTAAGTTAAAAAATCTCCTAACACGTGGTGCAGGCAGAACCCCTCTTTAGTAAGTCCTTGATACCGAAAAACCAATCGAAAAGAAAACGTCTGTCCGTTCTTCCACTAGCAGCCGGTGTGCCAGGAAGAGGCGAATTTGCACTGTTTCTACATTATTCCTACATTTACGTTTACCATTATTCTACATTTACTAGATACATTTCTGAGTGTTGGAAATTTCTAACTTTGCTGCCGCCAGGAATCACATCCTTTAAAGCAGGGCCGTCAGACGAACGAGCACGCGAATGGCCTTCGCAAAGGTTTGGGGCACGCGGCGATATCAGCATAGCGAAGTAACTCGTCACAGGCGGGAAGCAGGGGTGACAAAACTTCGTGCGAATGTGGCGAGTTGGGTGAAACACATCGGTTGGTAAATCATAAAGAGACATTTATTAATTTTTACGAACTTTAAGTGGAAATTGACATGTAAACATAAATTGCAGTTATACAAGCATTAATCATTACACCACGGAAGTATTAACGCACGTTTCTACTTAGTGTTAGAGAATGCAATACAACAGAATTATTAATTCTAATGAATATTTGTGAGAAAATAAATATAAACCAAAATATGTATTCAATCAAGATAAATATTGTATATCATAATTTCAGAAAATACTGACACTATTATTGAAAATAAACATTTAAAGAAATACGATGTGCATATCTTGTGATATCTTATATCGATGTGCATATCTTATGTGAAATTGAACGCAATAAAAGCACTTAAAAATTATAGAATAATGATGAATAGAGTCCGGAAAAAATATGTAGAATGAAACGTCAAAAAACGTTCATAAATATGTAATGAAAACAGTAAAAATATGTAATAAGTATGTAAAATCGGACACATTGTGCAATATTAAAATACACTAACTTTTAAACACTTTCAAAATTGCATTTATGAAAACTTTCTTAAAACATTTTAAAATAATAGAAACGTTTTTAAAAATAATTTGGAGAGCACAAGTTGATGTACATTTTCCACCTTGTAAGAGCCCACAAACTTTTTTTACGTCTTCTTGCGCCCCGCCACGACCGCCTTCTGTGCATCCCTGAGAAATCGGAGCGCGAGCTTCCCTCGGCCGCGGGCCCTGCGTGCCCTAGCGGAGAGCTCCGTAAAGTTACAATCGCAAAGTTGTCAAAAAAATTTGAAATTAATCTCCAAATTTGTCGCTTTTTTGTTGCTAGTTTGTTACGCAAAACAAAAATTTGTCGCTCTTCATTTGACACTGCTATAACAAATGCTGCTAACTTGATATCAAGTTAGCATCGCAAAAACAAGAAAACCAAGAAACTACACAGATAAATTAAAAATTAATTACATGGGAATTTGTCGCTTTTTGTCGCTCAAAACTTACCATAAAACAAATTTTGTTACTCTTCAAACAAAACCAGAAATGTAATTTCCCAAAAACGCTGTTTTTCAACGCAATGTCAGGAAAACCAAGAAATAACAATAATAAGTAAAAAATATTTACATGGGAATTTGTCGCTAATTTGTCGCTCGAAACCTACCGTAAAAGAAATTCTTTTACTCTTTAAACAATATGCTAGAAATGGAAGTTTTCCAAAACGCGATGCTAAGTTGATATCAACTTACAATCGCAATTTCAAGAAAACCAAGAAATAACAATAATAAGTAAAAAATAGTTAATGAGAATTTGTCGCTTTTTTGTCGCTCGAAACTTACCGTAAAATAAATTTTGTTACTCTTTAAACAATATGCCAGAAATAGAATTTTTCGCAAAACGGGATCTGATGTGTCGTCAAGTTAGAATCGCAATCTCAAGAAAAGCGAGAAATAATCTAAATACACAAAAACTTTTTACATCGGAATTTGTCGCTAATTTGTCGCTCGAAACCTACCGTAAAAGAAGTTTTGTTACTCTTTAAACAATATGCTAGAAATTGAATTTTTCGCTAACGCGGGTCCAGTATGTGGTCAAGTTAGATTCACAATCTCCAGAAAACCGAGAAATAACAATAATATGCAAAAAATAATTACATGAGAATTTGTCGCTTTTTTGTCGCTCGAAACCTACTGTAAATGAAATTCTTTTACTCTTTAAACAACAAGGAGTGGGATTTTCCCGGCGGAGGGAGGCAAGCTGTATACCTGGTGGTGAATTCTATGACCCTCCCTCTAGCCGAAACGGAAGGAGCGGATCAGGCACTAAGTGCCTTTACGGCATTCATTCATACACTAATATTTCTAAGACGCTCCAATGGACCTGTAAAGGATTGCTTCAGAAAAAGAAGACAGGAATATTCAATTCCTCAGCACATTACATAATTGAGAAAGTACAACAACAAATTCGAAGTATAATTTTAAAAAATCGCTTTACAGAAATGAACTCAAAAGCTAATTGAAGACTATGTTGCACATGAAAACAAAATATCTGCGTTACACATATCGGATATTTTTATTTTCTCGCATTAATACGTACTTAGTAAAGACAAATTATTGTGATGGGGCAGCGTAAATCGGCGATTTTCCAACCCAAATACTCTTGTGACCGTCGAGACCACGAGTTTAAAGAGAAAGGCACGCGCCAGCGTGTTTGGCGTCGAAAGAAAATTGTATTGACAAGAACAGTGAATTCTTCGTAAATTGTTTAAAAGTGAAATAAGCTTGCCAAATGAAGTATACATTCAGATAGATTTTATAATACACTTTCCTTGTTTTAGTATCACAACAAATATGCTCCAGAAATGTACACAGTATTTCTTGCTGTTGTAAATATATATTAATAAAGTAATAATTCCAGATTAATAGAACAAATGTTTGTTGTTGTTATTATTACTATTATTATTAATATTATTCTTCTAATTCACAGATAGATGGACGGGCGTATTAAAAAAAACACTTTTTCGGTATCAGGAAGCTCCAAAACCTGTATTTCCGTTTAGATCTCGAAATTGATATTCCGCAGCATCATTTTCTGTATTCTACGTATAATACTCCGTATACACATACATACGTATTCAAGAAAGTAAAAAACGTATTAAGGACCCGCAACTCGTGAAATCTCAGTATAAGATATGTTAGAGAAAGTAAATTACTACATATTGTAATAGGATTTGTTCACTTTTTCCGAATCAGGGACACAAAACGAGTTTTTGTGTCGAAAAATTCCCGTTTTTTGTGGCGGAATTACATAACTTTCTTTATATTACGCATTTTAAATTGGATAGTTTACTTGGTAAGTTCTCTTCGTGAAGTACGCACAGAAAATAATACTCGGTAGATGTATTAGATTTCCAGTTACAGGATCTCCGTTTCATCATTGTACACAACGTCTTCTTCTTCTTTTATTAAGGTTAATACCTGTTTTTCTTCATACAATACTTTACCGTCAGGATGATTCAGGAAATGTGGAAATCCAACGTACACAACGTAATGTTTGAAATTAATAAACTTTTATAAATAAGAGTGTTTCTGCGGAAAATTCTACGTTTTCCGGTGCACGATTGCATTACTTTCTCGTCTTACGATGAACTTCGTAAGGAGAACAAAACAAAACCAACGAATGAATACTTCATCGCATGCCAGAATCTTCGAGATATCTGGAAATTTCAAATTTTATTTAATGTTTCCAATGGCAGTCTCGATTTGCAATTATTGGACATTTTAGACCAGTAACTAAACATCAACGACCATAAATAATTTTAGTTATACCAAAACCATTGGCGAAGTACCTACGAGTATAATTCCATTTGCAAAGCTTTGGTAATACCTGCCCCAGGCAAAAATAGCCAAGACCCGCCGAGTATTTAACCCTCGGGCAGGCTTTGGAAAAACCAGCAAGACTGTTACAGCCGGACGCTATAAGGGAGAGGGGGCTCGCCTAACTTGACCACATATTGGACCCGCGCTAGCGAAAAATTCAATTTCTAGCATGTTGTTTAAAGAGTAACAAAATTTCTTTTACGGTAGGTTTCGAGAGACAAATTAGCGACAAATTCCGATGTAAAAAGTTTTTGTGTATTTAGATTATTTCTCGCTTTTCTTGAGATTGCGATTCTAACTTGACGACACATCAGATCCCGTTTTGCGAAAAATTCTATTTCTGGCATATTGTTTAAAGAGTAACAAAATTTATTTTACGGTAAGTTTCGAGCGACAAAAAAGCGACAAATTCTCATGTAATTATTTTTTACTTATTATTGTTATTTCTTGGTTTTCTTGAAATTGCGATTGTAGGTTGATATCAACTTAGCATCGCGTTTTGGAAAACTTCCATTTCTAGCATATTGTTTAAAGAGTAAAAGAATTTCTTTTACGGTAGGTTTCGAGCGACAAAAAAGCGACAAATTCTCATGTAAATATTTTTTATTTATTATTGTTATTTCTTAGTTTTCCTGACATTGCGTTGGAAAACAGCGTTTTTGGGAAATTACATTTCTGGCTTTGTTTGAAGAGTAACAAAATTTGTTTTATGGTAAGTTTTGAGCGACAAAAAAGCGACAAATTCCCATGTAATTATTTTTTACTTATTATTGTTATTTCTTGGTTTTCTTGAAATTGCGATTGTAAGTTGATATCAACTTAGCATCGCGTTTGGGAAAAACCCCGTTTCTAACATGTTGTTTAAAGAGTAAAAGAATTTCTTTTGCAGTAGGTTTCGAGCGACAAAAAAGCGACAAATTCTCATGTAATTATTTTTTGCATATTATTGTTATTTCTCGGTTTTCTGGAGATTGTGAATCTAACTTGACCACATACTGGACCCGCGTTAGCGAAAAATTCAATTTCTAGCATATTGTTTAAAGAGTAACAAAACTTCTTTTACGGTAGGTTTCGAGCGACAAATTAGCGACAAATTCCGATGTAAAAAGTTTTTGTGTATTTAGATTATTTCTCGCTTTTCTTGAGATTGCGATTCTAACTTGACGACACATCAGATCCCGTTTTGCGAAAAATTCTATTTCTGGCATATTGTTTAAAGAGTAACAAAATTTATTTTACGGTAAGTTTCGAGCGACAAAAAAGCGACAAATTCTCATGTAACTATTTTTTACTTATTATTGTTATTTCTTGGTTTTCTTGAAATTGCGATTGTAAGTTGATATCAACTTAGCATCGCGTTTTGGAAAACTTCCATTTCTAGCATATTGTTTAAAGAGTAAAAGAATTTCTTTTACGGTAGGTTTCGAGCGACAAATTAGCGACAAATTCCCATGTAAATATTTTTTACTTATTATTGTTATTTCTTGGTTTTCCTGACATTGCGTTGAAAAACAGCGTTTTTGGGAAATTACATTTCTGGCTTTGTTTGAAGAGTAACAAAATTTGTTTTATGGTAAGTTTTGAGCGACAAAAAGCGACAAATTCCCATGTAATTAATTTTTAATTTATCTGTGTAGTTTCTTGGTTTTCTTGTTTTTGCGATGCTAACTTGATATCAAGTTAGCAGCATTTGTTATAGCAGTGTCAAATGAAGAGCGACAAATTTTTGTTTTGCGTAACAAATTAGCAACAAAAAAGCGACAAATTTGGAGATTAATTTCAAATTTTTTTGACAACTTTGCGATTGTAACTTTACGGAGCTCTAGCGGAGCGCAAGCGCGCTCCGAGCACGTACGTGCTCCGTTTGACAGCCCTGCTTTAAAGTGTGGGGTCAGCTTAATATTAGTTCTATTTAATTTTTCTAACGACGCGTGTGGGAATCACTTGCCTCGAAGTTTTGGTTAGTTTCCTCCCATAATTTTCTAAATTGTAAGGATTCACAAAACTTGAGCGCGACATTTTGCCACTACCAAAATTGGGACTCGCAACTTCACGCGACTTTCAAGTAACAGGCAACGGTGACGGAGTGAGACCTCCGCGATGCAACAAAGAAATCGCTCTTGGCAATAAAGCTGCCTGCAGCTCGCCCTGCTTCGCATACGTACCACCCAGTCCCTGTAGGGTCGTGCGCAAAGCCCTGCGAGTGGGGTCCCTTTCACAGTGGGTCGAGTGCCCTCGAGAACAGGAAACTTATTTTCATCGCAAGCAATGGGGGTTGTCCATCCTAAATTATTTTTATGTACGTAGAGTATTTAAAATAGTCAGAAAAATGGCCAGCGAAAAATCTCGAGGTGTACTTTACGAAAGAAAAGTAATGTTTTTTCATATGTATGACTTTCTATCGTGCATGCCTGCTCTAAAAAAACATTATGTTGAACAAACCAGAATTTTATTGTCTCTTCAGTGATTGTATTTGATTCTCAATGTATTTATATTTTTTATATCAAGAAAACGTGCATCATGCTCTCCAAATGACAGTTTTGCCCGCCAGTTTAAAAATTCAACTTACTACTGGATCACATTTGACGATTAAAAATAAAAACAAACAAAAAAAGTCTTATAATTTTGTGTGTAGAATATGTTAAAAATTGCCAAGAATATTAAAAATTGTGAGTTTATATTTTCTTCAAAAGTGTTCGATTTGGCTTCGAATGGAATGGAACCTTTATTTTTGCCGCAGTCGAAAAGTCATTTATTGGGAAAATATTTCTTAAAAGCATCTGGAGAGAAATAAAGTTCGTATTTTTTCAGGATCCAATTGTAATTGAATTTTTTAAAACCTGTAATCGAACTAGCTAATGCATTTAACCTTGCTAGTCGCTTTTCAGAAGCCAAGTTAACTGCCCACGATTCCAGCTGATTATCTGTTATACTGAACCCTCTCTCTGGTTTCAGTAAAACAGTCCTTGAGTTTGCCATTGGATGAACTTATTTTCGAATCGATATTCAGTTGCTTCATTTGTATAATCCCCGTTCTGATTTAATAGAGCGCAATTTCGTTTGTATAGAACTCTCACTATGTTGTTTCTTTCCGCCCTCATTCATCCAGTTGGCAACTGCTTCCTTCCTCTTCGCCAGAGAAATTGTGACCTTTGGCTTCTTCGGAGAGGGATGCTACTCCGGACCACTTTCACCCCTTTCTCTCTTAAATTCGTTCTCAACATTTTCCATAAACGCACAACATTTCGATAAAGTCGAGGGTTTTGATTGTTTGCACTGCAACCATTTCGTACCTTAAATGTTTATCCATAATATTCACGATGGCGTCGCACATGAGGTAATCTTGGCGACTATTTAATGCAGGAGGCAATTTCCTATCTTCTTTAACTTGCTAGGCAGAGCGCAAAACGTTCCCAGGGTTCCACCCTCTAGCACTGCAGTTGGTAACGTCCTCTGTTGGTGGGGGAAGTTGCCGATGGATTCCGCGAGGGCCTCTTGCGCCTGTCACTTGTCCACTGGGGGAGGGGGTGGAAGGGGAGGGGACCGCCCGCAGCAGCGGTGGCGAGGCGCGGCGCTTGGCGTCCCTGCCCAGGGGTGGCCAGCGCGTGGACTGGCGCGCCACGCGAACAGCACCAGAACAACGCCTCCAGAAAGAAGCTTCGTAAAGTTAGAATCGCAAAGTTGTCAAAAAAATTGGAAATTAATCTCCAAATTTGTCGCTTTTTTGTCGCTAATTTGTTACGCAAAAAAAAAATTGTCGCTCTTCATTTGACACTGCTATAACAAAAGCTGCTAACTTGATATCAACTTCGCATCGCAAAAACAAGAAAATCAAGATACAGATAAATTAAAAATTAATTACATGGGAATTTGTCGCTTTTTTTTTTGCTCAATACTTACTATAAAACAAATTTTGTTACTCTTCAAACAAAGCCAGAACAGTAAGAATATGTAAAATCAGAAATAATATGTAATATTAAATTCTCAAATTAACAACCATTTACTTAGCAAGAAATTACATTTTGGAAAAACTGCTCACTTTACATCATGCAACTGTCTTGTCAGTAGTAAAAGCTTCATCTATTGCAATTCAGGGCCTTACTTTAGCGGCCGGACTAATCGCAATAGAAGCCATCGCACAAAGTGGTGAGATCTACGACCAGCAAACAAACACTGTAGCATCTTCATCGAATTGTTACACGTCGGCGATCGCACATTTTTCTCGGAAATTAAGGTTACAGGTCACAAAACGCGGCGTCAGTGATATTTTGGACACTTAGATTTCCCCAACAATGTAAGGAAAATACTGATTAAAAAATGTCTTTTCACAAAAAATATGGAGTTAAATAGAAGAAAATTAATAAAATAAGCAAATGTATTGTGAAAACAGCAAAATATGTAAAATATGTAATATAGTACTAAATATGTAAAAATATGTAACGAAAAAATTCGATATTGTGTTAGGATGGCCATGATTCGACACGATTGCAATTTTGAGAACGGTAAGTAGAAAGACAAAAAATATGTAATTACATAAAAATCCGGTCTCTAGTGATAATTGTGGAGAACTTATTTCTTGCAAGGAAATAATCTTTATCTTCAATATTGCAATTGTGAGGAGATAAATTAAAAAATGCCAACTTTTGCAATTTAATAAAATTCTGCGGTAACAGTGAAAGTCGGTCCTATATCAGTGTATTAATGTATTAACGAATACTTTAGGCGCTAGTGTTGTTCGCAGATCGACGAAAAGAATGACTAGCGGACGTTTATTAAAAAGGGTATCAAGGATTCACAATTGGTGAAATCTCACTGTACTCTAATAACATGTTAGAAGGAGTACACAATGGAACACCATTTATCCAATTTTTCTCTACGAGGGCCCCAGAATATGATTTTTCCTGTCGCATTATCGCAATTTTTTGCCCCATCATTATGTACTGTTCTCTATACTATGCATTTTACTTCTTACGGTTTACTTAGTATGTATTGTCTTTATGGTACGTACACGCGAAAATACTATACGATAGATATATTAGAGTTCCAATCACAGTATCCGCGTTTCATCGTTGTAGACTAAGTAATGTGAAATTAACAAAAGTTGATATAAAAAACAACGTATCAATCCGCCGTATCAATCCGAAAGAACGTTAAATATATATGGAAATTGCAACGTTTTTTCAGGAACTGGTTTATTTTTAAAGGCAATCAGAATTTGCAATTATTAGACATTTGAGAGCAATACTTAAGTATCAATGACTGTAAATAATTTTAGTTGCCCCAAAATCCATTGCCGAATTGAATGGAAACGTCAGATTAGAAGTAATTTGGTTTAAGACATTCAGTTCATTATTACGTAACATTACTGTATGTTGGAATCTGAATGGTAATTCTAAAGTACGTCCGGCCTTTCAGGAGGGATGTCATTCATAAAGCTTTAGTGATACCTGCCGTGGACGAAAATACCCAAGACCCTCCTGGAGATTACCTCGCTAGCCGATGAGACGCTTTGGGAAAACCGAAGAAATGTCAAAGCTGGAACACAGCCCTCAGCTCGTGGGAGAGGGCGGGCTCGTCTCCTCAGGTTTGGGAATTTTCCTGGAAGCTCTTAATATATTTTAAATTCTGTAGTTGCCGTTGGCTGAGCAAAAGCGTCTCTGTTATTTGAAAGTCCATTGTTCTCTGTAGGAACATGCAGTATTCTTTGGGTTCGTAGATTTCATTGCTAGAAACATCGGTCAAGTTGACATCCCCACTTCTCTGAAATTTTATAATATTTTTACCTATTACTGAAGGTACTAATTTCGTGTCGAAATAAAGATTGCTTACGAAATAATAAAGAAATTTTAAACAATGAAAAAAAAACATGAAAAAGGGTGTGTGCCAACTTCACGTATGTATAGTACCATAATTTTGTGCTGATTTTGTATGGAAGTGTAAATGACTACATTACAAATATTACAAACAAGTGCAAAAGTAAGAGAAATTTTACTTTCACCTAGTAACCCCACTTGTCGAAAGTTTTAAAAAATTCTCAATAATAGTGCACTAATTACGTATTAATTTCCTACCGAAATAAGATATTTTCTACTTTAATTCTATACAATTAAAAAAGTGGGAATGTTAGATTGAGGTACAGTAGCAAATCGCCATGTCAAAACTTGATACAATCATAACGATACAAAGCACTAATTATTCTGTAACTTTTTACAAAAATAAAATTGTTTGAAAACTGTCGCATACATCTTTTATTTTCTCGGTAGTGCATACGCAGTATAGAGGAAGTATATTCTAGGTTCATGTATGTCGGTAATTTCATTGAAAACAATTTCTTAGTTCGCCATCGTTTCGGAACTTTTCTGTACCCTCATCAGGACTTGCCAAGGCTAAATATTTAAGAATTTATCATTTGAAAAAGAACAATTATTTGAGAGGATTATTTGAAAAAGAGGAAGTACAGCCATCTAAAACTAACAGTGCCAACAACCAATCTCAACCAAACCGTATCCAAAATTACAGGCTAATTATAGGCTAATTACATGCTATATTCCTGAATTTTAAGTCCTTGCGGATTTCTCAAAACTGGGGATTTCCCAAAAATGCGGATTTCCAAGTCTGGAAAATACAAATTCGCAAACTAGGAAGACTACACCAAGGATAGTTTTAGGATTTAAGAAAAAAATATTCCGATGTCTATATTCCAATAATTGGGGTTGTACAAATAGAAACGGTTAACTTGCGTTCTTAGGGCAAAGTGATTCTGGCTACACCACATGATAAATGTTTTTTTTTTAAATTTAGGAACTGGATTTATCCACTTTTTCATTAGGCCCGGCAATGAATTTTTTTCTGCCGAAAATTCGTCGTTTTTTCGCACAGCATTTCATAACTTTCCCTATTATATTATGTATTATATTACTCCGTATCTACGTACCTATACGGGAAAGTAAAAATTGAACAATAGAGCGTTTTCAATGGTACATTTGGTAAATAAAATAAGATACAACTTGAAGACGTCTTGCCACAAATTTCTAATAAATGAATCAAGATCACTATCTGTGTGTTGTGACATCTGCCCAAAACCATTGTATAAGTTGGTTTAATTTCCCGTCTTTAAATTAATTGTGTTATTAGAAATTTTAAAATGTATATCAACAGTTGACCAGCTATTGCTACAGGCCAATAGTTATGATTGGGGGCGGGCTTTCATGCCCTAATATATCGCCAATAATGATCAATAAAATGCTTCTAAAATGTTTTTAAAATGCCCTAAAAGCAAAGAAAATGACGTAAAAAATGTTATCAAAAACAGCTCGCATGAACAACTCATGCTGTTCGATACTATTCGCTTCTATTCGTTCAAGTGAACCCAACTTTCAGTGTTTCGCTTTCGACTGTTCTTTACCAGAAAATCTCTGTCTTTAGTTATCCCGGCTAATTGGCTGAACCGGTATGGGCGAACTCCGCAGAAAGGTCTTAGGTACAAAGCCAGGTAGTCAAAAAGAAATGGTCGAACTGCGCAGAAATAGGGGATTAGCGCCCATCACGGAAACTCCGCCGAAAGCTCGCAGGTACAAAGGGGAAATGGTCAAACTGACCAGAAATAAGAGATATCAGGGAAACTTTCGATGTCTACACGGGGAAACAGGAAAGCAATACTATTTCATATTTCTACATAAAATGACCATTTACATCATGGTCTTTCCGTAAGATCCTCTTCAGCGCATTGCTCACCGTTTGTTTTGGTATCTTGCTGTCGCCGTTGTGATTGTGAGAAATTTCACTTCGAAAAACAGATCACTTTAAAAGATTTTTGCTTCGCAAGATTAGGATACTCATCGCCACCGCACTCCGTTAATCGTCGCCGTATCTCTATAAAATTGATAGTCATCTTGCACGAGAAGTTTCTTGCCGCGCTGGCTGTAAATGAATTCCATTTCCTTTTATTATTCTCGATGCTCACAGGAAGAGAACGAAAGACTGAGTGCCGGTCCTGCTTGCGGTGTCCGAAACATTTACCTGGTATGGAGATTATTTTCTGCGCAGTTCGGACTTCGAGAAGTGAAAGGATGTGACGGAGTCCGCACCGCTTACCTGAAGAAGGGGATTATTTTCTGCGGAGTTAGACCATGCCCGGCTGAACCGACATTGACGCTGATAGGCTTCACATAGAACAGTTGACATTACAATAAGTGAGCGAAGAAATGGAATAGGCTACTCAGGAGTTCTGTGGAGCATCTCGTAAATATTATTTGAAGCAAGTACCATAAAAATGATATTAAAATCGATGAAATCAGCGAAAAATGCATTAAAATTACGGGAAAAGGTAAAAATGACTTACTATTCGAAATCGACGAAAAATGCAAAAAATGACTGATAAAATGGGTCATTTCCTTTTATCATAAAATAAAATGGTAGGTGATAACTAGGGCCCGGATAATTATGTACCAAAAATTGGGAAAATATGTACATATATATGTATCATAATATACAGAAATATGTACTCAAAAGTATGAAGTATGTAACATTAAATATCATTATATCAATATTTTTTTATTAAAATACCTTTATCTTATATATTGTTCTGTAGACTTAATAGAAAGACTAGAATTAAACATTAGAGTTCTCATAATCTTATTATTTACCAAGATCCCGTATCAATAAGAAACCTATATCGTCTCCGATATTATTTCAGTAGTATACCTTCCCTTTGCTGCTCTAACACGCAAACAATGAGGTCTCTAAAGAAAGAGAACTTCAAGGAGACGTGACGAATTGCATTGTGACTTCATTCGACTTACAATATTCATGTCAAATACACTTTCTATCCTTCTCCGTGTTTTCTGGATCCTGTGTGGCGGAATTGTCCCCTCATAGCACTGCACTAATAGCACAAATTGTTTCGAATCCTGGGTTTTTCTCCAGAACGAAAGACCTCTTTTTCTTCAGTAGATCCCCCTATTGACCTTCGAAGCAACTGCTGATTGGGTAATTTCAAAGCTACCAGAAAGTTTCAGGGAAGATGTTTACAAAAATTCAATTGTAGTGCTTACTGAAAAATGAGGCAATATAGTTGTATAACTTGTTTTACAAAATCAAAATTTTGAGTATTGTAGCTCATAGAGTCGATCCAAGTGCCCCATCTCGTTAATCCTTTTTTGTATTGGAAATCAATATTTCAACTTTATCAAACTGAGATCTAATCAGTTCTGCAAACGCAACGCACGCACAAGATAGGTTCGAAGTTGTAATTTTGGAACAATACCTGCAGGGCTTCTGTTGCCTTGCACATGTACGGCGCTGCACTAGTACCGGAAGGAAGACATTATGTTTTACTTCATTAGACCACAAAAATCCCGTTGTATTGTTAAAAAGTTTTGTAATAGTTTGATGGTTGCATTTGGGTAACACTTCACAAGTTAACAAAATAAGACTTACACTTTTAAACGTTCATTAAACCTATTACAACCTTGCCAATACAATTTCGTTGCACATCAGCTCCACAGCGAGATTTTACTTCAGATTTGTGGTCCAAAGAGATAATTTACGAAGAACGGTAGAGGGACGCATGTAAAAATCAGGGAAAGAAAAATGTCAACAGCCCTTCTTGAGCTGGTGCGTGTAGTTTCTGGTGAATGGTATCAAGGTCAAAGGAGACCTCTAAAATGTGCGAAGTGGGTGCGCGATATCGCCAGCTAAAGATATCATTTTCACACATTTCAAACTTCCTTTCTGTTCTCTGCGATACTCGCGCTGGAAACTAACAGAACAGAATCTATGGATTGCATCGTCGCCTTTCCCTTTTACTTCTAATATCGTTGGCATTTGTGGATACACTCATTTCAGCGCGTAATAATAGCTTCATTTTAGTGAGGGGGCTACAGAATGTTTGACAATGCTGAATTGTTTGTTTGGATGATTCCTCATGAAAAACGGATAGGAAAAGTGAATAATTATTTTTTTTAAATGTAGGATAATGGAAAAAATCAGTAATATGTAAAAATATGTTCATTAGTGTAAAATATATGTAATTTCGGGCAAAATATGTAAATATATGTACTAAAAACTCAATGATTTTGGCCACTAACCGATGTAAAACGTGAACATATCGTTGATTCGACTAGATAGAGTTACCCTAGGAAAATATGTAATTACATAATTATCCGGGCCCTAGTGATAACACTAAACGGCATTGTTCTGAAGTGAAAAAAAGATGACATTTCATTAAAATCAGCTCCCTAGTTACGAGGTACAAAGTGCTTATGGCTCTTTTATTATATTCCGATTGTCTCGTTTTGATTGGATCGTTACGGATGTGAAACATTAATATACATATTTAAAATATCGTGTCAGGCTCGAAACACCCAGCAATTAACAGGTAGATTGTCACGTCAAGATTCTGAAAATTTCGTGTGGAAAATCCAGTCAACGCCGCCTTTTGTTCGCCGGCCCGCTCTCCTGAATGAGTAACTTATTCTGTAAGGTTTTTCCTGGGTACAGTACTTAACCCCCCCCCCCTTCCCCAAGTTCATTCAACAAGCCGAAGGAAGGAGGGGATCGCTTTGTACGCGGCAGGTAGCATTGAGGGATGAATGGGTTGCAGGATGCTACAGGTAGAAAGCGCAATGAAAACTCCTTTCTCCCTTCCTTCGGAGAAGAACAGCTTTTCCGTTCACGCCAAAATTCCCCACCTTCATTCACTATCTATTCAGCCATTTTGTTAGTTTATTTCATAAAATAATATATTGTTTGATATTCTGTTGTTAAATGTTAATTGCCATGATAAAAAAGAATGCAATGTAACACAAGAAACTGAATTATCATTCACTCACAATTCGAACAGAAATTTTCATTGAATAAATGTAGTGATATCGAACTTCAAATGTATTATTAATATTATTAATATTATTATTATTATTTATAAATGAATACCTTTAGCAACAGCGAAGAGAAGTGGGACTGTTATTACAACATGTACAAGAAATATGGTATAAAAGTAAATATAAAATATAATACAGAAAATTAATGTAATGCAAAAATAAAATACTCTTAATACCTGATCCAAATAGCACAACAAAAATCAATAAATTCAACAAGAGTACGATGTCAAAAGGCCGAACTTAAAGTCTGGAATTTTCGATAGAATAAGGAAACCATTCATTCTATTGTACTTCAACGACAAAAATCCAAGAAAAATTAAATGAGGAAACATATGCAGGAAAGTTGAAAAAAAAACATAATTTTTTCGATCCCCTGGAAAAAATAATTTTAGACAAGTATTAAATGTGGGTACTTGTGGGGTATTCACAGCGTGCTAAAAATCGTAATTTTTTGTTCAGATAAATTATGAATCAGTTTCTAACTATTAAACTCGTTCAGATAAAACAAAAAACAACAAAAAAAAAACATACTTTCGTCTGAACACATCAGATACTACAGATACTTTCCTTTAGTGAATCAAATATACTCATTAATTCAGTGAAGAATCGTTGATTATCATTATATTAATTCCTTGCGTGCAATTACAACTTCATAATTGCATAATAATAAGAATTCAGAAAATGGATCCAAATCGTTTATTTACGCCATTATAACACAGGAGTGGCCAACATAATTCCAGTCGAGCATGAAAAATGAACAAAAATGTACATAGACTACGTAATACCTACATCAACTACGTACAATGAATGAATAAAATAAAGTTAGTGATCGTTGATTTGACACTAGCTGACGAATGGATCAACACAAAATATTTAACATTACCAAATAAAATTTTTACATTAAAACATTTGGTCTTTGCATGTTATAAATGTACAATTCATAAACGGCAGATGTATTTACCCGTTCTAAAATGTAAGTCAGCAAAAGTTCTGTATCAGAAGCGACTCTTTTTCACTTTCCGGCATTTATACATGTATTTTCTCTTACCTTTCTTTACATTTCGTGGTACGTAATGTTTACACGGGTTTGCGAACTTCAAATATTTTATTTGGAATATGTCCAATCTCTTCCATTTGCAAGCATTTCTTTTTCATATAAGTTACTAAGGACATCATACGTATAGAATAGAAGGCATATTAAAATGGGTCTTTTTCAGAAGCAATACATTATCAAATGTATGCCTCGAATGGTAAAGATGTGCTTGAATTTCTCAAAATTATTCCTAAATAGAAATCCTCCTAGAATTATTATTCCTATACCGCTTTTCACGTTCAAAAGGTACTGTGCGTCTTATGGAGAATCCGCGCGTTGTTGCCAACGTGTCACGCTGCCTTACTCGCTCGCTCAAGAAGCGTCAAAATTACGGCTAGCATTCTTTGTAATGGATGCGACTACTAAATAAAAGGTTTCATCGCTCATGGTACATTATTATTACTATTATTACAATTGTCATTATTATTATTATTATTTTTATTATTATTTTATTAGTAATTATTATTAGCAGACATATCTAATACACAGGGACCCGTTTTCATATATTCTCTTTTAAAATGAAAAATATCCCTATTAATTGTTGATTGCGCCGTCAAATATTGGTTAATTAATTTACGCAATAAGCCATCAATTTTACGTTTATTTCAGAGAGTTGCTCTTACCTTAATTGGATAATGGCTCGATACCTTCCATCGAGGCTTCGGATGACTCTTCACTGCTATCACCAGCAGAATCCTCGTCATCATTGCTGGAAGAACTGTTTGTCAACCGAATGATTTGAGGTTGGATGTCATCCTGAAGTTCATCTGCTTGCCACATATTATTTTCCACCTCTTGGACATGCCTACAGTAATTCATCCATTGTTCCTGGGAGACTGATTCAAACGCTTTATGAATCAAAATCTCCACTTCTTTGACCTTAAAATTAGCTTTATTTCGAGCAACATGCAACAACCTGACTCCACACTAGAGCTCTGCAATCAGGCGAAAACAACCGCTCGAGACTCTCGGGCTCCGCGCCGACGCTCGGCGAAGGGTGGGGGGCCTTGCTTGGGGGGGAAGAGATAGCTGTTTAACGGATATTTCGACCGGCCGCCTTGCGGCTCCCGCCGAGACGCGGGAGTCGCCGAGCGCCCGGGCGCTCGAGCGCTCGAGCGTCTCGAGCGCTCGGCCGCTCGGCCAAGCGCCGGACTGCACAGTAGCTTCGCCCCTCAATGCATGTACGGGATATAAAGTCGCCGCATGTAGTGATCGCAACACTTTCAATTCATTGTAATCGAAAGAAAATACAATTTTAATTAAACGATTAATTTGTTGAAAAGTAACAATTTATCGATTGACTGGAAATAATTTTATAGAGACAAACAATACTTTTTTTGAAAGAATTAAGGCAAACAAAGACTCTGAAAATAAATTTTTATTGTTTTTCTATATTTATAGTGCTTGAGGGAAGATAATTCGTTGCGTACCAATTGTAATGTCATTGAAGTTTCTTACAAACCCGAATATAAGGCATATTTATTAAATACAATGAATATTTGGTCATAATTTCACGAGTATATAAGAAAAAAGCATATGCTAAACAAAAATGAGGTGGGTACTATTTTCCTTGCATCAAAACGTCTTGTCATTGGGCGTAGTAATTTATTGTGAAATAGTTTATGTAAGCCGACATGGCCTTTGTATTTGTCGACTCAGTCGGCGGCCAAACAACAGCGGTCACGGCACATCAGCCTATTCAACTCAATAATTCAAAATACATTATTTACTATTATATACACAGGTTTAACATTATTTTAAATTCGTCAAAAGTATGTATACATGAAATGATGCATATAAAGTTTTATATGTACGAGTACAATGTTTTTCAATTATTCCATTATTTTTCGTTTCAATACAAGATAAGCGATTAATTGTAATTAAAAAATCGTAAAAGCTGAATTTGTGAATCATTGACTTCTGTGGAGTAGTATTGAAGCTCCACGAGACCCCCTTTCTTTGGGTGAACTACTGAGAACAGCGTGGCAGGAAGCGATAACAAAGGTTGTGCGAGGTGACTCGGTGGTTCCCACGCAGGGCGCCATCGCCGTTGTGACGAAATTTCCAGGAAAGGACAGGAAGCAGTTGAAAGAGAAGGGTCGAGATATGTGCACAAAGCTTTCCTCGAAAGATATTGAGAAGCTCGCAAGATTATAAATAAAACTAAAAGTACAATGAGCTCAAAAT
Source organism: Acheta domesticus (assembly GCA_031308135.1). NCBI lineage: Eukaryota > Metazoa > Arthropoda > Insecta > Orthoptera > Gryllidae > Acheta > Acheta domesticus. Next base: position 2,073,784 of record JAHLJT010005437.1, on the reverse strand, counting down.
AATGCTGAGGTGACTAAGGCACCCCGCACGCCTACTGCCGGGTTAAGAAACCAAGACCTGCGTTTCAGATGCCTGAAAATTACAACAGCACCAACAACAAAAATATTTGGAAAAAGACGGCAAAAATACAAAATTGGAAGGGAAAGGTACCAATATATTTTATAGCACTTGCATCTAAATTTAGCAGAGCATTTGTATTTGCTCCATATTGCACCATATAAAATGAAGGAAAATTAATAATTTTATGTTCATTAGAATAAAATAGGCAATTTCCGAAGCATCCGATACCTAGTCAACCAAAGAACGGAATTTATCTCTAAAACTTTTGAGTGCCTTTTCTTTGAAGTCACAGGCAGAACTGCAATAGATCCACTTGAGGTTCTCCCGTGCGTCCGAGGAGTCGATTTTTAATGCTTTTTATTCTTTTTTTATACAATTTATTAAAATTATTTATTAAAATTATTTATTACAATTAAAATTAAAATTATTTATTAAAATTATTTATTACAATTAAAATTAAAATTATTTATTAAAATTATTTATTACAATTTATTAAAATTATTTTATTAAAATTTATTATTTGAAAATTAATATTAAAATTCGTCTATATTTTAAATTTTGAAAAAACGAAATTATTGGTCATTTATTTAAAAAACCATTCAATACTCCTTCCTTTTCCTGAAACGTTCCATTAGATATTTACTCCGACGTGTCGGCCGATTGTTACGTGGCGCAGTTCGCCTGAACGGGGTCCGCCGGTTGTCGAGTCTCGTCGGTTGGAGGCCGAGTCTCGGTCGGGCGCCGGCTCCCGGGAGTCCGCAACCGGCTGCGAAGGACAGTCGAGCGCGTGGTCTCGAGAGAAGAGAGGTGAGCGAGCGCTGGTCGGTAAAAATCGCGGAGAATGCAGACCGCTACTCCACACCCATTCAATTGGGTTAAGTTCACAATGGTATGGAGGTAATCTGCAAACAGTCGCCCCAAACTCCTGTGCAATTAAGTCCACATTATTATCACTGAATTGTCCGCGCACAGAATGCACGACGTCGAGCAATTCTCTTTTGAGAGAATCTTCTGCAAATAAAATGTTTTTCGATGTCAGCCAGTTCTTAATTTCGTCCTTACGAGAATTGGAGTTGGGAATTGCTGCTTTTTTCTGCAATGGTAGGGCGCATTGTCCATAACAATGACAGTTCCTGGCTCGATGTTAGGTAATAATTGTTCTTTGAACCACCGTTCAAATCTAGCACTATCCATTTCGTCATGATAGTCACCAGAATTCTTCTTCGCCAAGAAAACATGTTTCGCCCTCTCTATAAATCCCATCTTGCCACCGGCGTGTAGCAATACAAATCGCGGTCTCTGAGATGTAGGGCCCTTGAGACCTGTGGACAATCCAGCCAAAAATGCATCCTTCGGTGTTTGTACAGTTTTGTCCTTCCAAACTTTCGATACAGTATGTCCAACATTTATCTAACTTTCATCTATATACACTATATTCCTTTCCTCATTTCTATACTGTCGCATTTTGCGTAAATATGACTGTCGCCACAATATTATGTCATTTCTTTCTATCAGTAGAGCCTTTCCCCCTCGCTTTTCAAATTCAAAACCCATTTCTTTTAATAGGCGATAAAATGTATGAAATTTGGTAAATCTTTATCATCATTAACATCTTTCATTACACATTCGATTGTTGCAGGGACATTTTTAAAAAGAAATGCGTGGAATTTGCGACGTATCGCGCTGCGTACAAAATCATCATACTTCACTTCCCTACTTGTTCTATACTTCAGTCCAGTAGCCCTTGTTTTTTTCGGTGTTGTCATTTCTCCTTTCTCATTTTCCTTTTTTATTCTATAGAACGAACGCCTGCTAATACCTGTTGCTTTGCAAAGTTCATTCACAACGAAAGATTGACTGCGCTTTGGATGATTTCTTTTTAAGTACTCGAATACTTTTAAAATTGTTTTTCTTTCAGCACTTTTCATTCTATCACCCTTTTTCCTCTGATTCATTTTTACTTCTTAATATTAAAACACTTCACAATTGATCACAGACTAAATTATTTATCTACTTTTCTACACCATTGCACATTCACAACTTCCACTCACATCCGCCAGCAAAGATCGACTGACCAGAACATCCAACGAGATGAAACTTACGAAACAACTTAACGAATTATTCGGGGATTGTTTTGGTTTGTCCCTTCCCCTGCTGACGTCAAATAAACAGACCCTTCCTTTCAGCCCTACAGGTCAGAAAATTCCGCCTCTGTGCCTTGTATTTCGCTGCGTCTCCCATCGATATTTACGTCGTCGCCTCACGTCGCGCCCGGCCACCGCCACGGCCCACGGCCCGGCTCGACTTCAAAACAAACGGCAAATACTCTGAAGTAATGCATCCAAAGACCTTCGGGTGATAATAGAAGATAACTTCATAGTTTTTCCAAAAACTTTGTCGCTGGAAGTTTTTAATTGGACTTTAAGAACGAAAATATGGCAGCGACGATATATTCTAATGCACAAATTAAAAATTTACACATTTTCATTGATAAATCATTTTTTTAAAGGCGCACATTTCGACGTATTGATAAAATGAAAGCGTTGACTCCAGTAGAGGTAAACGAAGTATTGTATCGATTTTTTGCAAAATATTTCCACCAATATTTGGATGTGTTTCAACGGTTTGAATAAATAAGTGTTTAGAAGGTCAGTTCCGCAGAAATCCTAAGTTTTCATTATTTTATTTAAAGAGGAGCCATGTGACACATTTTTCATGATTACCATCGTGTTCCTCGTAATTTTCTCTACCAGACTATATTTTTTCAACTTAATTTTGCAACAATCGATTTGGCAACAGTGCACGAAATTCTTCCGTAAGAATAACATTGTCCATAAGAGCCCATTGTGCCTTCTTAACGTGAAAACGAGTATAGAACGTAACACGTGGATATAGGGGAGTACGCTCTCGTGATAAATAAACGCATTCTTATCGTCGCCACGTTTCTTAAAAATATCATTCGAGCAATAATACCCCTCTTTCTCCACTTGTTTCGTTATATAAATTACTTTCTCGCTTCTTCTTATGCAGTGTGAAGAATGTATTGCAATGCGGAAAAAACGGAGAATTTTCGGCATAGAACCTTTTTGCCGGACCCCGGTTGCGAAAAATTGGATAAATCTTGTTATTATACATGTGACATTCCTCTAATATGTTGTGTAGTCAAACTCCATGTTCTGTGGATCTTTAATACTGAAAAACCTACTGATGGCAAGAACGTCTGCCCGTCATTGATCAGCGTTAACGCGTAAACCATTCAGCGGATTTTCTCCAAAATTGTTGTATCCCAATCGATTTCCCGATCGATGTCGAGGCCCTTTGTGTTTGAAACATAATTTTGATTTTGGAGGAAACTTTACTGTCTTTTGGTGGATACTCATTATTTTGGGGGATGCTCACTGTAAATTGTAATATTATTAATTGTGCAATTAGAAAAATTAGAAAATTGGGTAAAGTAGCATCATTTTCGTGTCATTCCATGAAATGAATATCTTCTCCAATTATGTTTACTGACTGGTGTCGCCACTGAAATTCGACGCGCCACCTTCGTCGCGGATAGTCATTTTTTTGTTGCCATTTTCACCGTATTTACTGCGGACGCCCCATAATAGGATTCGGCTACGGTAGAGCTCCGACCCCCACCAAAACTTTTCAAATCTGTAATCGAAGCTCCTGAATCGGCCAGTGCTTTAGCGGAAGTTGTTCTTAAAGAGTGACCGGTGTGTTTTTCGGGGTCTGGAAGATCAAGATATAATTTTTGGCACTCGTTCAATAGTATGAATGCTACACGAAGCTGAGTTTTCCCATCCTTAAATTCTTGGTGGGACTTTTCGTATCGTCCTTTAGATTTCAGGGATAAATCCCGTGTGACTTCCGCAGCGGGATCTAAAATTTCTTGCGGAAGAGACGAATATTTCGCTTCCATCTTCAAAACACGGTATGCGAATGTACTGTTTGAAATAGATACTTCGGAAGCCACAGACAATGATTTCGATTGACATGCCGCAGCAGTAGAATTCATTTGTTTCGTATCGCAGTAATGTAAATTTTTGCAAAAAACTTGAGATTTTATGGTAAACGATAAACGCTGAACATACCACGAAATGGTACAGTGTAATTACTGCCTCGTCCAAATTAAAAATCACGGCTCCGCTACGCTCTTCCTCGATTTTTAACTTTTGGCCTCGACAGCAATAACACTCATAACATTTCTAGGTATGTTAATAGCTATAAAAACTGGCTGTTTAAGACATCTTTTACTGCTGTAACATGACCCAACAGTACGCATTGTTTAACACTGCAGCAGCGAATGCCTAAATGTGGTGAAACAAATGAAGGATTGCTATGTCCGCCTCGAGCGAGATCGCTCTTTGACGAGAGTCCCTTGCTGTGATGTTCCGCATTTCTCGCAGCGCCTTCCTCGCTTCTTGCGGACCTAATTTGTAGGCTGAGGATTTTGCATATTTCCAAGTTTCTTGTCCTTAATCTTAATGATATGCATAAAGAACAATCATTTGTTGGAGATCGATGTACAAATTCTTATGGTTTGAATATTTCTGCATATTATTTATGATTGAGCACATTTTCATTTTAAGGGCAGTTATTGTCCTATTGCGAACGCTGAGATGGCTCTCGAGTTTTCATCATTTCTGGATGAAGAGAGCGGTACAGTTCATTGTAAAGCCTACGAGGCCACACGTGTCCGCCCGCGCGTTCTACATGGGAATAAGGAGCCACGCGCCGTGGCCTGCCCCATCCCCTGCCCCTCGCTGCTTGCGTTCAACTCTTTCGTATCACAACCTCATGCGAAGGTCACGACAGCAGGAGCGCCGGCCATGAATGAAGCGGGGGTTGGAGCGAGAAAAGTTCTCATTGGCGGGAAACAAATTGAAGAAAGAATCCCGATACGAGAACGGTGAAAGAGAAACGTGGTATTTTACAAGGTGAAAGGCAGTTTGGAAATAACGCAACTAAAGAAATTCCAGCTTTTAAGTATTGTCCCCTAAACTCATACGAAGTTGAAAGAACTTATGTGAGTAAGAACATTCTTCCAGATAAAAGACCAGAACCACCTGAAAATTTGGAGAAATATATTATAATCTCTTGCAATAGAAATTAGTCAGTGTGTATCATTCAACATGTAAATCAAACTATTTTGTGTAGAATAAAACGTGCACTTTTTTCTGTGCATATCTTTCTTTGTAAAATTTTTTCCTATTTGTTAAAGCAATTTTGCATCAGAATTTTCAGGATGTTTAGTGCAATCGCAGCCTTGTGACCTTGTAATGCGGGCAGCCGTGTCGCGCGGATGAAGAGCGAGTTGTGGGCCGACGCTGGCTTCTGCCTTCCATTCCCTTCCCCCTCCCCTCCCCCTCCCCCCTCCCCCCCTTCCCCCCTCCCTCACCCCAACGCTTCGCCGTCACCTCGTTCGGGCGGTTCTGTTCTTTGGGTCGACCTGGGAAAATTAGGCGTATTCATGTTTAATTGCACTTTTGTGTATCGTTTTATTGTTGTGAGGGAAACCAATACAAAATTAGCAATTCTCATGGAAGGTACAGTAGTATACGTACATTGTAATATGTAGACCCCGGAACTTTATTCACTAAAAAAAAAAAGTTTAAAATATGCGTGCATCCATGGACTTCAAATTGACAAATCATGCACTTAAAGTAACAAATATACGCGCTTAAAACGAAGATTATACGTGAAACTAGAGTATAGTAAACATTTATTATAGGTAATCTTCATTTTACACTAGTCCAAAACGCGTAAAACGCGTATAAAAATGTATTTTCGAATATAATTAGGAGAAAAAAAATTAGCGAGAGAACCAGTAGCATTGTTACAAGATGCCGAAACATTCAGCCCAGTTCACAAAGTTAATGCGCACGCATGAAGTTACGGAAAGTAAAATCGATTCCAGCGAAAACAATCTCATCAGAAGACAATCGGAAATAATAATGTTGATATTGTAGCATTGCCTTGGCTTCATTCGCTTTTCTTTTGAAAGAGAGATACCCGAAAATATCAGACTTAGATCCATTATTGCACAAAAACCTGGAATAAATGCAGTTAAATATGTCGCATACATTCAAGTATGCAATTATGGAAAAATCTTGGAAATATGCAATTCTGCGACCTTAAAATGAGCTAGATTGGTTTTATTTTTGGTGATGGGTAAAGCCATATACTATTTCCTCTCGATACGCGCAATCAGTAAAATTATGCAATTGCGTGTAATTCCTCGGTCCAAACTTGGGTTCGACTGTATGGAGAAGTGCTGGCGATTATGCGACTCCTAACGGCACCACCAAGAGCGCGAAATGCAGTGAGATTTTCCAATCTGAAGACAAGCCGCCATGCGCCAAGAAAAAAAAAACGAAGTACAGTTATAAGTAGGGGGCGGATTTCTATGATTTTGCATATTTTAGTCCGTTGGTTCAGGACGTAGCTAAGTGAAATTTCTCGACGTTTGGTTAGAATATGATGTTATATAGAGTAATATGTTAATCCATATTTGTGCATATTTAATTGATTTTTCCTGTTGATGCATATTCATGTAATTATAGGCGCATACTTTGCATATTTCGTTTAAAAAAGACATCTGTCATCTTTTCAAAGAATCGTACGTAATTGTGAGCGTTCATTGATTCGAAAGAGCCAGTCACAGTTTGAGTTTTTGTTTTCTGTAGATGATAAAATACTTTTGCAAATGTGGGATATTTCTTGAGAACACATTTTTTAAACAAGTAAGAAAAAATTCAACAAGACATACAATGTACTTCACTGAGGCAAATATTTACTCCTATTATTTCTCTCACGAAGTAGGGTTGATTATATTACATTTGCACAAAAAGTATATCTTTTCATTCCAAGCGAATTTTAATTTCATTCCAAGAATTTTATCAAGACAGGTTTGCAAAAGAAATGAAATATTGTTAATTTTAAGTGCATATTAAAAGGCATATTTCAGAATTTTTAGGTCATAAATGCAGATTTTTAAGAGCAGATTTAAAGATATTTTAGGGCATAAAAATCCTAGTAATAAGGATTACGTAAACTTGTGACGTCCATTAAATAGACGTATTGGTCTACCTTGTTTTATCTCTGATCGCATCCCCCATGCTGACTGAGCAGGAGACGCCAGTGCTTTTGAGCGTTTTTGATATTTAAGCTCATTAACTTCGAGTTTTCGAGGAATTTCGTAAGATGTCATTTGAAGTAGGCGCACTCATTAATGTTGTAGTGTATACAAACTGCCGGTAATGCAAATATTAACGGGGTGAGAGAAAATAAAAAAAAAAAAAATTGTGCAATTTTTGAAGAAAGAAAAGAGTAGAGGAAAATGGGCTTAATGTAATCTTTCTCCCAGTACATTCAGAACTATTCACAAAATTCAGAGTTAACTATGAAAATTGGACCTATGCTATCGTTATACGTGCATTTTTACTCAATTATTCTTTCAAAAATATGTAAAGGAAAAAAACCTAGGTCCATTTTTTGAGGAAATTTTAAAAATGGTCTTGGGGTTTAATGTAAAATACCTCAATTTTCAAGAATGCTTTTTAAAATCGCAAAGTTTGCAGTCGAGCCAGGTCAACTGAGCAATATCGATTTTGGTAAAATTCCAACGTACGATTTGGACGCTAGTGCTGTTTTCTGACTGATGGACGGACGTTTCCAAGAAAAAGAACCAACCCTTTTTTCGGCATCAGGGGAATACGTGTATTTCCGTTGAAAAATAGAGAATTCTATTTTCCGCAGCATTACCGAACTATCTCCATACTACATATATTACTCTGTTTACACGCAAGTATACGAGAAAGTAAAAGTATGTTCTTTGATAGAGGTCATGTACTTTTGTTGTTGTTGTTGTTGTTGTTGTTGAAGAATAGTTTGGTGTAATTTTAAAATTCTAATTTTTACCTGTTCCTTCTGCTAGCCTTCAGAAAATAGAAAACTGGAATATTTTTATTTTTTATTTTATTTTTTTCTAGGGCTTGTATCCAGCTGAGAGCATTATACCCTGATGGACGCATATGCGAACATTCACTAGGCAGCAACTCGCTTGCGGGTTGCCCCTATCTGGGGTCAAGAGAACGCCATGCCCTCTGCGACAACACGTACAAGAGAGGCAAGGGGCAAACGACCATTCCCAAGGCGGGATTCAGTGCTTTGGCCCGAAGGGTCGCAGGATCGAGTTGGCACACGCTCTTGACTAACTCGGCCATCCTGGTTAGCTGTAACATTTTTATAATGCATTAAAAACAATGCTTTCAAAAATGTAATATAATGTCTCGTATATAGAAATTTACTGAATACTTGCCATTTATGATACCCATCTGCCAACGAATGCATTTAAATTATATACAAACACATGTACACTCTCCCTTTCTCTCTTTCTCTCCCTCTGTCTTTCTCTCCCTTTCTCTCTCTCTCTCTCCTTTTCTCTCTCTTCCTTTCTCTTTCTCTTCCTCCCTTTCTCTTTCTCCCTCTCTCTTTCTCCCTTTCTCTCTCTTTCGTTCTCGCCTGTTCTCTTCCTTTCGTTCTCGCCTGTTCTCTCTCTTTCTACTAATATATTGGGTGTAGAAATATTTTCATTAGTAGTATCACCGCACTTAAGAGTGATATTTAGTGTGACTATTTCACGAATAATCATTACATGATTTGAAAGGATAATTTAAATCACAGGAATAACAAGAAAGCGAAATATTACTCAAAAATAAAACTGAAAAATGAAAAAAATTCACTACCTCCTGGAATAACTTATAATCAAGTATTATTTGAATAATGGTTTAATGTAGAAAATTATTTCAATTTTGTTTCAATTATATGGTAATAAAACTTTCAAAAAAGAATTATAACAAGGATATTGACAAGAACATTTATTAAAAGCATAATTATTAAAGTTGTAGGAATTTGTTTTCTAAGTCTTGGGTCTTCTGTGGAAGTATTTGAAATGGAAGTTGTAAAAGATGAATTAGCAGCGGAATTCGTCAATTTCGAATGGATTAAACACGTGTGTGTACTTGTTAAAGTATTTTCCTGAACAGTTTTGGTTGCAACGTTCCACAGAATTTTGATTAATTGCCTTAAATGTGTAATTCTTTATTTTTAGTTTGTGCTGTCCATTTGTATTTTCTTTCTTCACAAAATTCTTGAAATTGCCTTCACACACTTTCTCTGTTCCTTTTGTAATTTTTTGACAGCGAAACTTTAGTAATACATTAAATTTCAGAGTTACCAAAATGATACACTTTAATAATATATTGATGCTCTTAAGCTATCTTGGACCAGAAACAATTCCTATTGTTATATTGAAAAGGTAAACTAAGTTTTTACAGCAGTGAAAAAAGGTACTGTGATGGCGATAAACATCTGGGATAGGTTTAATTTGAATATATGTTTGCTTATCAGAGGCTACTTACGACATGGACAGACAAGTGAAATAGACAATTCCACATCCAAGTCCAAATTGTGGTGACTTTTTAAATAAATAGCTGTGACAAATTAAAATGGCCAATCGGGGGGCTAGATAAAATAACTTGATGTTTTCTTTTGAAGTTGAGGAGAAGAAGAGGCGGATCTTGAACTGAATTCCTAAATTGACATAATTTTCAGTATTTTTATTTCCATTTCAAATCGTATAATTGTAATGCTGATAATAGAAGAAATTTTTAAGTCTCTAAGGGAACCAGAGATGGAGTTGTTGGGTAAAGGAGCCTTGTTTGCTGAGTAGTCAGCCTCATTTCCCTTAATTCCTCAGTGGGAAGGGATGCATGTAAGAGTAACGTTTCAATTATTTTGGGAGAAGAATAGATGATGTTCTTGGATTTCTTGAATAAAAGGACTTTTTGATAGTTTATGTTGAATAAGCAGTTATGTCTGATAATGAATTGATTAAGATCTATTTTGTCAAAGGAGATGTAATGCTTTAAGAATAGCATACTTATAGAAATTATATAACATCCAGTATCACCTCCTTGTTTTGAACCATCAATGAAAAAAATTGATTATTAATGAATTTGTCTTGAAGTGAAGAATAATATGAGAAAATAGCAGGTAAGGGTTAATCTGAATGGGGAGTATAGGTGAAATCCGGTAGATTAATTGAAGGAATGGGATTAAATCTTTTCTAATAAAGTAATGAGTAGGGGGGCAGATTTTAATGAAATATTTTTTTCCCCTTTTTTCTTGTTTAATTTTTTTCCCTTCACTTTTGAACGATGCCTTCTAGTAAGTTATTATTTTTATGTTATAAATAGGGAACGGAATTTATTGTAATAAAAAAAGCTTAATATATGCATATTTATGTACTTATTTTTTTCAAAATAAGGAGGGAAAAACAAAAATAAGTAAAATATAATTGTTATAACTTAAAATTCCTCTCTGCAAGCATTTTCCAAGCACAGAATGTCTCCAATCAGATTGTAACAAGAATTCTAAGAAGCTGAAAGAAACTTCTGCCTCTCGTTCGAAATATGTAATACTTAATGTACATGCAGTATAAACGAGGTTGTTTGCAATGAGCCGGCACTCAAGTGAGTGGCACCGTGTGGCCATTAGTGGATCCCAGAGCAGGGGATTCGCCTATGAACTGAAAAATACTTGTTAGTTTTTTATTGAGTTACCCAGCAAATCTATGGAACATGAGCAAGTGTGTGGTGGATGTTACTTCTGTTACATTCGCTCATCCTTCATTCCGACAGCTACCAATCCAGTGTCCAGGAAGCAGGGGTGGGGCAGGTTTGAGAATTAATAGCGAAAAGCCGGCATTAATAGAAGTGCATGGCATTCTAGGAATTATGATTCCAGTAACATTCGTTATGAAATGGCATCTCAAATGTTCTGTTTGGTATATAAATATGTTAAAATGGAATGAAACGTGTAATAATAAGTCAAATAAGTAAAAATAAAAATGGTTGAAAGTCATTTTAAATGTGTCTTTAACTCTAAAATTTATTATTGAATACACATCTCTTGCATCTGTAAAAATATGTATTTTCTTGAAAATCGATTCCTTTGATATAATATACTGAAATAACCCATTATTATATCACACTTTGCATTTTTTATAAATTTCGAATAACAAGTCAATTTTTACCTTATCCATAATTTTTAAAGCTTTTTTTTTTCTGATTTCATTGATATTAGTCTCATTGTAGTAGTGTTTCCTTCAGCCAATATTTACGAGAATTAAATTAAAAATATGATTATACTAATTACTGATTCTCGAGGTAAATTATTTTCTAATTCCATTTGGGATAAGTATAATCATTACATTGTATTTATAAATACCTTTTAATTAAAAAGTTGTTTATAAAAGCTAGCATATTTCCAGTAATATTCAGTTTCTATAGAATCGTAAGGAAAAGAGTTTAAATTTCATTTCTTAGGCATTTTCTGTATCCAATGAAACCAATATCATATGGTGAGTTTGAGTAAAGTATTACAAATTTCATTGTCTGTGTTCACCAGGTGATCTTGAGTAGAATTAGGGCTGAAAAAATCATGATTATAAAAAAAAATTGATTTAAATTATATTGTTTTGATTTAAATGTGATTTTTATTTTTATTTGAATAAGATTTTTTAAAATTCTATTCAATGGTTTTACTTTAAACCAAAATCGTTAGTGATTTATTTATCCCTAATTACTTAAAAATCGGGAAAAAAATATTAAAACCTAAGTTTTTAAATTTATCATTAAATTGTTATAATTTTATTAAAAACAATAAAATTTCTAGATGTTCAAGGAGTTCGGGTAATACATCCCTATATCGCACATCTTTAAATTTGATTAACTTGTATTGTAGTTTCGTGCTCTTGATACAAATCTCTTGGATCCATGTTACCGAATAAGCTTGAGACCATCTGTTGGCATGAGTTAGAAAGAAGACATTCTTTGTTCTAAGAAATTTTACAATTTTTTTGTGCAATACCACCCTAATCAAAAAACTTATTGTTGAAAATAACTGAATTCATCGAAAAACTTATTACAATGTTAGACAGTTTTTAAATATCAATTTTGCATAATAATTGTCCTGTAGAAAATTTTTGATGAGTATGAATGTGCATTGAAAATATATTGTTAACACCATATAAACCAAAAATTAATTCAGGTAATAGAAAAATATTATTCCTTTGAATAAAAAAGAATTAGAAATGCAGATTTAATTAAAAGAAAACGTTTATCTTTTAAGGAGTTTAATACTTATGAAGTAAGTAGCATACGACATCTTATCACAATATGAGATTAAAAGTTATCAAATTATGCAGTTAGGTCAGGCTTGATAACCAATCAAATGCTGTTAAATAAGATGTTACAATCTGAACTTTGTTCATTTTTAAAATTTTCAATGTATAATTTTCATTTCAAAATACAACTTTTTACTCCTCATCGTGGCAAACTTGGCGGATGGGATTTTGAGCTAATTACTATTAGGTCATGGACTTTCAGGACATGTTCTAAAAGTACATAGGAAAGTAATATCAATTTTATAAATTTTTGTTTAAAACCATCAAAGTGAATAAAATTTATTAAACTTCAAAGGTGTTCGTGCAACAGTTGTATCCTTCAAAGAAATCACAACACAAATAAAGGGAATTATTTTTTCATTTATATAACTTTGATTTTGTGATATCTTTTCCCCCTTGTTCAACATGACTTAATATGACAACACCCATGTTCAAAATGACATAATAAAGTTATTGAAGGTATGAAACCTCTCAATTTTCATTTCGTGTAAAATTTTCGTTCTGAAATTCAATTCAATTCAGTTTTATTAACGGACTTGTTATACACAAATTAGTTGAAGAAACTTCCAGTGTGCGGGCCTGTTTAATCACATCCTTCTTCTCTTCTTTTTTTTTTTTTAATTGGAAAAACATTTAGGATCTTGCATAAATTATAATTTATTACTTGACATTCTGTAGTATCCTATTAATAACAAGTACATAATTCATAGCACTTTTTAACCCATGGTGTACCTAATATCTAAATTTTAAGAACTGACTGCTTGGTTTATATTTAAGAAATTCACTTACAAGTTGTTTATCTTTTGATTAACTAAGTGTATTTTGCCAATCAGTTCTCGGAGAATGTTTACTAACTTGAATCTTTTTCTTCACAGAAACCTTTTAACATGGTTTGAATACTTTCCAAAGTTGAGACTTAGAAGAACTCAAAATTTAATAAAATATTTAATAACAATTAATGGCGGTTTTGTATTAGTTAAGCACAAACCATACGTGACTAATATTTCAATGAAGCATTGCTTCACCTGTCATGAACTGTTGAGCAAATGATTTACAGTATTTAAGTATTGTTACCATAATTTCACAATGAACTTGACAAATCAGTATGTCAAGGATCAATAATTGAATGGGTGAAATACAGCACAGTATAAGTGAGATTTTATAAATTCTGAAAAAAACACAATAAACAACTAAAATGCCGAGGTTTTAATACTGAAACAAAGTAATATGATTTTACTTTGATACTTACAGTGATATTGAATGAAAGAAAAGTTTTCTCAGAATTTATAAAATGTCACTGTTCTGGTTTTCACACATTAAATTGATCATTAATCATAACGATCAATCAATAGAAATTATAAACATCAATTATTCTAATTGCAGAACATTATGCAGTACTACATTAATTGAAAAGTTCTGAACATGCAAGATCAAAAAGTACCAACAATTCCGACAGTTTCCACAAGGCCTACGTATGGTTTCAGCAGTATTCGTCGTCGTTCTCCTGTCAGACGGCTTAATTCACTCAGTCACAGATATTATCAACAGCATTCCGAAATTATTTGTCTCAATTCGTATAATTTTTCGTGTCTAATTATAGTGGAATACAATAAATCTCTTGTGAAAACTATTTCTAACGTTCACAACGTGAAAACACATTCAATTACCAAATCCAGCCAGCTGACGCTCCGACTCAACTGAGCGGCGGAAGAATACTTTTCAGCTGAGCGGCGGAAGAATAGTTTTCGATGGCATAACCATCATCTGCTGTTCAGAAGCCAGAATTTTGATGATGATGATGATGGCTAAGCCAATGAAAGCTGCATTAAATAATACCGATGGCCAAGACCACACCTAATGATTTTATTTCTCCGGTACATTGTGTAGCCTGTCTTGTAGCCAAATGATATTACCTTGAAAACTTTTTTTTACAACAGTGTTAAGATCTCTTACACGACTTACCATCCATTATTGAATTCAGCACTGTTATTTGAACAGAGTTTGAAATTAAAAACATTTTATATCATAACTTTCAAAATGTGATCTCAAAGAAATTGTTAATTGTGAATTACTATAAACTTTACTGTTCATAGAGGACCATCCCTAATTGTGATACGAATTAATTATTTGTATTGAAACAATAATGTATTAATTTTTTTCAGTCAAAAACTCCTGCAGCTTGTATCAGGGGATTGAAAGAAGGAAATCAGCATCAGTTGTGAATGAGAGCTGTAAATGAGGCAGGACCATCTGAACCTAGTGAAGCAACCAAATCACTTATTGGCAAAGGATGATTCTGTAGGTATTATTTGGTTCTAATATTTAGTATGTTTTTATTGAATGACATCAGAATTGACATTTCTCTTTTCTGTTTTAATGTAGTACGACCTACTATCAATTGTGAGAAACTGCAGAAGATTACTGTTCAAGTTGGACAGTTCATCAAAAATGACGAGGTCAAGGATGAACCTTTTCCAACAATTTGATAGAGCTTTGCCCCCAATTTCAGAAAACTTGTGAATAACAATAATTGAAAATGAAGATTATAACACCCACCTCTGTGACACTACAAGAAAAAATTCTGGCATATACACTATCAAAGCTCAAAGTGATTCAGTAAAAGATGAAGCTACAGCAGAAGTTCTATTTTTGGGTAAGTGCATGGTTGACCAGTCTTTTAGTAATTGGGCAAATGTGCGTTTAACTCTTTTTGACATAGATGCTGAAAATTAATTGTAAATGCATTTTATGACATCACTATATCAAGGAACCACATTTGTTGTATCCAAGAATACCAATTCACTTATAGCATGGAAAGATTTATTCATCCCGTAAAAGCCTAAAAATGTATGATTGATATAGGCGATTTGAAGCAATAGAGAACACACTCAGCAGCATTTCTTGACAGAATACTTGATTGGAGCTGAAATTAATTAAAAGAAATAAAATTCTTGTATTATTCTGGCTGTGCTTGACATCAAAAGAGGAGACAGTTTTGTATCTAATATTCCAGCATTAAAATCTGCACCAAATGTGGAAGTAGATAATCTTATGTTCATGAAGTTCTCGGGGAGAAAGTCAAAGCTGTTTTGGCATTCACATTTGAACCCGCTCTCCTTTATTTAATTTTGTGTATACTGAAATATACCATTCTCACGTCTCATCAAGATTGTGGCTGTAATTATGTCCTGTTCCAAATTTATTAAGATTTGGGCGCCAGAAACAGGTTACATGAATTACTATCAAAGTTTTTCTATCTGATTCTAACAAAATTATATAAAAATCCAGCTAGCTTGGGTCGATGGGTCCGGATACAAATACTCGCTATCGCCTCGATAGCCGATTACCTGATCTGCCAACTATACAGTATGGCGTGGAATCTGAAATGTAATAATTATGCTACCAACTAATTGAAAATTATGATTGACAAATGAAAAACTCTTTTCTTTTCCAAAGAACAAAATTCAACAATTTATTTAACTTTAAATTAAACAATTAATCGGATGGTCATGACCCTTTTTGAAATAAATTGTCTCTTTTATACTGCAGTATTTTTTTTACCGTTTGTGCATGCCAACGCTCCGTGGTCGCTTCTCACTTGGCCGTTGTTAATTCCAATTTCCGCTTCTTTCTTCGTTCTTGCGCCACTGCTGACACGTCCAGTCCACACTGCCTAAACTATTTGTTAGTTCTTATCCGACGCTCCCCGGTTCCTAGTCTCTCCCACTGGTTATGTAAACTATTGAAGTCCAACTGCAATGTCCGAAAATCGGAACAAGTCCGCCGCGAAATCACTTCTGGTAAATTATTTTCAAAGTCCGGAAACAAACTATCACTTCTCTCACAAGAAAACTCTACAAGTCTCGCTTTCCCACTATATTGTCTACAACGATCTTTACGCTACGGCACCCAGAGAGAGAATGTTCGATCTACACTCCACGACACCCAGAGTCAGAATGTTCTGTTTAAT
Organism: Acheta domesticus; assembly: GCA_031308135.1. NCBI lineage: Eukaryota > Metazoa > Arthropoda > Insecta > Orthoptera > Gryllidae > Acheta > Acheta domesticus. Next base: position 2,057,498 of record JAHLJT010005437.1, on the reverse strand, counting down.
GCATTTTTAAACCCTTTATGACTCGGTAGGCGTCCATCCTTCTATTATTTCAAAACACGGCGGCAACATTAGACTATCTGATCTTTAATAGCCAACCCGTGCGTCTTTTACAAATCCGAGTAGCCGCGACCTCAGACAGTCATTTGTTTTTGCACCAATTACATCTTATGTTCTTCAGCCATCTAGCCGGCGTCCTAACGTCATCAAAGCCCGTGAATAGTTTGTTGACCTTGCCAACCTCTGTGCTGACGTTGCTAAGGCCGCATATACCGCCATATTGTATACCCATTTATAGCTAACATCATTAAATAAAATCTATCATATTCTGGTATATCACAATACAATAAAATAGTTTGAAGTAAAATTTATTGCATGTGAAAAAGTTATTTCAAGTCAATTTATACTCTTTGTTTTAGCTTTACTTTTGAGGTTTAGGCCACTTGGCCAGTTCCTTCTGTCCAGTAGTCCCTCAATTGCTGATGAGGTGTTCCAAGGTCTGTCCACCTTTTTTTTGGTCTCTCTGGTTCTCTTCTTCCCCCTGACACATGTCTCATTGCCAGTTTTGGGTCTTCTGTTGGGTTTCATTCTTTTTGTGTGTTTATGCCATTTAATTTGGTGCTCCTCTATTTCCTGGGCAATGTTCTATAATTTATATATTAGGTCTTTTTCTTCTATGGTCATTTCTTATCCTATATTTCCTTCATACTGCTCTTTAGTATCTCATTTGGGTAGCTTCAATCCTTTGTTTGAAATTGAGTTTTAAGACAAAGTGACAATTATGTCTAATTTTTTTTTCTATATTCACATTTTGAAAATGTCTCTTGATGCATTCATTAATTTTGTTGTATTTTTCCAATTTTGTATCTTCCCTTCTTTCGTAACTAAATTTGGTTTCCCAGGTATGTGAAACTTGCTACTTGCTCTGTAATGTATTGCAACCGTTCTACTTCGCACGTTATTGCGCCAATGCAACCGTACTTCGCCCCACGTTATGTCGCCAATGCAACCGTATTACTTCCTTCTTGAATTAACCTGGCCACACGTTGTGGTGCCAATGCAACCGAAACTTCTACTCCCCTTCTTCAATTAATCAATATTAATAAATATTGTTATATTACGAGGTTGCATAAATTATTTTTGGGTCGTAGGTCGTGGCTGGCCCCGCACGGGAAATACCTGTAACGTTCGCTATTGCAGCACGCACAGGTTTTCTAAATACTGAAATAATAACACCTTTCATCATAAAAGAAAGAAAGAACTTGAAACTTCGCTCTCTTTCGTTTATTTTCTCATTCAACATGGAGCGCTACTGTCCTCTGTTGCCTTCTCTCAATAACAATTCAACAATGTATAATTACATAAATGTACTCATGCTTGGCAATATCGTTATCACTTAAATACCATTTCATTCGAATGAAACTAATAATCATCAGCTGATGTTTAATTATTTATGCGTTCAGAAATTCCTTTTTTACCAAAAAATAATGTTATAAGAAAATTTTCTCTCATACGTGCATAATTATAAATTTAACAATAAGAAAATGAGACTAACATTTGCATTGCTTTGTGCGGCAACAATTGCATGCATTGTTCCTTTAAACTTTTAATATTTTTCACTGGTCTTGTCAAAGTTTAATTTAATTTTCTTGATTATTCTCGAAAAACACATATCTAGTTTGATGATACGCCACGAATGCGACACTTTCCTGTTGTTGAATTCCGCCAAGACAGCGCCGTTGCCAGCTCAGTCGTCGATTGCAGCCCACTTGCACGCGCCGATGTATTCGCACACACCAATCCCGCGTCTGCCGACTTTCTTCATAAGAAGTTCTCCATGAAGTCCAAAATTGCTCGATCAACTTCGAAGCACAGATTCAGAATAAAAATGAAAAACAACTTCTTCCCTCGTCTATCATTCACTGCCTCAATATCGGTTTTCAATACTCGTTAGAATGTCCATTGCACTGTACCGCTTCATCACAAAAATGTCTAAGTCCAATTTCTCAAATCTCGAATTCATCCAACATGGATTCGACGTTACTGTCGCCCCTGACTCGAAAGAAGTGTTCTTAAAACCATGTCGATTTAACACGTCACCTCGCAATAGAAAAAATGCCGGCGAATTTCGTTTTTGCGTTTTCATTGTTGTCTTCCCAAATTTTTCTAAAATCCACAATATAAGTTATTCTGACATGACTATGCGTCTATTTATTAACACTTTTGCCCAATGTTAAAGATTTTTGGCCCAAACATATATTTTTGATGTTTTATACGTCGAAAACGCTAAATTTCTCTGTCAAAATTGTACACTAATTCGTCACTTGTTTTGATATTATTAATTTGTAATATTTTCTTCAGCTCGGAAATTCAACATGTTATAAGTCTTTTGGATCTGCTATAATTTTTATTAAATTCAGACAACGACGATTTACAACGCCTCTCGTTGCCTAATTATGGTTTCTTCATAAAATTTTTATATTTAAGTTATTACATCCGACACGTCACTGGGACTTTTCTCCAATCTTCATATTCTAAATTTAAATGAACCCGTCGTCCGATCGTGTTCAAACAAAGACTACAATGTTTATTTATTTACTTTTCAATTAACTGTACGGTCAGATTTCTTTTCGTGAAACCAATGTGTTTCCAAAATTGTCGAATATGGCTTTCCGCGGCGCGCTGTTCTTCTGTCTTATTGCTTTCGATTCACGTACACGTTATTTTATTAATTACAGTTTAATAAATATTTATCTTTCTTTTACAATTGTTTTTGGGGACTGTGCCAGAAATAAAATCATTACAGTATCTATTATCATTTTTATTCTACTGTATTCTTTGCCCATTATTCCCATTGCTTTCGTTTTTGTGGTTGATATTCTCATTTTGTATTCTTTTATGATAGGTTTAATTTATGGGCTGCTTTTTGTCAACCAGTCTCCGATTTTGTTAAGATTTCCTGGTCATCTGCGTATCATATGGTTGCTATTTTCTTGTCATGTCTCATATTGATGCCTCCTTTGACTTCCTCCTTCCATATTTTGATTTTACGATTCAAATTACGAAGTTAAACAATAGTGGCAATAGCGTGCAGACTTGTCGTATCCTAAGCATTTCCATAGTCTTGGAATAGTTGGTAGGTTTTGTTTACTTTTTTTGTGTATTATCTGGTCTACAGTGAAAACTGCATCCACGGTGCCTCTCCCTTTCCTGAAACCACATGGTTTTCTACAATAGTTTCACTTAATTCTGAGAGCCTGTTTTTCAGGATGCGATCGTTATTCCTCTTATAGTTTTTCACATTTCTGTTTTGCATCTTTCTTGTGTGTTGTTATTACAATTCATGTTTGCTATTGTTGGAATTGTGAGTGTTATCCATGATTCGTTCATAACTTTTTTCTTCCAATTGACATCCTCCATGTTTTATTAACCCCGTGTTGATTTTATCTGGTCCGGGGCTTTTTCGGTTCGTTGTTAGTAATTTGTTGTTAGTTACTTCAGTTCCTCAATTTTTATTTCCGTCTCTCTCCTTGTATTGCCTATTTTTGTATTTCTTTCTCTTATCTCTTCTTCTTTTTCATCTTCATGATCATACTATAGTTAACTGTAGTGTTGCTTCAATACTTTGGTGTGTATTTTGTTGGTAACTTGTTTTGTCTCTCATCTTCATATTTAATTTCTTCAGTATTTTGAACTCTAGTCGTTGTGGCATTCATCTGCCTTGCTCCGATTCTGAATCGCTGACTTCGCTTGCACTACTTTGGGCGCTTGGTATAGTCGGTGATCGCTGGAAAAAGAGAACCCGACTTCTGCAAAGCTTCTAATAGCTTCGAGAATGCATCTTTACACACATTAATAGAAACTACTTGACAGTAAAACTAATCAAATCACTCTTAACTACCAGTTTGCAAAGCAAAATTTAAAAAAAATCTTTATGAGAATGAAGTGAGCTAGCAAATGTCGATATTCACATTACATTACTATTTCAAATATATTAACTAATATCCACCCTACAATCTCATGCAAACAATTTACGTGCGAACACTCTGCTTCAAGAAGAAGTTCAATTCTTCATGTCTGAAGGAGATGATTCGGTGCTAAAGAGGAATAAGCGGTTTTGACCATCTCATCCACGACACTGTCACTGAAGCCATCTACCTCCCATATCCTCTGTTCCTCTTCAATAGTATGCATAACTGCTCTACACCAGCTTTCTATCGTCACTTAAGTAAACCTTGCTTGAGTAATTCTAAATAGTATTTAAAATGTATTAAAAACCTTCAATACCGCATGCTTTTCACCACTTCATAATAGTTAGGGAGCGGATTTTTATGCCCTAAAAATCTTGAAATGTGCTTTTAAAAATATGCATTTATGACCTAAAAATTCTGAAATATGCCCTTTAATATGCACTTAAAATTAATAATATTTCATTTCTTCTGCAAACCTGTCTTGATAAAATTCTTGGAATGAAATGAAATGTACTGGAATGAAAATATATATTTTTCAACTAACCAATGGCAAGCATCCCAAAGGACGTGCTGTTGTTTACATCCACTTTTTTTGTAGGGTGAACGGAGAATAGCTTGCTTTTAAGCAGGGCTGTTTTATCAGTGTTCAGAGTCCTTGGGCCTAGATTAATTTGGGGGCCCCCCTACTCTTACTTTCGTAGATTTCTGCTCCCCCACAATTTTGAAGCTGAAATATAAAGAAAATCCTATCAATTGTCATAGTATTTTGTAATAATTAAATATTTTGAAAGTGTTTCAATTTTACATTCAAACAAAAATTTGTTACATGTATGTATAAGTAAGAGTAACTGTATTATTATTACATTGACAAAGACTGCAAATTAAATAATTTTAATTTTTTATTGAATTGTAAAATATTTTATTTATTTGTCAAAAAACAGTAAAAACTGTATATGATGTGTGGGGAAAGAAATTTATCTGTATATATAAAATTAAAATGCATCGAACAGCAAGATTCCATATTACAAATATCCTGTGATGTGTGGGACATGCCTTTGTTATGGCAAATTTTGATGTTTAGTTTAATCACACCACTTTTTTATAGGTTTTTTTGTTTTGCTAGTGTACCCCTGGGAGAACTCTTGCATGCTGTACCCCACCCCATTCTTTATTTTTCCTTTTCCATATGAAGCCTGTAATTTATATTTTTATTCAAGATCCTCTAATTCTTCATCACTACTAGACGTCACCTTGCAATTGACAAAAATGCAATACACCCTTATCAATACAAACTATTCTCATTTAACTTCATTATTGAGCAAAGAGTTACACCCGTGCAATTCAATCGTGTAGATGTCAAGAAATTTGTAATTTCTCATACGGTTGCTGTGCTACAGGCTCTGAACAGGAGGGAGTAGAATCTAGAAGTGTTGAATCAGCAAAAATGTAATAGAATGGTCGAAAAAATAATCCTGTAGATTACAGTGTGGGGAATGTTTCTTTGAGGCCTTTGGCCTCAAAATTTTAGTTGTTAAGGCCTTAGGATGCTTCGTTTAGGAGTTATTTAACTATTTAGATTCAAAAATCCTGACATTTGTTGTGAGTTGCATTTAACATGATGGTTATTTTTAAACAAATCCTTCTTGTTTTTGAAGATAAAGTACAATTCGTCAAGTCTCCATAAAATTCTCTTTCTTTAGGAACCTCATTTATAAAGATTGGCTGCATGTGAGAGCCACAATGGGAAGGTATACTACTGAAATAATATACAAGGTTTTAGAAAAGCTTAGTATTTTATATTTTTTGAAGGAGCTTTTGGGAGCCCTGGGACCACCCAGGCCTTTCAGGCCTGTGCGTTAACACTGCCCTGCTTTCAAGTAAATAGTGATTACTATATCTTGTGTCGTCTCTACTGTTGCCTCTTTCGCTATTAGTCTTTGAGGTCTTTTTTGATTATTATATGGTCTATGATCAATTTTGATCCTTTTGCTTCCCATGTGTACTTACGGGTATTTTTTTGCTTAAGCCAGCTGTTGGTTATTAAGTGTTATGTACTTGAATCTATGAGAATTTTCTCCTTCTGGTTGGTCAATTGTTCTTCTGGGCCGGTGCATAGTTATATTTTTTTATTCCCTATTCTTACATTAAAACCACCTTGTAGTAGTAATTTGTCCTATTTTGGTTTGTCTAAGGTTTCTTGTATTTTTTCATTGAATTCTTCTGTTTCAGTATTGTTATCTCCTGTTGGTGAATAAATCCCAGTCGCTGTCAGTTTTTGTGCTCCGTTTTCCACTCTCACCACTACTATTATGTTCGATTACCAATTCATAGCCTGGGGCACGGTATTTTAGTTATTTGTCTATTAAGATTGCTACACCTGAGGATCCCCATTGATCTTCATTTACTCCTGCACATATCATCAAGTACTAGTCCATTTCCATAATTCCTTTCCTGTCCTTTCCTTTTCTTCTTTGTGTCATTTATCATTGCTGTTTGAATAACTCATTGCTTAAATTCCGATTCAAGTTCTTTCTCTTTGTACCTTGGTACAAAGTGTAGATTCCATGTTTCCACCCTCATCAAATTTTCCTTCCTTGCTCCATTATTTAGACTTTTGGTTTCAGAGCTTGGTGCCCTCCGCATGTGATGATTGAAAGGGCTGTATCAGTATTCCCTGTGGCCAGAAACTTCCTTCCTCCACATTTTGTATTTCCCTTGTAGGAATTCCATTGTTGTTTTTAGTTGTTCACATTTAGTTTCTTTAATTCCTTTCTTTTCCATGTAATTTTGAATGTCCTCTGGTAGTGTCTCATTTGCAAGTTTTCCAACATATGTCTATTGGTACTTTATTCCTACCTGCAGCTCATGTTCTTCCCTGTTGCTTCCAATTATTATTCCTTTGTTTTATCTTGTTTTTGTCCTGTGTTCTTGGGGAGTTCTTTGTTCAGATTCTTTCTCCATTTTCTGTGTGCATTGTGTTTGTTGTGCTAGTTGAAGCTTTGCTACGGTAGTTAGATACATGTTTTTGCATTGCTTTCTTTATTTCATTTGACTTTTCTGTTTCTTGGTATCTCTCGCTTGTTAATTAGGTTCAGGGCCGAATGTCCTTTCACTTGCTTTTTTTATTCCTTTCCTTGTTTAGTGTTTTAATCTCTGTCTCTTGGATTCTGGTTATTGTTGTTCATATTTTCATCCTATTGGTTTTCTTTTATGTTCTGTCTGTGTTCTCTGTTCTTTATTGTTTCCTTTATTTCTCGGTTTAACCAGTGCTTCAGGTCAGTTATCAGATGCAGAAGCCTTTTCTGTATATCTGTCGTTTGTTCATAAAGTTCTTTGATCTCTTTGGTTTGTTGTAGGCTAGTTTCATAGTCTTGGCACTCTCTATTTAAGAAAATAAAAGGCTATTTCTGACTTTTAAGAGCCTGTTTTAGGTACCTAAAATAAGAGAGAGCCTAAATATCTAAAATCTACATGTAACTCCCACACAGAAACACATCAAGATGGGTGATTTTATCTGACAAAAATCAATTTCTATATTTTTAGACAACCTGAAGGTCCACTAAATGTAACTGATGTACACAAAGAAGGGCGTAAAATGAAGTGGAATAAACCTAAAGATGATATATACTTACCTCTCAAGGGTTATTTAGTTAGAAAAATGGAATCGGTTGCTGGGTACCAGCTACTTTTGTTGATCCTGGCGAAACAGAAGAAGAAGTAACTGGCTTAGAGCCAAATAAGAAGCATCACTTCCATGTTGAAGCTGTAATGAGGAAGGAGGTCAAAGCCTCCAAAACTGATTATGCCATTTTGGCCAAGAATCCATATGGTAAGTTTAACAGTGCACTGCAAATCCACTAGAAGTTATTAATTAGAGTGAAAATATGGTTTAACTCTAACGGGCCTAAATATCTATTATGGATGGTGGATCTCCAATTGAATAGTTACCCCGAATAGAGATGTAATCCTCAATAGGAAAAGTTTTCAGGAAATAGAAAAAGCCTCTAATCGTGTAAATTAATTTATTTCTTTAAAAATGTTACGTACCATCAATATATTATGATCTGTGAATCACTTTGAAATCAAATTTTAAACAAGGCATTTTAATCACTGCTCATAACATAAATGTATCGGTCAAACATCTTGCTGCAGAAAGATTAGTATTCGCCAATAGGCCAACTTTACCTAAAGAATAACTTTGGAACGGTCAGTGCGCCCTCAGAATCGAGAGGGTTGTGTATTACGTCCAATAGGTCACTATTCCTCTGAAATCTCAAATTTTGACTTTTTGTCGGTTAGATCTGTTTTCGGGGTAACTATTTAATTACTGGTTCATAGTATTTCTGAAATGTTTCTCTGCATTTCTAAACTACTTTCATTTTGCTTGTTTTCCATTATCTTCAGTTTTTAAGCAACCAAACTGTGCATTTGTTGAGTATAACTTCTCAGGGAATTCGTTTTGTTGTAATGCTACCGGGTCTTAATGTAACATGGCAACCAATGTCTGGAAACACCATCTCTTGTTTTGGCAATTTGGCGACGTGTGAAAAACCTACAGCATCCCTTCCATTGTTAGCAAAGTCAGGCTGCATGCTCTCAGATTTTGGGCTGAGAGATTGTGTCCAATTTCAGTTTCAAGAAAGAGAAAGCACTTATTCTGACCTTCTTACCAACGTACTGCAGCCGCTAGAGTAAATGCTTGTTTCTTGGTAGTAGTAAATGGTAATAAAGTGGTAAATAGTTATCACTAGAGACCGGGTTTTTATGTAATTACATATTTTTTGTCTTTCTATTTACCGTTCTCAAAATTGTAATCTTGGCGAATCATAGCCCTCCTAACACAATATTGAATTTTTTAGTTACATATTTTTACATATTTAGTACTATTTTACATATTTTGCTGTTTTCCTAATATATTTTCTTATTTTATCAATTTTCTTCTTTTTAATTCCATATTTTTTTATGAAAAGATGTATATTTTTTAAATGTCAGCATTTTTCCTACATTATTGGGGAAATTTCGGTGTCGAAAGCATCACTGACACTGTGTTTTGTGATCTGTAACCATAACATTGGAGAAAAATTTGCGATCACTGACGTGTAACACTTCGATGAAGATGCTAGTGTATGTTTGCTGGTCATAGATCTTGCCAGTTTGTGCAATGGCTTCTATTGCGAGTGGCCCAGCTGCTGAACTGTGTTCTTGGATTACAATAGATGAAGCTTTTACCACTGACGAGAAAGTTGTATAATGTGAAGTGAGCAGTTTTTATAAATTTAATTTTGTATAACGTAAATGTATTTTATTATTAGTGTATTTTAATATTTAAAATATATGATTTTAGATATTTATTACATATTCTTACTACTTTCATTACATATTTATGTACATATTTTGACGTTTTTTTACATATTTATTACATATTCTTACTATTTTCATTACATATTTATGTACATATTTTGACATTTTATACTACATATTTTTCCGGTCTCTAGTTATCACTGAGCATTTACTCAAAAGTCAGTCTTTTGGTGATTTTAAGGAAATGGTATTTTATTAATTTTTATTAATTATTTTCAATAATAATATACTATTTAATTATATTTTATTAGTATATATAATTTTTTGAAGATTTACTTATTGGTGTAATATGCAGAATCCATAATACATTAGTGTTGTTAGATATAGTGAAGAGCTAGGTGGTGATGTTTTACAAGAATCTTCCTGAATTCTCATCTTTCTGAATTCTGTCTGAGCTTCATGAATTCATTGAATAATGAATATTGTTACGTTGCTGTTACAGTGAGATTTTTTTAACCATTCCTCTGGCAGGTATCAGCTGCTGTCGGTTTCATCCAATCGGGAGCTTGAACATCACCACAGTGACGTCACTATGATAATGTTTCCGCTCTCGGTTGGATGACACTGCCAACAACTGATACCTACCAGGGGCACGGTTAGAGAAACCGTAGTATAATAAATTGAAAAATCAGTCATAACTTCCCTCTACATCTTCAGTATTACGATTTTGTTTCTTGAGCATACTGGACAGAATCGCTTAAAGAGGCCCACCACACCCAACCCCATGCTACCTCACACCTCACGTCGCCTCCCCTCTCGCACCTCACCCAGGGGCAGCGTGGAAAGAGTCTGGCATGTGAGCCACCTAAACTCCTGAATGGGAAAAACACGGAGAAGGAAAGTTGCTGCAGCTTATGTCCTGACAGTCACCTCCTCTGTGTCGACATGCCAGGCATGGCTGTCTTGAAAAGTGGCAGAGACACGGTTCCCAGGTTTTCTAAACAAGGAACAAGTGCTCTTAGACATGGGTTGTGAGTTATGCTAAAGACCCTGTACATTAGAGAATACTGGATAATGTTAGTTTCATATGTGATACAGCTTAGCCTGCATCCATTCCAAATTATTCAACTGTAATCTCGGAAACGCATATTAAAAATAAAAGTTGTAACCTGCAAAGTACACTTTTCTAAAAAATCTCACTTTTCTACTTAATATGATAATTTTCATGCATGGAATAAGATTAATGCTAAAGGATATATTTGTATGTTATTTTGGTTTAATAGTTGATGTGATGGTTAAATATGGAGGTACGTTTGTGAAGGCTGTAGAAATTGGTCCAACATGGGCAAGAGTGCCTAAATTGGAAGTAGGTAATCGAGATGAATTCAGAGTTAACAAGGCTGTAAACAATGCTGGATCTGGGGAACCTAGGGAAGCTACTAATCTACATGCTGCCAAGGCTTGCTTTCGTAAGTATTGGCAAAGAATGAGAAATTGGACTTTCGACGTAATCTAGAACAAAAAGCAGATCTTGAGACCTAGTGTTTCCTCTTCTAACTAAACCCATTTGTGATTGATATTCAATTCTGACATGACAAGGGAATAAATGTACTTAGCAAGATATATTTCTGTTTATTTAATCCTGTGTTTAAATTTGGTTTGCCCTTAGTGTAGCTCTAAGTGAGGTGTATTAAGTATTCAGATGTGCTGTTATGAAACTGTTGATTATGAAATTGATAATCTACATTATTTGCCGTTAGACTTTGAAGGTATACACTTGGAGAATATCGCTTTCAAAGTCGGTGTCGCTGATACTTGTGTTGTTAACATTGTGGATCCTCCCTCTGGCCCTTCACATTTCCAAGGTACAGTGAACTAGATCTGTTAAATTTATTCTTTTAGAATAAAATGGAAAATAATGTAATATTCAGGTAATAAGAATAGAATTGAACTGAAGATGTAGAAGAAGAGTGCGAAGGTATAATAATTCTATAAATTTGAAGAATTTCCAATATAACTTTCTTACTATCACTAATTTATATGCATGTAAAGACAGTTCTCATATCATTTGGTGTTTTTTAATGAAATTTGATGAGTTAATTTTGGGATATTTCATATATTATTTTGTAAAATTATATAAAAATGTGAATAACATTAGGGAAGTGTAAAAAAATTTGTTAATTGAAAATTTTGTACAATTTTAGGAACTGAAAAGTGGAGACCAAATTAAGATGGATAACAATGAGTGTAATAAACTGTTCAAAATGAAGGCCAAAATTGCATGTGGTAGAAAGTACAAAATTGTGGCCACGAATTCAGTTGGTGAAGATACAGCTGAAATTGACATTTCAGTTCTTGGTAAGCCAGGCAGACCTTTGGATGTGTCTGATGCCAAAAAGAATGGATGCAAAGTTACGTGGAAGAAGTTTGATTGTAAATCTGCTGTAGAACAGTATGAGATTGAGAAACTTGCTCCTCTCACTGGACAATGGATACCTTGTGGTAAATCCGCAGAGCCCAGAGAAAATGTTAGTGGACTTCAAGAGGGAAAGCCTCATGAATTCCTTGAAAAGAGTGTCAATAAAAAGGGAGAATCAAAAGAATGAGAGACAGAGGAACCTATCATTGCCAAGAATCCTTCTGGTAGTGCTTAAATTTGTAGTGTTATATATTTGTGATTTTATTTTAAAATCAGAATAAATTTGAGTGATTGCCTGGAGATAAACCAAGCAAACCAGGCAGTCCTGAACCTATCAACAGGAACAAAGACCCCATGAAAAATAAATTATTCAGAAAAGGGACAAGAAAGTCAGGCCTGGGCGGATGCCCTTATGGAACAGAGAAGAAGGCAAGTTTTTTTGTTGTTACTGTATCATTGTCGTTTTCATCATTATTATCATCATTATTATCATTATTATCATCATTATTATCGTTATTATTATCATCATTATTATTATCGTTCTTATTATCGTTATTATTATCATCATTATTATTAATATCATCATTATTATCATTATTATTATTTTTATTATCATCATTATCATTATTATTATTATTGCTCCATATCATGACTACAAATGTTATGAGTCGGCTGAGTATAAAATCTACTCAAGGTTGCAACCAGCTACCTAAGGAGCAGATCTAGGGACTGTCGGTGCCTCTACAATACTATGCGCAAAATGTGAGCTGTGCCAAATAAAGCAATTTCTTGCACTTCCCAGTCCTTTGAATGACCTGGAAGTTTAGCCAAATTCTTACACAAATTTTGCGGAACAAATCCCTGAGCTTTGATAACTATCGGTACAACCTGTGCTTTTGCGCCCCACATTCGGCTGATCTCAATTTCCAAACTCTTGTATTTAAGATGTTCTTCTGCCTCCTTGGTTACGACATTTTGATTGCAAGGCACAGCAACTTCCACAAGTAGATACGATTTTTTCTCAAAATCCCAGATACCAATATCTGATTTGTTTGCTGCTATCGTGCGATCTGTTTGAATTTGTTGGTCGTACAATATTGTTCAAGATCCAACCGATGTCACCGGTTTTGGTGAATGTTCATACCACTTGAGGCATGTGTTTGGAACTTTGAGGGCAGTACAGATCTGCCAGTGGAGGTAACTACACACCCTGTCGTGTCTTTTTAAGTATTCGGTCTTTGCTAGAATTGGACAAGCTGAGACAATATGATCAGTGGTTTCTACTTGCTCCAGGCAAATGCGGCATTTATCATCTTGGGAAATTTTGAGAACCGCTTTATCATAATGTTGTTCTCAACGCCTTATCTTGAGCAGCTACTAGAACTGCTTCCGATTCTGGCTTCATTCTTCCCCTTTTAAGCCACATAAATGATTGATCTTTATTGATGTGCACCTTGTCCATTCTTTTTAGATATTGTCCATGGAGGGGTTTGTCCCTCCACGACTTCTTTAACATTTTTTTGTGTCTCACATTTCATGTTTAGTAGTACCAGTAGTTGAGTGTCTGTGTTATTTGATGTGTCTTGCATAGTTTTCTTTGTAATGCTTTTTGCTACACTAACAATGCCTCTGTTTCCCATTCTTCGGTCAGCTTTCATGACCTGCCTCATTAGAGGGTCATCTTGATGGCTGACTACATACTTTCCCATTCCAACTATTGCATTATGCCAGGAGGCTTTAATTTGTCTGAGGCCTCTTTCTCCTTCGTTACGTGACACATAGTCCATGTACATCAGCTTGAGGGTGGGTGACATGATGCATTTTTAGCAGTTTTCTGGTTTTTCGATCCATGGTGCGAATTTCTTGCTCAGTCCAGTCCACTAGTCCGGAACTGTACTCTACTAGAGGCACCGCCAGACCACCAATTGCAGATATTTTATTCCTGGAGTTCAGAGCAGACTGCAGGACAAGTCTCACTCTCTGTAATACTCCTTGCAAAGTCTCTCTTTCATTGTGCCATTCGAGATTGCCTTGCATTCTTCAATGCCCAGGTATTTGTAAGTTTTACCTGGCTCAAGATCTTGAATCACAATGTGCATATCTACCTCAATGCTCTGCCGTTGTCAGTTTGCCTCTTTTTAAATTGATTTTTGCACATTTGTCAAGACCAAACTTCATGCAGATGTCATCGCTGAAGTCATTCACAGCAGACAGTATTTGGGAGAGAATCGCTTCATTCTTAGCAAACACTTTCAGATCATCCATGTAAAACAAATGTGATACTGGCCTTTCATCACCATGGAGCTGTAACCAAAGTCAGCTTGCGACAACTGTCTAGATCGTGGGATCAAACTAATGCAAAACAGCAGAGGGGATAGTGAATCTCCTTGAAAAATACCCTTGTTTATCTGAATACTTCTGGTTTGTACTGCTTCCTTTCTGCTCTGTATTAGTAACCTGGTACTCCACGACCATGCTAGCCTTGCATAATTCAATAAGTCTAGGATGAAATCGATAGATCTCCAGGGTCTTCAAAATCCAATCATGTGGTACACTATCAAAGGCTTTTTGGTAGTTGATCCAAGCCATGCTCAAATTACATTTTCGTTACTACCAAACAAAGCTGACTTGTACAAAATGCAATCATTTCATGTACTGATTTTTACAAGTATTACTTTAAATTGCAGTGGCTCCTCGTATTGACCAGTAAAATCTCAAGAAGGAAACATCCACAGATGACAGATATTGCGTATAGAAGCTGATCTCCAAGGAGAGAGTCTACTTCTAAGATAACATGGACATTAAAAGACCTATTTCTGAAATCCCAAGTGAGGTAAAGAAAAGAATTTCACTTTTTTTATCATAAACCATTGTACAGTTTCTTCTGTTTAGATTCTCAATATTTATTGCTACATTGATTCGAATATAAAGAATCCTTTGGCTGCTCTGTTCAAGTATGAAATATACTTTTCTAATTAACAATGTCTTATTTAATGCCCCTATATTTTCAAATAAACGTTTTTTATTATGTTAGTGCCACATATGAACAAAAATTTTTTTTAAAAAGAGCTTGCCGTTTTTAACTTCAGCTAATAGAAGTTAAGAGAAATATGCGGAGCATTTTCTTTTAGTTTTCCTTTTTTTACCACTTAGTATACATTTTGTGTGAAATAATTGTTTTTCCTGGAAACTTGAGTATACCTTGATTGTAAAGAAAACTTGACGGGTAATTAATTTCTTTATTGTAAAATTAGGAAATATGATGAAAGCTCTTGGGGAAGGTTGTGAAAAGGGGAACTGACAAACAGAACTGTTAAAAACTTCATTAAGATAACAAATGAAACAAAACTGTACAGAATTGCATTTCATTCCAATTTTGGAAAAGTATTGAAATCTCTAGCAATTTGTGGAGAACATTTTTGTGTGAATATTCTGTAGAAGAAGCTTTAAAAATTTAGTTAAAAGTCAATAATAATGCAGGTTTTGTTTGTTGTCTGGCATAACACAATGATAAATTTTACTAATTTGAATATAAATTATTTCACATCTATTGTTGAGGCAGGTACTGGTTTGGTCAGGATTATATTATGAAAATGGTGTTATAATTTACAGTACATTGTTGTAAATATATGATACAGATGTTACTTCTGTGAATAACAGTGAAAAAAAAATTCACTTTTATAATCATTTTCAACATTAAGGATGAAATTATTGTTCTGAACATTGTTATATTATTATTGCCTTAAAACATTGATTATCATGTGCCATGTTAGGATCTCTGACTTTATTTGTGGTAGGAGTAAAAATGAAGTTGTGGTTTTACACTGTGATGTCCCAGTTTAAAAAGTAGTTATGTAACAATGTGAAATCAAACCTCAGGTAGAGAATGCAGGCTGTAGCCTCATGGAGCTGTAGTGCTACAATACATAATACATTAAATTATGGATTTGTGAGCTTCAAATCAGCATGTTTAGTCTTGTTAGATTCAATATTTTTCTTAATACTGTAGGTCTTGATAATATGATCTGAATTACTGTAAATTGTATTGTAATTAATATATATGAAATGTATCCCTAATGTAAATCAGAAGTGATCGCTAACAACCTTACAGGATTTTGAAACAATCTACAATAAATAATTTAAAATTCTTTTTTTTCCTATTTCCTATTTACTGGGTGTATTTGTTTTATCGTTCGCCGAAGATTCCTGCCACTTCGCCCGGGCAGTTGAGGGCTCATTAGCCCGGCAAACCGCTGACTCAACTCCAGTGCTATCCGAGAACTATCGCTGCGCCTCTTAACGTACCTTAAAGAAGATGCTGAAACTGGTGTTCTTCGGCTCGAATGTATTCTTGGCACCTCTGAAACACATGATTTGCCCTTTGAAGTAAGTCTCGAGGAATTGCTGGTTTTTCTCTTCAATAGAGCTTCACGAACAACCACTTCACGACGTGAAGATCGGAGTGTGCTTTGCGTTGAGTTCCACAAGAATTATCGGACCTATTTTTTTTCAACATCACCGTTACTGCTGACGTTTACATACATCAAATATTGGCATTATTCTTCGAACAATTGACACCAGGAGAAAGGCACTATG
This sequence comes from Acheta domesticus, assembly GCA_031308135.1. Taxonomy (NCBI): domain Eukaryota; kingdom Metazoa; phylum Arthropoda; class Insecta; order Orthoptera; family Gryllidae; genus Acheta; species Acheta domesticus. The sequence continues at coordinate 2,041,214 of JAHLJT010005437.1, read as the reverse complement.
GTTACTTTCAACAGGATTCAGCAACTGCTCACACTGCTGTTCGATCCATGAACATTTTAAATAATATTTATTGTGACGATCATCGTGGGTTATGGCCTCCCAGATCACCTGATCTATCTCCTTGTGATTTTTTCCTGTGGCGGTACTTGAAAGATCAGGTGTATGCAGAAAACTCGCATTCGGAGGAAGAGCTCCGGTACTCTATTGAAGAGAAAATCGCAGCAATCAATTCCATCAACTAATTGTTACAATTTTAAATTTTAATAATTGCTTTAACCAAAATTTTAATTATTCTTGGGGCTTGTACATCAAAATTTAGCTCTTTTATGTCTTTCTCGAATTCGGGATTTCGTGGAAATACTTCCTTGTCCATTCGGTGTCAGCACACTTGGCAGTTGAATACCAGTTTAGCTCCACAGCACCATATCTTCTTCTGGATTCCGATATCCGCTTCAATCCACACTTTGTTAAATAGCTAGTTTCAGAAAACTTCCCGATACTGCTAAATTTTAACTATATAATTCTTACACAGAGTTCCAATCTCTAATTAATCATCAAAGATAACGATTACAATTCGTACATCTCGATTGTATCACTCGCCAGTCTCAAGAAACTATAACTTCTGAATACACAATCCTACATTCGATCGCTACCAGATCCTGACACAAAGTGTTGGAAAATTTCCAAATGTTCTACCTCGTTCTTTTTTTCAAATGCCTCTTGTTTCTATTCTTGTCCCATAGTCCTTCTCTTGTTTTTAATCCCTATGTTATTGCTGATCTATCAATAAATGACTGAGATCTTCCGGTCAACAATGTTCCTATTTCTTTGTTATTTTTCGTGATAATTTATTAATAAATCTATTTTCCCCATTCTTCAATTAAATATAGATCATTTTTTTTTCATATTTATACGTATTATTTTTCTGGCCAAATTACGTACTGAAGTGCACGAAAATTGAGGGCTTTTCTGATGCACTTCAGTATTATAATTGCAGCTCATTCTCACTCCATCTTAGTTTATTGGACAAAAATAATCTAAATATGACAAATTCTTTCTTGAATATTATTTTGAAAGATATAAATACCATAAAAACATTAAAAATATAAAATGAATATGATAAAATTATTTTTCCTGAAATTTTCCGAACCAATTTACATTGATTGGAACATTGCATTTTGAAGAATAATAAATTGTTTGTGACTTGCAGAGTCCACATCTTCTGATATTTTTATTATTATTTTTTTTAAATTTTTGATTAGGTTGAAACTATTAATAACTAAAAAAAGTGCTGAATGACGTGAGTTGTAACGTGTAGTAAAATATTAAGGTGATTATTTGGGTGCTTATTTTGTGAACCACTTGCAGACGTCGCTGCTAATGGAGTTGGTGCCTGCGCCGATGGAGCGAGGCGCTGCTGGCCCCGTGGAGGGCGAGGGCGGCGGCGGCGGCGGCGGCTGCTGGGCGGTGAGTGCTCACGTGGCGAGAGGGCCAAGTCTCGCAGAGAGCGCTCTGTGCGGTCCAGCGGCGTTCCACGAAGGACTTGGCGCCCAACGTGCGGGAGCAGGGATGTCGCTTTTCCCTTCCCCTCTGTCTTTTTTCGCATGCCCTTCTCACTTTTGAATGTACGGAGAAAGCACCTTTGTTTTTTTAAATTGTTGCTTCGTTGGCGCCAGAGCTCTTCAGGCGTTGAGCGCTGCTCGTTATCCCTTGGGCCAGGGGCTGCAGCCTGTGACTTGCGAGTCGCGCCCTCGCTTAACCTCCATGACTTCCAGGGGCGGCATTTCGGATGCTTTATGGGGGGAGGAAATATTAGCTTGCCATGCTTTAAGTTATTGAATTGTGCTGCAATTATACACATTGCTTTCAATTTTGTTAATGATTATTGATGGTTATTCATTAGATGAGTTGAACACAGCTGTGAGATTGTTATTTGAATGGTGTGAACTATTAATTCAATGATACAATTTTCTCAGTGAATCATATACGGGAATATCTTGTGTATATTATTTATTATGATCAAAAAATTTATTTATACTTAACTATGGGATACATATTGTAAAGTATTTATTGACAAATTATTTCCATGAAAATGATATGTTTTTGGCATTGCTAACAATCCTAATGAAGACAATCGTTCTTGCCCAGTCATGTTTCTGCAATGTTTACAGTGTGCGCATAGACGAAAAAGAGCGTTCACAATTCCCTGAATTCATGGGTATGTTGGAATATAATCTAAAAAGCTCAAAAACCCATTGGGAAGGCGTCCTTCAGTTTATTTTCTGCAATAATTCTTACCCTTTCGACACTGACGTGATTTTGTCCACAGACACCCGTGTTCCGTCTAAGAGATTAATTCTTTCTGCATTTTAAAAATGTTCAATGCATTCAATCGTTGGCCCCAATGGTCGAGCGCAACTTGAGTTCAGGCATGACCACCTTCACTCTAGGAAGGACATTTGTGAAGTTGTAACTTGTGAGTGAGCTTCTCAGTCTCCGTTTACGAATTTTCATACTTGAAAAAAATTGCATTCAAACGTACCGAGACTCAAAAAATTTGGGCTGTATGCTTGTGGATATTAGGATCTCTGGGGAATGTTTTCTTTGTGCTGTCTTTTAAAATCTGTATCGTTTTCAAGATTTATTTCCAACTGTAAATTGTGATTTACCTTGTCAACATTGTGCTATCTGATTCCATAGCAGAAATTTCATGAAATCTGTTTTCAAAGTATACGTTCATCGGTGTACATGTACTCAGCTCCATGATTCACCGTATTGATGATCCTCTTTAATATGATTGACATTTTTATGACAAACCAAACATTATATATAATATCCATTATATATTTTTTGAGAAAAAAATAATTCTTCCCTTTATTTAAAAAAAATGATGGGACTATTATTACGAGGGCTGCTTGCTTCCTCTTGTGTGGCAACACCTTTTGCGTCCCATGTGAAACGGAGCAGCTCGCCTTGTCGCTTCTACTCCCCTGCAGGCATCGCTCGCCCCCGCTGCTGCTCCCGCCTTCCGCCTCGGCAGCTGCCGACGGCGCTTTCGCTCTGGCCTCGCCTGGTGGATGGCCCTGTTTCACTTTGGTGCAAAACGCGTGTAAGGAACCATATATTCAAACATTTTAATACACACAAAAATAATAAGAAAACAAATATCTATCTTACAAGGTGCCGAAACATTCAGCCCAGTTCACTAAGTTCATGTGGCCGAATAAAGTTGCAGGAAGTGAAAAGATTGAATCGAGTGGAGCGATTTGTCCACGGCCGGACATTGAGAGCCGTTGTGCGCGCCTGTGCAGCCAATCCAGCGAGCTGCCGCCTGCACCCGCTCCTAAGGTGGCCCCACACGCAACAATTACAACAGAGCGGGATGTGATCAGTATCGCGCGCTTTTTCGAATTTGATACTTTGATAATCGAATTTGATACTTTGATAATCGAATTTGATACTTTGATAATCGAATTTGATACTGTGTTTTCGAATTTGATACTGTAAGTATCTAATCTTTTTAAGTTCATTCATTTGGGACTGATTAAACTCGATTGTATAGATTCGAACCCCTTGAAATGAGGTAGGCGCAAGTTTCTTTTTAATATCACCTAGCGTGTGCTGTAGGTGAAATTTGCTCGACAGCCTGACCTTTTTGCCTCTTCTGTCTTGGTGCTTTTTGCTGTTTCGTTTTTTGTTTGGGTATTGCCTCTCTGCCTTCCCAGAGGAGCTGTGATTGGGAGAGGGTTGGGGTGTTTTGGGTTAGTTGGGCTATTTTATTGAGGAAGAAGAGTATTTATTTCAGATAGGATGGATTGAAGGGTTATTTTGTTCAGTTTTGGAGATGTGTTGCGGTTTTATTTTGAGGACAGAGTGGGTGGGTTGGATATAGGTATCAGTTATTTCGGTTGTAAGCAGGAAAATGGGTCATAAAGAATTGCCAGAAGTGGAAGTGAAGAGTTATTTTGTTAGGGTTTGGAGAAGAAGTGGGAAGTTGTTTGTTTTGTTTTTATCTTATTTGTGAAAGAGTGGTTTATGGCGTAACGTGGTTTGTCAGTCAGCGAGTGTGTACTTGGTCTGTTTTTTTGATGTCAAGTCGGTGGAGGCGGTAGTTTGAGGATGTCCGAAGGATGCCTTTTACGCAGTGAGTCCAAGGGGGAATTAAGATAGTGAAGATGGGGTTGTGTAATATCAGAGAAGAGGGGGTTTGAGAAGAAAGATTGAGATGTTTGCTGGATACGGTGCAGGAGTGGGGTGATGTGTTAAATTTTGAGGCGGGTGTGGGTTGTTCTGAGAGGAGGTTTGAAGATGCGTTTGATGATTCGGTTTTCTAAGACGTTAAGTTTATAAAGGTGGGTGAGAGGAGTTGTTGCCCAGGTGTTGGAGCTGTAGGTAATAATAGGTCTAATGTAAGTGAAATAGATGAAGAGTTTTTTCTTGAATGATAGTAGTGGTTGAGAGAAAAGTGGTTCGTGGATGTTAATTATGCGGTGAGCTTTTGAGGAAGAGATTAGAAAGTGCGGGGTACAGGAGAGTTTTTGATTGAAGGTGAGGCCTAAATATTGTATTTCGTAGGTCCAGGGGATTTGTTGGTTATTAATTTCAATAGGAGGGTAGTAGTAAGGAGAGAGGGGAAAGGTAAAGACGGTACTTAGGCATTTAGAATGATTAATTTTGATACAATTTTCGGAGAAGCAGGTAGAGAGTGATGCAGCTCCTTTTGGAGGTTTCTGTGGGCCGTGTGTGGAAGGGGGTTGGTGGAGAGAAGGGCGGGGTCATCTGCGTAGAGAAATTCTTTGATACCATGAAACCGGGGAAGGTCATTGAGGTACATAGAGAAGAGAGTTGGGGAAAGAACTGCGCCCTGAGGGATTCGTGCTGAAATTTGGTGGGGCATGGACTTACAAGAAAGATATTTGGCATGGAAGAATCTGTTTGATAGATAGTTATCTAGAACGTTTATTGCAAAGGGGGAAAGGAATGGTTTAAGTCTGAAGAGTAAGATTTTGTGGTTGACAGAATTGAAGGCGAAAGAGAGATCTGTGAAGAGAGCAGGAGCTTGACGTTTGAGTTTTAGTTCAGTAGCTCTGTTAACCCTTTAAACGCCGAATATTCTTCCAGCATAATTTTAAGATTCTTTTTCATTTTAAATAATCATTTAACATTAGATTAAGACATTAAAAGTTTTAGTTAATAAAAAAAATATTTAGTAGGTAAAAAACAATGTTCCCAAATGGGAACATTGGCGTTTCGAGTGAAGTGTTTTTCCATGTATTAGGATATTCGAGAAAATTGGTTCCGAGTGGTTTTGGAATGAAATAAAAGTGATTATATATACAAAATCTTACCTTTAATGCTTAGTAATAGATTTTTGACATGGATTTTTTAAATTTATTGTTACAATTTGGTAACTCCATGATAAGCAGGAAAACAATGCAAGTGCATATTTCTGTTGCATTCGTGACATTTTAGACGTGCATTGCTCATACAGTTAGCACATCTCCCTTGAGATGATTCAATGAGGTAGTGTCCGTCCGTTTTTCTTATTTCTTTCTGTCTTCTTTTGGCACTTTGACCATGAATCTCCCTGTGTATTTGTCAACTGGCAACCACCCCCAAACTAGACAACATATTGTCAAATACATTTATACCTTCAATCCCCTTGTTATATTTTCTCACAAAGTTTGGTTCCGAAACTTCTATTCTCTTGTGATCCTTTCTGGAATACCTTTTCGTAGTTACTAAGGGCATTGTGTTCCATAATTTGATGCCAGTGGCGACAGAATTGTCATTCCAGCGACATATATAAATATCTCCGTCACAGCAAAAATCATAATAGCCTCTCCCTTTCTTTTTCATATCTTTCAATGAAATCAGAGGACATTTAGCCATTCTCCCTTCTCTAACTGAAACAATTGCTCCGAATCTCTTATATTTCAGTTCTGACAACAAGTTATGCGACGTGAAGAAATTGTCAAAAAAATTTTTCTACTTGCACATGGGATTGGAGACTACAGAAAGCAAATTATTCACTGCATGGGTACCCAATAGCGAGGTAAGAGTTTTGTTCCTTTCCTGCGTATATTTTCATGCAATATGGATATCCTGAGCTGGAGCATAATGTCCATATCTTGAATCCGAAGCGAATAGGCTTTCATTTTCTAAAAATTTTGCACGAATGATGATCAAAATATGGTATCATCGACTCGTCATTGCTCAGACATTTGTGAAATAGTCCAAATTGTTGTAAAGTTTTGTTCAGTTCATCATATAACGGAGAAACTTTGCCAAGTTTATCATTTGGGTTGAGTATAGTATTATCCATCAGATGAAAAAAAAAATTCATTTCCTGGAATCTTTGCCTTGACATTACCGATGATGCAATAGAGACAAAGACATCCTCTGCAATACTCCAATACTTCTGCTGGCACTGTATGGTACCCACTGAGCAACAACAGCCCAAAAAACTGAACAATGTCGTCTTTAGAGATTCGCAAATCTCCTCCTTTTTTAGCAGCATAAAACGTGACACTGTTGCTAAATGGTTCAGATAATTTTCTGGCATTATTGTGTGGAAGAGTTCTGGATTGTTAAGAGATATTAGTTCTAGATACTTATCTGCTAAAGTTTGAAAGTCATTTTCATCCTTGTGCATGGCATTCACAAAATCAATTGCTTTTTTCCACATGTGTTTTGAAGATTTCTATTGTACTGTTTAGATGCTGTTTTGGGACAGATGTTCCACCGAAGTCATTTTCACAATTATTGACGTGACTTCTCACGATTACTCTGCCACAAACATCAGAAGGACCATAACTTTTTCCAACACATTTTCATCAATTTTCTCTTCGTCTGTTGTATTTCCACTTTCATCAGGTGGCAACAAACACAAATCTATTTGATCCTCCTCATCATTTGAATTGTTTTTGTCCAAAAGTTCATTCAAATATTCTACCGCTATTTCGAGTGTCAAGAATTCACTCATAGTGATCACTGCTAGCCACGCAATATGCTACCTACACTGCACAATGCAAACTGCAGACTGACTGCTCGCGGAAAAATACTTTATATGAAACGCCAATGTTCCCTTTTGGGAACAACACAATTTCCCCTCAACGAATGCATAATATTAAAAAAAATTAATGAAATACGGATTTACAACTACATAAAGTACTAATACATGGAAAAATCACGAAAACCTGCAATTTCAATATTCCAAACTTAAATGAGGAAATATTATTTGAAACACTGCAAAAAGAACAAGAATTCGTTCGATTTAAACGGACATTCAAAAGAAGTGAAATCGTTCTTAAGCAAATAAATGCTTAAAAAAATATTAATAGACTTTCTTCTCAGACACTGAACTGAAAATACACAAAAAAGATAAACAGAAGCAACGTTATAGTGCTATAAAGAGAAGGTTCCCAAATGGGAACATTGGCGTTTAAAGGGTTAATTGCAAGGTGGAGGGTTTGGAGTGTGGCGGAGGGTTGGGGTCGGAATCCCAATTGTATAGGGCGAAGTGTGGTTTTAGAAGAGGATGAGTTTTTCGAAGGTTTTTCCAATGGTAGTGAGAAGAATGATGGGATGATAGTTTGCAAGTTCTTTGAGGTTTGGGAATCATGATGATAGCTGCTGTTTTGCAGAGGTCGGGGAAGTACGAAGATTGAAGGCAAGAGTTGAAGATAAGAGTGAGATGTTTGAAGGAAGCTTTTGGAAGATGTTTGAGATGTTCGTGGCCCTTTTGGTCAGGCGCAGGTGCTTTGCCGGATTGTAGAGAAGAGATTGCGTTCGTAGTGTGTCTGTTATAGTCCATTGTGTCAGTTGGTCAGGTGTGGGTGATGGGGTTCGGAGGAATTGAAGAATTGCAGTGTCTGGTAGTTGTGGATCTTCGCTGGTGAATCTGGTAGAAAGGGATTGGACCAATGCGTTAGCTATTGTATGAGGGTCGTAGGTGAGGGAATAGTTGGGCGTGTATAAAGGTGAGAGCAAAGTTTGCGTCGGTCTGATTGTTTTTGTTAGTTGATGAAGTCGGTTGGGGTTGTTATTTGAGGTGCAGCGTCTTTACAGTGAAGCCTCCTGGGTGAGCGAGCGCCGTCATTTCGATGAAAAAAGCTGCCGATGGATAATGTTTTGGATGCCCTCGGGACGCCATTGCTAGATTTAGATGTTGCCTGCGTTGCCTGGGCAGCGCTTGGATCGTTGTTGGAACCTGAGCGAGTGACATTATTGGCTTCAGCGGCTACTATCTTGTCGGGGACGACCGCGAGCGAGCTAAACTTCTTTTGCAGAGGGATATTCTGCGCCGATTGATCTGCCTTTTTAGGTTTGGAAAAGCGTTCTGGTATTTGGAATTGAAGAATCCAAGTCAATTTGGTTGTCATTGAATTGTTCCAAGGCGTCGAGGTCGTTCCCAGGTCTGTTTAATGGGTTGCGAGGAGTATTAGCCATAACACGTTGAGGTGCAGGGGAGTAGGGACTGTTTGCTTTTGTTTTGGTTGTGTCTAGTTTGTCAGCCTTCGCGGAGTGGAGGGGGGGCTAGCTGCTCCAGGGCAGCGCGCGTTGTGGCGTGGCCCTCGAGGCCTCCCCCGCCCAGGCGGCGCGAGCACACTCGCCTTCAACCCACACAGCTGCGCAGTTTGCTCTTCATAAGAGTCCTCTGTCATTAGATAGCCTTCTCCGCTGCTTCTTTGCGATACCCTACCTCCGGTGATGCCGTTGAGCTTGCACCGTTTGACGAGTTCTGATCTGGCGCGCTTTCTGCCTTTGGAAATTTCGTGGCAAAGGGACATTCGGGAACGTGAGCTGTGCGAGGGAGGTCGTGGATGTGCAGAGTGAAGAGGAGAGGCGAGAGAACTGCCCCTTGCGGGACGCCGCCGAGGATGGATTTGAAAGAGGAGTTTTGAGATTGGTATTGGATTTGAAAAGTTACATTGCTCAAATAACTGAAGACAAGGTGGCAGAGGTATTTGGGAAGATTGTGACATTTTTGAAGAAGGATGTGGTAGTTTCCTTTGCCAAAGGCGAAGGGAAAGTCGAAAAAGATGGCGGGGATAGTGCAGTGGAGCGCGAGAGTTGAAGCTCCCTCCATTGCGAGGCGAAGGTTTCCCTTTGCCGAAGCCGAATTGGGTTCGAATTGCGTCGGCTTTGAATTGAGAATTTATTCCTGGGAGTGGTAGGCGTTCGAGAAGCTTTGAAATCTGTGACAGAAGACTGATCGGGCGGTAATTTTCGGGGTCGCAGTGATTTTTATTTGGTTTATGTATCATGGTTATCTGCGGCCTTTTCCAATTATTAGGGAAGTAGCTACTATGAATGCACGCGTTCGTGATTTGCAAAATGGCTTGAATGGCGTTTATCGGCAGATTTTTTTAACACGTTGCCGTTTATCATGTCCGGTCCGCACGCTTTCTTTGCATTCATTGCTTTGATTTCGTTGCATAGTTCTTCAGTTATTTGCACACGTTCTTCGTTTACAGTTCGTGGTCAAGTAAGCAGTCGTACTATTTTTCTGGTAATATGTCTGGCACTGGGAAGGAGGTTCCGTTTTTACGCGAAAAGCTATTCGTGGGTAGCGGATGAAATAGTTTTTGTAAGACGAAGGCGAATATTTTGGCCGTCCTGACTGGATCTTGAGTCACATTCCGCGCAGCAGGATCTTTTAGCGCTGTTGTCGGCGGCGTTGGATTATGGCGTTAATTTTTTTTTGGCTTTAGATATGAGTTAAGGTGGTGTCACGTTAGCCTCTTATTCTATCGGGAACTCTTTTGCGCCTTTTCATTCAGGCTACTCATACTCTGTTCTCTGCATACCTTTACTCCTTTCCCGACCGGTGGACTCGCTTAGCTGTGAAGAGAACGGGTCGTGCTTACCCAAAGGAACGACCAGAGGGGCGTGTGGTCGAGTGCGATCAGATAACTTTCCTCTATGCTAGTTTGTTTCATCACAATTTCTCTCTGAATGTTACATTAACCTATTGACAGTAATTACGCTTTTCCCTAAGACTTGTACGTGAGGAACTCAATCCTGCCCGTATGCGCGTACTCACCATACCGATAGCCGTGGCTCCTGCCTAGGACTCCCGCTCAAGAGACCGACCTCCGTGCTGATTGCGTGTGCCGGGTGGGCCGCCCGAGGCGAGCGAGCGAGGGGCGGAGCGCAGAAGCTGCGCCCCTGGGGTGGCTGCTGCGCCGGCGGCCGGCCGCGCGGACTCGTTAAGGACATTGGGGCCAGGGGCGACTTGTGATAGGGCGTTCGCGCTGCCTCGGGGGCGCCCACCACGCCCTGGGCCTCGCCCTCTCCACTCACTACAGTCTCACTATCCCGTGCGTTCCGTGTCTAAAATTGAGTTGAAATTGGGCCGGTACGTTAGACTGAGCCGTTATGGCGTTGAGGCGTGCGTATGACCTGATAAAATGAACGAGCGCTGTGGTGGGGATCGAACCTGCCTCCTTGTGCTTGGCAGCCCTGCGAATAGCCGCTGCGCCTCGGCGTCGGGGATATCGCTCGGGTCGGGCGGCGGGGCCGTGGGGCCGCTCGGGGGCCGCCGACGTGCATCGAGCTCGCGTCAACCTAATGCAATTGCTTGCGCTGTCCTCGCCCACCTACACGGTCCCAATTACCCCTAGCGCGCTCAACATAGCGCTCCGTGTGATAATCGAAGTACTCCTCCCGCTATTAATCGATTCTTGCACCGCGCTGACTTGATTCCCACGTCTCGCCTTTACGGGTAGATGCCCCTATCACAATTCTGCTTTAGCACTCGCGTTGTAGAAGCTCACATGTTCCCACCTCGTCCTTGATTGCTGCATTATTAATCGATCGAGCTTATAGGCCTGAGACATTTGCCAATTTCAGTTCCTCCGTCCGATCGCTTGCAACGCGTGTCTCCGCGTGAGGCTAGCCGGCGCCTTTCCCCGGCCCCCTGCCCGAGCCTCCCCAGCGCGCTCTCTGCCCGGCCGCATCCCGCTCGCCCCTTGGCTACCTGGCGCCTTTGCTCGTCCCCCGCGCGAGACTACCCTGCGCGCCGCATTTCGCTCGCCCCGGCGACGCCCCAGCCAATGGAAGGCCGGGCGGGGGGCGCCCGCCCTTGTTCGCTTCCCTCGCAGGCGCGGCCGCCCGCCCGGTCTCGCCCGCCGCCGCGCGCGCAGGCTGACAACAGCGGGCGTCCACAGCATGCAATTGGTTAGCTAATGACTAGAATGACTACTTCTAATGGGTGAAGCAAGTCGCTAGTACATGGGAGGGTTAGGATGATCACTACGATACCGCACTCGGCCACCGCCGCCGGCGGATGGAGATTAGGCCGCCCTCATGCCCGTCGCCGCGTCCCACGCCATGGCTGCAATTAGCAGCTCATTACCCCGGGATGATAGCTCGGATAACGATGCCTTCACTTCTCGTTGCCATCGGTCATTAGATGAGGGCTGCTGCCAAGTTTCACCATGATGACACGCGAGTAACCAGCATAACAGCAAAAACGCGGAGCGGCGCTCGAACACGTCCGCACTGTACGATCAGTAGTTTCATCATCAGCGATGAGGACTTCATCATTTCTGTTCGGGAAAGGAGGAAGGAGGGAAGAGTTTGGGGGGGAGCTCCAAACTAGCACCTCGCCCTAAATAAGGACGGCCGTCTTAAAAGTGACGACTCGCTCTGAAAAGAGCTGTTCGTCCTGAGAAGGACGGATCCCTCAGGGGGGAAGCGGCAGGCGGAAGGCGGCTCGGTGACAGAAGAGCTCTGAAAAGAGATTGGTGATGGCGGCTCCGGGGTCGACGAGGGATAGACGTGAGAGAACGAAAGTGTAGAGAGGAAGGCAATGGCGGGAGATTTAGCCAATGTGGTGTTTGTAGACCTCGTGCGACCGAAACCTTTCTCCTCCTGAGCTCTGGGAGGTACTCGGGTGGACGAGTTCTCTCAGAAGAGTGTCGTTCTTCGGGTCCCAGGCGCCCCTGGACGCATAGGACTATTGCTGCCGATCGCAAGCACATTCTGGTTCTTATTTACCTTTATCTGACGTGCTTTCCCTCGAAGGCCATCGCCGCGTCGAGGAGCTTACAGATCGTGCCCTGACGATTGGCCAGCACCAGGTCGGGGCGACGGTCTTCGGTTCCAAAGCGCTCGTCCTGGGCGATGATTCGTCAATTCATCGCGGAGGAGGCGCCCTTCACCAGATCGACAATCGCATTGTGGCGTTTCAACATTACGCCGTAATTGTGGCGGGAATGGTTGAGGACGTGCGCCTGAGTCTCTCGTCTGGGCATGTCCTTCTTTATACATCCGTAGCGACATCCATCATCGTCTGCCCGCTCTCACCCCGCGAAGATCAAGGCGCGCACGGTGTGCGAAAAAGTAGTCCGACCATCCAAGGTGTGTCCCGGTCCTCACGAAGTGCGAGGACTTGTTGCCGGCGCGAGATAGATCGTGCGCCGACATCCCCTGGTCCTTCTGGTTCTTCCACGTCTCCAGGTGGAAGGCCTGGTTCGCTTGGCGGAGGTGGCGCAGAACCGCATTCCTTTGTCTGCTCCTTACGATTTTATGTCCCGAAGGAGAGGGGATAAACAGCGTCGGGACCAGTTGCCCATCAGTGAATGTGAAGGACCAACGGATTTTCAGCGCAGTGGAGGCGATTCTCGTTCTGGACCAGAAGTTGCCGAGCCCTCGATGCTGCACTGCCACTGCGCCATTGAGGTAGTCGGCGATAGCGTGCGGGGTGAGGTCAGTACCCGGCATCCGGCTAGCTGCGGTCGCTCGAAGGTGCGAGTTCGCTCTTTGGCGCACCACTGGATCTCTTGAGGATAGGAGCTTGAACGCTCCCTCGACGAACGCAAAGTGCACCTCTTTGGCGTAGTGAGGGAGCCCCAAGCCTCCACCGGATCGCGAGGCGTATAAATATTCGGAAGAGGCGTTGTCTAGGAGCCCAATATCCTCCTTCACACTGGCACGCAGCCAACCGTCGAGTGGTTTCGCGTTGCCGACCTGAAGGGTGTTCATTCGAATGGAGAAGGGGAGCCTCGGCAAGATGTAGGACTGGAGAGCATCCACCTTCTGCCATGGGGCGAGATTGGCATCCATGATCTTCTCCGCCTTGGACAGAACGTCTTTTACTGTAGCGAGACAGGGGATGATAGAAAAGCCAACCGGGCGACAGAGAAAACGAGTGGAGTCAAATTTGGAAAGGTTGCGCAAAGGAGAATGATCGACTGTCACTTTTTCGGGCATTGATGGTAATACCTGTAGTCGCCAGTTTTGAGGAAAGAACGTCGAGCGTCCTCTGGAGCTGGGACGGACTAGTGGAGGCCAGCCAAATGTCGTCCGCGTACGCTCCGCCTGGGATGTCCAAGGGCGACAATTCCAGAACTGCTCTCAAGATAGGGTCGATTGAAACGAGTGGGGCTGAGAGGGCAGCCCTGTCGCACTCCCCGTTGACAAAGAGAGGGGGTGGAGAGACCCTCAGAGGTGATGGAAGCCGAAAAGTTATTGGAGTATAGGTTTTGGATTACCTCGAGGAAGTGGTCGCCTACGCCCGCAGAGCGAAGAGCTTGGAACATTGCCTCGTGCGAAACGGACCCGAAGGCGTTCGAGAGGTCAATGAAGGCGAAGGAGATGTCGCCTTCTTGCTGCGGGCTTCTTCCAGGAGGCACTCCACCATGTAATTATTTTCGTGAACCCCGTCGTGTGGTCTGAATCCCTTCTGGCGGGGGAGAAGGCGCCGTGCTCCTCGGCCCAGGAGTTGAGGCTGGTGTAGAGTTTGTAAATGGTGGCGCCTAGGGAGATGGGACGCCAGTTGGCGGGGGCGTCAGTGGCCCCTCCCTTGTGGATAAAAATCGTTTTTGACGATTTCCACGACGCCGGGACACGACGGAATCTAAAGCAGGCGTTAATGATGGGAGTGATAAGACGGCACAGCGGGTCTACTCTTCTCCAGTGCTCGTACTGGAGCCTGTTATCCCCCCGGGGCGGAGTTGGAGCAACCGTGAAGCCTCTCGCTCACTTCCTTCGGAGTGAAGGATTCCGATGACAGCGGAGGTCTCCCTTCGGCCTCCGAGAACTGCGCGGGCATTTCAGGGTGCGAAAACGAAGGCAAGGAGAAGTGCTGCGACATGGCCTCTGGGCAGAGCTGGCATCTGGGCCCTTCCGCGTCCGCTAAGAGGCGCATGGCCCTTTTCGGGTTGCCCTTGTAAATGTCTGAGATTTTGGCTTTTGCCGCCGCCCGATTCAGAGGTCGGTTAGTGCCAGCGTCCGGCCGGAATGGAGCGCGGGGGGTCCTCAGCACGATCTCTTGGACCCTTTTAAGGGCTTGATCAATTAACTCTTCCAACACCACCCAGTTGGCGTTGGTGGTGGGGGGACTTCGCCGCTTCGATGATAGCGCCTCTCATCTCCTCGAGTTCGGGTCGCATCCTTCCTGCGAGCGATGGTTCTGGAGGCGCGGGTGAAGAGGTGTTGACGGTCTCCTCCTCGTGATGGACAGGCGCGTCGCCGCTGGGGGGCTGTTGCTCCGGGGCGCGCGGCCTCTGTTGCGTGGAAGTCGCCTCGGCGGCTGCAAGAGGTGGGGTCTCTTCCTGAGAAGAGTGCGAGTCTTCTGAGTGTCCTCAAGTAAACATTATGACCATAAGGTATCACTTACTGTATGCCAGAAAAGACCCGAGTATTTTACTTTAATTGTCTGAGGCTAATGCGTCAAGATCCTCCCCAGGGGAATCTCTAAGCAAAGTATTTATCATTGATTCAGCTTTGCTTCTAATCTTTATCAATTTGAAATTAGCTTCTAAGAGCAGATCTGTGGTCTGTTGAATACTTGAATTGCTTCTGCTCCATACGATTGGTCATCTACATAAAAGGAGTTTCTAAGCGCAGTGGCCGCTTCTGGAAAGGTAATTTCACTATCAATACTGACATGTTTGAATCATCGTGTGGCTAAGAGAGCTGAAGTACGGAGGCCATACGTTAACGTTTGGAAGCGTTTAGATGAGCTGAAGAATGCTCTCGCTATAGAATTTTATGATCATACTTTCATCAATTAATCTAATCGTACGGTACACTTTCTCTAAATCAGCAGCAAAGGTGCATTTGAAAATTCTAATCTGAAGAGAATATCGATTAATTTTTGCTGCACTCTCGTCCCGCTCCACAGGGCATGGTGTAGGCTTTGGCCAGAAGTCGTTTTTACTGATGGATGAAATGCAATGCTCAGTTTACTGGTGAGTAAAGAAGGATTTTGTTCACAAAAATGCGATATTTAATTGCTTATTTCACCCCTCGTTGCCATGCGTTACTCAGCATGGCCAAGGGAGATTTATTCTCATTAATGAAACAGTCCCTCCTGAGTTTCTCATCCCTTTGAAAGCGCTGTTCTAATGACAACATGAATTGCTTTGGAATGTAATATGGTCTCCCCAATACCGAGGGATCCTTTTTCAAAGGTAATGTCACAGGAAAAAAGTCCAGAATGTGACCTTCGCGTTGTCGCTAAAAGATTACCTTCAGCTTGATGGATCGATTCCTCTACAGTTGACAAAAGATACTTCGTTTCCCTTAATCCCTTCCGAAATGTTTTGTATATCAGATTGTATATTACTGATCAGTGCAGCTTGTTACTCAAGCAGAAGAAGGCAGTTGGTATTAAGACATTCCTCAATTTTACGTTTTGGAAATTGCCTAGGTATGACTCCTCGCCGAGTGTAAGATGACAGGAATGTCATTAGGGAGTGAAAGGTTAGCTTTCAAATCCGTTGCCCAAAGAATAGACCAGAAACTAGCCTGGGTACCAATTTGCCAGTGGATGGCCAAGGCCCGAGGGGGAAGAGGGCGTGGGGCGATGGGGCGGGGGCGCTCTGCGAGTGCTCCACACCGCGCGCTTCTGTTCTTCCCACCGAATGATTCAATTTTGTAGGGCCTAAATTTGCTTAGTTGCTTGGATTTGAGAGGGATTCATTTCGACAAGGTAGAGGCGTAAAGAGATCAAGGTGTTTGTCCTTCCTGGTCGAGATATACCCGCTTCGTTTCGGACATGAAGTGAATTTTAATGCCTTGTGTTTCGATTTCAGATATTAATTCTTCGGGTTGATGCCCTCTGAAGGCCACGAACGACTAGTTTATGCCGCCGTTCTTCGGTGTTCCTTCTGAAAAAGTATTACGCGTGTCGCTTTAGGAATCGCATTTTTTTTCGAGCCCTTTTATAATGGCCGAACGGTCTCGAATGCACGCCGAATGGTGAAGAACGCGGGTGTCACAGAGGTGCCGCGGAGGTTGAAAGCGATCGCCTGCCAATCCACCGGCGTCTGAATGCTTCGCGTGGGTGGATAGGGGCGGCGGGCAGAGGCAGGTGAATGTGCGTTGTTTGTAGCGAAGACTGCTCGCGATGGCTGAGTGGGACGGCGTTGCGGGGGCGGAGACGGGCGCTGCGCGGCCTTCCTCATTTCCCCGGAGACAATACATGCGTTTGACTGGCGTGTGATAGGGCTCGGGGGGACTGAAATGAGCTTCTTTCCAAAAAGTACCAAAGCCAACTGGGCAAATTTTACAGTAGAGCAAAAAAACCTAAAGGAGCTAGAATTTTTATTGTATGAAATAAATATTATATTTTAAGTTTTTCTGGGAGTCACAGAAGTATTTCCTGGTGAAATCCAAGATATTACATAGTTTATTCTAATATTATAATGGTTTTAATTTTGGATTTGGTACGTGTTGACAAAAAATGTAGAATTTGGATGTAGGTATAGTTAATGACTAAATAACTATTATGATTAATGTTTTTAATATTTATAATGAAGCTCTTCATTGAAACAAGTTTAAATTATTAATAATCAAAACTTAATTAACATTAATATTATTAATACACGATCATATCGTATGCCCTTTCTCAGCATTTTGTGTTGGCATACTGGCATCACTACATATGCAGAATGCATACCAACCAGTGCTGATGTGGGATCAATTACCAATCTTTTTGCCTCACTAATTTTGAAAGTTTTGGATTTTGGGACTGATTCTTCAGCTAATTCCTGCCAATTATGCCACTGAAAGTCAGAATTTAGACTGCGGACAGTCCCTACAGTCTCATAAATTCAGTCACACTCCTCTGGGATCATAATTGTTTCAACCTTTCTCAATTGTTTTTTCAACAATGCCAAACGACCTGTCCGCTGGCATGTGTGAATGGCCACGTACTGGGAAACATCGTTCAATATCAAGACCATATTGTGATGCAATCACGCAAAACATAAATAAAACACAGTAATTTTTGTTTTGGGATGCACAACTGTCACAAAATAATCGTAAGCACTTAATATTATTTGCTTCACAATACGGTTTCAGAACAGATTTGAAAAAATGCCATAGACATGAACTGATTTCATTAGGACCCCTGCCCCCTTTATTTTCAAGTCACCTGTAAAAGTATGTAGTCTCAGGTGAAATTATTTTTTTATCGTTATGGATAACAATTCCTAAAACATAATACCACAACTGACGTGAATAGTATGCCTTACTAATCTGTGTTTTAGGTAAAGGTTGATTTTGCATCAAATCAAAGTTAAGTGTCAAAGATTTTTCTGGGAACTTATTCAGATTCCGAAAAAAATGCTTTAGCAGTTAATTTGTGCCCGAGTCTTTCTACAACAATTTGTTTCTTGGTGTTTATCAGCAGCAGAAGCAAAACGAACTTTCAATGGTAGACAGTCGTTACAGGTGTCTCGCTTTATCTTGCAAAACCCTAATTAAGTTTCGTGACTAATATCAGTAAAAAATTAAAGAATAGAACATGTGTTTTAGATTCCAGTTCACAAAATAATAAGTTAACAATTTGGCATCTCTCGGAAACCAACTCAAATGTTATTTTGATAAATAATTCAATAAGATATTTTCTGTACTGATCACCTAGTACGAGCCATATGTACAGTATGGTGATGTGTTGTTAGCTGGTCTCTCCTCACAAAATAAATTCCACATAATGCGTATACTAAAGGATGGAGGTAAGTATTTTCTTAAAGGCGCTTTCTGTCTTCCTCAGTGCTTCTCCCTACATTTAAAGCTGGCTATGTGAGTGGTAATATCTTCCTGTATTTTCTTCATAGTCTCGTTAATTCGTGCGCCCCCTCGTGTCTCACACGCTCTCTCAAGTGCTGCTCCCCAATTCATCTTTTCATCAGCTGCATGCTCCATCTTCCTTCTTGCAACATTAAAAATGCTTAGAAAAGTGGCTCTGCAAATAGGGAACTTGCCCTGAAGCGCGGTTTGAATGTTGTAGCTAATTGTTTTATTTTTGCTTCCATTTTCCTTGTTACCTTGATTAGGTCTTCTTCTTGGAGGGTAAACATCAATATATCCCATTAAAAAATTTCTTTTGCTCACAGCATCTGAATTTTCCCAGTATCGTTTGTTTTCACGAATAATATCATCTTTAGTTACACATATCGCTTTGCAAAAGTTATCGTTCTGATTGCAGGAAATAATTGATTTCTTATTGGCAGAATGTTTACGTTTCTCTTGTTTTGCAAGACTCCTCTTCCACGTATCCATGGATATTTTTCGTTTTCTCGGCTTATCAGTACATTCCGGCACATCATCATATTCGTGTGATACACCAGAATCCATTTAATCAATCAACCAACATGCACGCCTATACCACGATAGTAAAATTCAAATATCTCGCGAACTACACCAAAAATCACACTGCACTTCACAACGCTGATTTCAAAGACGGAGCTTCTAAAACTGCAATGAAGTCACATAGTCAGCACATGGCCGTATTGAGTCGCTCTATTGGCTGGACGTGTTCATGACGTAACGGAACTCCAGCCACATCATTGGTGGAGGATTTGGTAAGTTTTTCAGAGGAAGATGAAACTGATTTAGTACGTTTCGCAATGAAACGAGAATTTTGACGACCTCTAGCGACAAAATTTTGGACGTTTTTTGTGAAAAACGATATTTCATTTAGATTTTGATACCCATCAAGTATGTGCTGCCATCTATAGTTCAATTTTCGAAAATTATGTATTTGGTACCTTTAGCAAAGAAGCTCGTCAAATGGGCTTGGAGCGGACTCCCCAGGCTGGCCGGTGGAATGGCGGGGCGGCCGCTGGCGGTGCAGCTCTGCTTCCAGCGCTGCGTCCTCGCGTAGGCGGTTGATCGCCCCCTCCAGATTGGCGACGCAGGGGGGGCGCGTGCCGTCATCTCTGTTCCGGCAGGCGTTCAGTTATTGCGCCTGTTGAGTGACGTCGACCAAACTTTCAGCGCAGCCCGCGCTCGCGTGCAGATGGGGCTTTCGTCTGATTGCATTGACTTAGGCTACCTCTGCTCACTGATAGTTACCTTAACTTCCTCTAAACATTGGTAGTAATTTTAGTTTGAGTAATGATCTTGAACACAGCGTTGCATCTGAGCAAACTAACACTATAGCAATACTAATACGAAACTATAACTGCACTAAACATTTATACTAATTTTAATTTATTTAAATGTCATTGAACACTGGGTGTTAGAAAACTAACTCGGCAAGGATCGCTTCGGTCGCCTCCCGGCGCGCGGTCGCTGCGAGGGCGGTTAAGGCGGGCCCTCTGCACCCAGAGGCAGTCCACCCACCTCAGATGCGCCCCCGAACGCACCAAGTGGGAGGACTTCGCTGATCTGCTTTGGTCTGTTTGGCTCTTCCACGCGTCAATGTGCGAAGCTTGGATAACCTGCCTGAGGGATCTCAGAACAGATTTCCTCTGACGCGCGGTGAAAACATTCTCGCCTTTCTTCGTGGGTAGGATAAGGGTGGGCGTGAGGAAGCTGTCTTGTAGTTCGAAAGCCCAGGTTGAGTTTGTGGTCTTAGAGGACGTGCCGTAGTCCAGATGGAACCTCTCCAACAATGTTCTATGTCTAATGTAGCGTTCAGGTAAGCGGCTTTACATGTGGAGTAATGTCAGTATTGGGAAGTCTTGTGGAAATTGTGTTCCTTAGTTTTCCCTCGGCTAAGGTGCGGACAGTATGTATTTCGTACACCGTGGGAAAAGTTAATTCCTAGTGATTTAGAATCATAAAAGGAATGCATGAACGTAGTTGGGCTGCTTGATCGGAGCAGGAGAGATTAAAAGCTGGCGATACGGTCAGGAGAGATTAAAAGGTGACCTCAATAGATGGGAAATGTTCCTCCTTTGAGAACTGAGGGAGGCCAATGCCAGCTGCTGACTTCGGCGCGTGGATGTAGTGAGAGGAGGCGTTTACGGGAAGGCCCGCGATGTCTTTGACAAAGTCACGCGTCGAGCTCCGTTCCGTCTGAGACGCGCAGCGCCCTCCTCCTGACGGGGAAGGAGAGGCGAGGCAGGATGAACGTCGGCAGCGCGTCCGGCTTTTGCCTCGGCGCGAGGTTGGATGCGTCGATCTCCTCGGTCCGGTTTGTTACATCCTCCACCGAGGCTCGCGAGGGGAGACCCGAGAACCCCACTGGCTTGCCAAGGAAACTGGTGTGGTCGGTTTTGGACAGAGTCTTGAGCGAATTGCCGTACGCAGAGATTTTTTCCTTTTCACGGCGTATTCGTGAATGGCAAGGGTGTCGCTCTTAGTTAAGTTTATTTTGACCCCGATCTTTTGGGCCTCCGTGAAGAGGCGTAGTAGCATAGCTCGGAGCGTTTTTGGATTCGTAGCAGCTAGGCAGATGTCGGGGTAAGCTCCGCCTTGCATTTGGAGATTAGAGAGGGCTAGGGTGGAGCGCAAAATAGGGTCAATTGTTTGGTTGAAAAGGGCAGCCTTGTCTCACTCCTCTATGGCACGGGAATAGTGGGGAGACGCCCTGATCGGAGAGACAATGTGTGTTGTCCGTGCATGTCTGTGACGATGTTGACAAACTCGTCTCCCACTTGGCGGCTCGTAGCCTCTCGAGCATCGCTTCGTGGGAGAGCGATCCGAAAGCATTAGACTGGTCTGTAAAGGCGAGGCAAAGATACTGCTTCTTTGCTCTCGCGTCCTCGAGCAGAGACTCCACCAGGACGTTATTTTCGTAGACTCCGTCGTGGGGCCTAAAGCCTTTTTGGGCAAGCGAGAGGGCGCCATGCTCCTCCGCCCAGTCGTTGAGGCGTTTCGATAGTAAAGAAGTGTTTATCTTGAGAGCGGTGCAAGGGAAGACGATTGGGCACCTGTTCGCCGGGGAGTCGTCTTCACCGCCCTTGGGGGTAAATATCGTCTTGGATACTTTCCAGGACTTCGGAACCGGAGGCAGCCATCAGGGATGTCACACAAGAGTCGACTGGTCGTCCCCTCGTCCTTCACCGGAGGTTGGTTTTCTGCTTGACTGTAACATTCCTTAAATGCACGATCGTGAAAGGACGGGAGATAAAAATGTTCTACAGCGCCCCTTGGGCCTCTTGTTCTGTGATGAGTCTCTGCACGTGGAGCGTTGGCTGTGTAGACAGCGGAGATCTTGGCTCTAACGGCGGAGGCGTTCGCAGGCCTACTGTTCACCGAGCCTGGTCTAAATGGGTTTGGGGGTTTCTCAGGCATAGTTTTTGCGATAGCGTTGGTTGCGTTGCGATAGCGTCGTCGATGAGGCCTTCCAGCTGTGTCCAGTTGGCCCGGGTCGTGGGAGCGCTCTGGGCTTCGAGGATGTAACTATGTCTGGATGTAGCTTTCCAACTAGGTCCGGTGACGGCGGGGCAGCTTAGCGTGGTTGGCGGTCGCTCCCCTGAGGGGAAGCGGCGGCGGAGTGTGGCTGGGGTGGCTGTAGTTCACTTGGATCCAACACTTCTTCTGGAGCTGAGACTCGGGAGCTAGGGGCTTCGGAAACTAGAGGAGAAACGGCGTTACCCTGCTCAATTGATGCCTGGGAGTCTTCTTCGGAGTCTGCAGATGTACAGGAGGGACTGGAGGAGTGGTCCTGTGGATCTTGACAGAGCGCCTTGACTCTATTCAGTGTCTTTTGTCTTTGGCGGTGTGTGTTCGGTTTTGAGAGCTTGGGATTAGAAGGCATGTCATATCTGTGTTCATGTTGCGATCTTTGCGTACCTGTTGCGAAGTACTCTTCGCATTCTTCAAAACGGCAGCTGAAGAATGGGGAGTATTCTATCTCCGCTGGTAGCTGTAGCCGCTGAGGGGCTTGGCAACGGAAGCCATGTCGCTTCCAGAAATGGACTGGACTATGACAGGCGCAGCATACTTTCTTGATCTTGTTGGTAAATTTGTGATGGTTAATGAAGAGCCTCTTCAGACTGTGGATCCTGATACTGATGCGTGGAGAATTTCTTATCGGATCGTGGTCATCAGAGCAAAGAGGGCTTTTGGTTGCCGAGGCTGCTGGTAGTGGAAAGTACTTGGTCATATTGAATCATAGGTTGTAGTTCCGGGAGAAAAGAGTTGTTTGAGTCGTCATCCTGTGTATTAGCAGAGTTGGTGCAAGTGCTAACACCATCAGCTTCCTCCCGGCGTACCTTCCTTTGCCCGTTCTCAATAGTGACGGAAATCTCTTGTCACTTCGCTCCCTTTGGAGGGCTTAGGGGTGTGTGCCTTCGAGGAAGAAGTGTCTGGAGGGGCAGACTTTTCTGGCACCGTCATGAATTGTGATGGTTAGATCTTAACGCTAGTGGCGCTTTGGGGCAGGTTTGATAGGATGGACGATTTGAAAGAGCTAGGCCACTTGTGGACCGAGGTAAGGTGGTTGCAAACGTTCTTCCTAATGGCCGACAAAGCGTTTTCTAAAACTTTAAATTGACATAGGGGGCATTTGGCTGGCCTAGCAGTGGGGGATGTAATGATCAAGGTTTTGTTGGGAAGAACATTAGGATTCTTGGGTTATTACATTTAGAAGGGCCCGGACGGTTTACCACATCTATATGTGGCAGAGTGACAGTGTTAGTGTCTGAATCCGGCGTCGCGGTAGGAGGAATCTCATGAGACTGAGTGAACAGCTGCTGGTTTGTCGAGACAGTTCCAGATGTTTTCTTCGATTTAATGATCTTGTCTGAATGTGGCAGCTTTGTCTTTTTCTTCAGCGTCCCTCGAGGTTCGTCGGGAGTTGTTTTGTCCGCCGTGCCTACAGCCTTTGCTGTAGGCACGGCGAATCTTTGCAAATCAGCTTCAGGGACTTTCGGCTCTGTCATGACTATTTCTATTGACGGTTGTTCAACCGGAGTGCCCGTAACAATTCCCATCGCCACTAGCGAGAGGGCCGGCAGAAGGGCTGGAGGGAGCCGGAGGGCTAGCAATGGGGGACTGTAGATGCGGTGGTAACGCCACTCTCGGGAAGGGCTTCGGGGTAGAAGCAAGCATTAGGCCTAGTCTTGGTCTTGGTTCCTTGATTCTTGGCGATTTAGAGGCTGGCGAGAAGTGTACTTCGATTGGCAACTGTAGCCGCTGTAGGGCTTAGTAACGGTAGCCATGGCGCTTCCAGAAGCGAACTGGGCTGTGGCAGGCACAGCGTACTTTGCCTAGCCTTTTGCGTTCTGTTGGTCGAGTCGTGAAGTGCCGTGATAGGCGGCACTGGGTTCTTGAAGGTTTTTTGCACTTTCCGTATATCTCCGCGGTCTGGTACACCTGTGCAATGAATGGCTCCAACTCTGCTTCGCAGTGAGCCTGGAGGAGACGAAAGATGGCTCGTCGGGTTGTTTGAAAGGTTGCTTTATCAATCGGGTCAATCTACGTTGTGCCCTTCTACGCTCCTGGATTAGCGATATTATGTGCGTCGGCAGTGGTTCTGGCCTGTTTGTTAGCCACGTACTTTTTCAGCTGATATTATAGGCCTTTCGGAGTTGATACCCTATTTTCTGAACTGTACGGTGTATTTCTTCAGGCGTTTCTAGCGCTTGTAAGAGCGGCTGGATTTTATGTGCTATTCTATCCCGGTATTGCTTCCAACCGGTTTTGACGGTAAAATATTTTCGTATGGAGTGTGGCCGCGTTGGCGCGCCGTGAGGTCGTCTGTGTAGACGCGATAACCGCGCAGATTGAATGTGTGGTTGCTGCTTAAGTGGTTTTTTGTATTTACAACACTGCAACTGCCTCGTCGTCACAGAACCTCCCAGGACGTAGTCGTCACGGCCTTGGCTGCGTCGGTGTTTCGTGTTATAAGCGCTGCCAGTGGCCTGCGCCCTGATTGGCGCTCTTCCGCCGGGTGTAAAGTGGTGGGGCCTTGGAGCCAATGAGAGCCCTGTCTCGTATATATGTATACGAGGCCTTGGAAAAACTCTCGATGCATGTTTTTAATGACGTGGGCGTCGAAACGCGCCGAATTTTGAGCAGATGCTGTGGTATGAAGAAATGACAGTTGTAAAAGGTGTAGAAAGTAGTGGAAGAGTTGGGGGCGGGTGGGTGTAAAGAGAAAGCTTGCGGCTATTCCGCTGTGAGTGATTGAATTCCTTGTTTTAATTAATTGCCTTTTGCGAATGAAGAATGCTTTGATTAGAATTGCAGGTTATTGTTTAACATGTTTGAGGGTGGTTGCATACAGCGGGCGTCAGACGGGAAATGTTTGCGCCCGGCTGTGGACATTTTGTCGTAGTATTGCCGGTACTGTTGAAGTGCTTGGGTCAGTTGGGTGTTGTTGAATATTGCTTGAATTTGGTTTTTCGCGGTGTTCAGGATGAATTCGTCGATCGTCGGTGAGTCTAGTTGTTGGTAGTATTGTTTGTAAGGTCGACCTGGTTGTGGGCGGCCCGCGGTACGAATGAATCGATTTTCCGCTTTCGTGAGGTGGCCCGTGTTGTCGCTGGCGGCCGTGGCCCATGCGAGGCATGCACAGGTGCCGGCGCTGCGGATACGAGTTTTGTAAAGGAGCGCCTTGGTTTTGGAGCAAGTGGATTTTGCTCGCAGGATGGGCGCGAGTCTGGCAGTGCGCTTTCCTATTTTCTTAGCGGCTTCTCTGCATTGCTTGTTCCACAGGAGCTTTCTGTCAAATGTTACACCTAAAGACGTGGCGTGCTGCTGCCATGGGATTCGAACTCTGTCGATGCAGAGCGGCGTAGGCATTTCTTCCTTTCGTCGCCAGCTGAAGAGAATCGCCTGGCATTTCGATGGGTTGATTGTGATTGCGTTTAATCTGCACCTGTGCATTAAATTGGTGGAGGCTTCTTGTATCGGCGGACTGCACTATCGGAAATTTTGTCGCAAAGGCCACGTTGCACAGTATGTAATTTTGACGATCTAGGAGGAAAAAAATTAATAACTCTCTTTGAAATGAATTTCTCGTAGTTTTTGGAGGTCAGTTGTGTAAATAATGTCCAAATAAACAAATCTTGTCGTAAAACTTAAAATTTTATAAAATATTTTGTAAAATGTTTAGGAAATTTGAATACTTGTATTAGGCACTCACCACCGTATACATTTTTCAAATGTTCAATTTGTTTTACTCTGTTGGACATATTATTTGAATTTTACGAAACATACGTACTATGCAAGAAAAATAAAATGAAAGTATACAAAAATAAAAATCCGAAAATGAAAATGTAAAAACCAAAAGATAGTGAGAGGAATGTACAACAAATATTTACAAATTAGTTTGAAACACTA
This sequence comes from Acheta domesticus, assembly GCA_031308135.1. NCBI lineage: Eukaryota > Metazoa > Arthropoda > Insecta > Orthoptera > Gryllidae > Acheta > Acheta domesticus. Next base: position 2,015,732 of record JAHLJT010005437.1, on the reverse strand, counting down.
CTCGCGTATTCTTCTGATGGTGATTCTTCTGAATATACCGTCTCTTTTTTGCCTTATTCGTTGATTCTAATGGCACGAAAAGTTCATGTTTCACTTGTTTGGGTGTAGTTGTAGTATTGGCACACATGCTCGGCTTGAATGGATCTGAGCTAATAAGCAGCTGGTGGAGCGAATTCATATTTTCGTATGCTCTTGACGTTTCTCAAAATCATTTTTTTGTAGGCGTGTGTGTACATATTGGTGGGTTGAAATATTGATATCCATCATCAAAGCAAGTGACATTGATGCAGGCTTTTGAAGAATGGATCTTCAAGCTTTGTTAACTGCAGTTCTCCTATTGGAAGAGGCTTCACAGGGCTCCTTATTTATAGCTGCCACATATCTTTTTGTCATACTTCCTTAGTTTGATTTCAATAGCTATGGACAACTTTTCTGAGCTAGTAGTGTCTACAGAAGGTTTCAATTGTTTTAAAGGTTTTAGCTTTAATCCCGCAGTACCTGATGGGCTCATTAGGTCTTCTAGCTCTATTAATTTTTACATTTATTTGTGATGGACCTGGGACTGCCTGTAACATGTAATCAGGAAGGGTAAGAGTTTCTTGTAGCCAGGACGAATTATATTTCAAGAACTACTCTTAACTTATTACGGAGTTTTTCAATCCGGTTTCAACTTTTTGACAAATACAAGCTGTGGGGACATTTTAAGAAGTACTATACTTTGGAAAAATAAATTATGTTGAATTTATGCGATGTTTACAGAATGCCTCGTACAACAATTACATAACGGCATAAGACACTTTTAACAAGAAATTATTGTCCTGCAAACAATTGTCTACACAAAACACAGCTAAGCGCAAATGGACAAAACTAATGGAGCGCCAGTATTAACGGGACCCTTACCGTTGCCTACAAATATATAATTTTACAGCATCACACCGGAGCACTAGTTAGAACATGGACAAACATTGGGCTGGTTAGTCAAAATACTGAAGTGAATGTGCATGGGCGTCTCGGTTGCGTACAACACATTGCGGCAAAATAATGAAGCAGAAGAAATTAAGAAGGGGCCCCAGGACCCTGGTGCTCCAGTTAAGGGTTAATGATATTGTGAATTTTTGTTGGGCCGCATGTGTCTTAAAAATTCGTGAAATTTGTGTCTAATGAACGAATTGCCTATGTACTATACGTAATTGCTTTAGTCGCTTTTTGTCCTCGTCACGTGTCAATTGATAAAAATGTCTTTGTATTTGTCGTTTAGGTCTCATGGTCTCTTTTGCATTCTGGACGGTAGGGTGATTGTGGAGATAGTATATTGTCGCCTTCCAGTATGCGTTTTTAATTTGTCTTGTCATGTGAGTAATTGATGTGAATGTCTGATTGCATATCGTCTGGTACATGTATATTTTGGATAATATTAGGTTAACATTTTTCTAGTCCATAATCATTTCGCTTTGTCGGTAAGGCGTTAAGTATGGAGTTGTCGAGGAACTTGTAAATAGGAGTGACTGCGGAACAACTTCGAAGTGGGGGAACTAAAATTAGCGGCGGGGCTGTCGGTTCGTGGTTACAAGCTGCCTTGCTGAATCTCTGCAAAAAACTTGGTGGATTCCTCTTGTTAGATAATTTTTGTAAAAGAATCTGTGATCATTGAATAGATAGTTCACCTTTACCTGTTTTCTTCGCGGGGAAAAGCGGTTTTGCACTTCTTTCTGTTAGCAAAACAGGCGCTACGTTTTTCAACACTCCATTTATCGGTAAAATAATGCGAATTTAAAAGACTTTTGTTATTTTTTATCTGTGCTTATGCTCTTGATTAGTAAGTACGATGTTTTCGGGCGATGCGCTTCGAGAATCCGAATGGGAGAAAAACTCAAAACAAAAACCTTCACCGGAACGTAGGCGGAGCGCCGTTTCGCCCTTAGACAATGCTAGAGTGAGAGAGGAAGGAATTCTTCAGAACTAAAAACAGAAAACAGATCTTTCACTTGCCATCAGATAACTTTCCTGCCCTTGCAAATTTACAGAAACTAAGAAAAAGCAAGCGTCGTAGGCCCTTGACGATGTGCCAGAGAAACCAGGTAGTATTATCCTGCTAGCACCATTGTCTCTTCTAGGAAAGATCAGTGTGGTTAATGAAGTTACTTTCCCAACAACAGACCAAGTCTGATGTTAGACTAACAACCCAATCCAACGTTTTTTCTTATAGTGGCTAAAAAAATTTTGATTCTTATTGTCACAAGTGTGACTAGACCCAAAGGATCATACAGAGATGCTATTACATGTAAAAATTTTCCCTTGGTCCAACCAGTGTAGTCGGTACGAGGTGGCGTTTGGACATTGTGACCATAAGGTATCACTTACTGTATGCCAGAAAAGCCCGGAGTATTTTACTTCAATTGTCTGAGGCTAATGCACCAAGATCCTACCCAGGGGAATCTCTAAGCAAAGTATTTATCATTGATTCAGCTTTGCTTCTAATCTTTATCAATTTGAAATTAGCTTCTAAGAGCAGATCTGTGATCTGTTGAATACTTGAATTGCTTCTGCTCCATACGATTGGTCATCTACATAAAAGGAGTTTTTAAGCGCAGTGGCCGCTTCTGGAAAGGTAATTTCACTATCAATACCGACATGTTTGAATCATCGTGTGGCTAAGAGAGCTGAAGTACGGAGGCCATACGTTAGCGTTTGGAAGCGTTTAGATGAGCTGAAGAATGCTCTCGCTATAGAATTTTATGATCATAATTTCATGAATTAATCTAATCTTACGGTACATTTTCTCTAAATCAGCAGCAAAGGTGCATTTGAAAATTCTAATCTGAAGAGAATATCGGTTAATTTTTGCTGCACTCTCATCCCGCTCCACAGGGCATGGTGTAGGCTTTGGCCAGAAGTCGTTTTTACTGATGGATGAAATGCAATGCTCAGTTTAGTGGTGAGTAAAGAAGGATTTTGTTCACAAAAATGCGGTATTTAATTGCTTATTTCACCCCTCGTTGCCTTGCATTACTCAGCATGGCCAAGGGAGATTTATTCTCATAAATGAAACAGTCCCTCCTGAGTTTCTCATCCCTTTGAAAGCGCTGTTCTAATGACAACATGAATTGCTTTGGAATGTAATATGGTCTCCCCAATACCGAGGGATCCTTTTTCAAAGGTAATGTCACAGGAAAAAAGTCCAGAATGTGACCTTCGCGTTGTCGCTAAAAAATTACCTTCAGCCTGATGGATCGATTCCTCTACAGTTGACAAAAGATACTTCGTTTCCCTTAATCCCTTCCGAAATGTTTTGTATATCAGATTGTATATTACTGATCAGTGCAGCTTGTTACTCAAGCAGAAGGCGGCAGTTGGTATGAAGACATTCCTCAATTTTACGTTTTGGAAATTGCCTAGGTATGACTCCTCGCCGAGTGTAAGATGACAGGAATGTCATTAGGCAGTGAAAGGTTAGCTTTCAAATCCGTTGCCCAAAGAATAGACCAGAAACTAGCCTGGGTACCAATTTGCCAGTAGATGGCCAAGGCCCGAGGGGGAAGAGGGCGTGGGGCGATGGGGCGGGGGCGCTCTGCGAGTGCTCCACACCGCGCGCTTCTGTTCTTCCCTCCGAATGATTCAATTTTGTAGGGCCTGAATTTGCTTAGTTGCTTGGAATTGAGAGGGATTCATTTCGACAAGGTAGAGGCCTAAAGACATCAATGTGTTTGTCCTTCCTGGTCGAGATATACCCGCTTCGTTTCGGACATGAAGTGAATTTTAATGCCTTGTGCTTCGATTTCAAATATTAATTCTTCAGGTCGATGCCCTCTGAAGGCCACGAACGACTAGTTTATGCCGCCGTTCTTCGGTGTTCCTTCTGAAAAAGTATTGCGCGTGTCGCTTTAGGAATCGCATTTTCTTCCAGCTCCTTTATAATGGCCGAACGGTCTCGAATGCACGCCGAATGGTGAAGAACGCGGGTGTCACAGAGGTGCCGCGGAGGTTGAAAGCGATCGCCTGCCAATCCACCGGCATCTGAATGCTTCGCGTGGGTGGATAGGGGCGGCGGGCAGAGGCAGGTGAATGTGCATTGTTTGTAGCGAAGACTGCTCGCGATGGCTGAGTGGGACGGCGTTGCGGGGGCGGAGACGGGCGCGGCGCGGCCTTCCTGATTTCCCCGGAGACAATACATTCGTTTGACTGGCGTGTGATAGGGCTCGGGGGCACTGAAATGAGCTTCTTTCCAAAGCCAACTGGGCAAATTTTGCAGTAGAGCAAAAAAACCTACAGGAGCTAAAATTGTTATTGTATGAAATAAATATTTTATTTTAATTTTTTTGGGAGTCACACAAGTATTTCCTGGTGAAATCCAAGATATTTCATAGTTTATTCTAATATTATAATGGTTTTAATTTTGGATTTGGTACGTGTTGACAAAAAATGTAGAAGAATTTGGATGTAGGTATAGTTAATGACCAAATAACTATTATGATTAATGTTTTTAATATTTATAATGAACCTCTTCATTGAAACGAGTTTAAATTATTAATAATCGAAACTTAATTAACATTAATATTATTAAAATAATATTATCATTCATCATACTAAACATCAATATTATCGGAATTAAGATTATTACCTTCAATTGTTTCTACTACAGCTTTATGAAATGGTATCTGATTAATTTCACACCCCATACCAGAAAGAAGGGATAACAAGTCACTTTTTATGGCTTGCTGAACGTGCGAACAATTTGGAATTTCTTCTAATTTATTTAATACACGATCATATCGTATGCCCTTTCTCAGCATTTTGTGTTGGCATACTGGCATCACTGCATATCCAGAATGCATAGCAACCAGTGCTGATGCGGGATCAATTACCAATCTTTTTGCCCCACTAATTTTGAAAGTTTTGAATTTTGGGACTGATGCTTGAGCTAATTCCTGCCAATTATGCCACTGAAAATCAGAATTTAGACTGCGAACAGTCCCTACAGTCTCATAAATTCAGTCACACTCCTCTGGGATCATAATTGTTTCAACCTTTCTCAATTTTGTTTCAAGAATGCCAAACGACCTGTTCGCTGGCATATGTGAATGGCCACATACTGGGACAAACCATTCAATATCAAGACCATATTGTGATGCAATCACGCAAAACATAAATAAAACACAGTAATTTTTGTTTTGGGATGCACAACTGTCACAAAATAATCGTAAGTACTTAATATTATTTGCTTCACAATACGGTTTCAGAACAGATTTGAAAAAATGCCATAGACATGAACTGATTTCATTAGGACCCCTGCCCCCTTTATTTTCAAGTCACCTGTAAAAGTATGTAGTCTCAGGTGAAATTATTTTTTTATCGTTATGGATAACAATTCCTAAAACATAATACCACAACTGACGTGAATAGTATGCCTTACTAATCTGTGTTTTAGGTAAAGGTTGATTTTGCATCAAATCAAAGTTAAGTGTCAAAGATTTTTCTGGGAACTTATTCAGATTCCGAAAAAAATGCTTTAGCAGTTAATTTGTGCCCGAGTCTTTCTACAACAATTTGTTTCTTGAGGTCTTTATCAGCAGCAGAAGCAAAACGAACTTTCAATGGTAGACAGTCGTTACAGGTGTCTCGCTTTATCTTGCAAAACCCTAATTAAGTTTCGTGACAAATATCAGTAAAAAATTAAAGAATAGAACATGTGTTTTAGATTCCAGTTCACAAAATAATAAGTTATAATTTTGGGCATCTTTCGGAAACCAACTCAAACCTATATTGATAAATAATTCAATAAGATATTTTCTGTACTGATTACCTAGTACAAGCCATATGTACAGTATGGTGATGTGTTGTTAGCTGGTCTCTCCTCACAAAATAAATTTCGTATACACAAGGATGGAGGTAAGCATTTTCTTAAAGGCGCTTTCTGTTTTCCTCAGTGCTTCTCGCTACATTTAAAGCTGGCTATGTGAGTGGTAATATCTTCCTGTATTTTCTTCATAGTCTCGTTAATTCGTGCACCCCCTCGTGTCTCACACGCTCTCTCAAGTGCTGCTCCCCAATTCATCTTTTCATCAGCTGCATGCTCCACCTTCCTTCTTGCAACATTAAAAATGCTTAGAAAAGTGGCTCTGCAAATAGGGAACTTGCCCTGAAGCGCGGTTTGAATGTTGTAGCAAATTGTTTTATTTTTGCCTCCATTTTCCTTGTTACCTTGATTAGGTCTTCTTCTTGGAGGGTAAACATCAATATATCCCATTAAGAAATTTCTTTTGCTCACAGCATCTGAATTGTCCCAGTATCGTTTGTTTTCACGAATAATATCATCTTCAGTTACACATAGCGCTTTGCAAAAGTTATCGTGCTGATTGCAGGAAGTAATTGATTTCTTATTCGCAGAATGTTTGTTTCTCTTGTTTTGCAAGACTCCTCTTCCACGTATCCATGGATATTTTTCGTTTTCTCGGCTTATCAGTACATTCCGGCACATCATATTCGTGCAATACATCAGAATCCATTTTATCAATCAACGAACATGCACGCTTATACCACGATAGTAAAATTCAAATAACTCACACTGCACTTCACAGCGCTGATTTCAAAGACGGAGCTTCTAAAACTGCAATGAATCACATGGTCAGCACATGGCCGTATTGAGTCGCTCTATTGGCTGGACGTGTTCATGACGTAACTAAAATCCAGCCACACATCATTGGTGGAGGGTTTGGTAAGTTTTTCAGAGGAAGATGAAACTGATTTAGTACGTTTCGCAATGAAACGAGAATTTTGACGACCTTTATTAACAAAATTTTGGACGTTTTTGTGAAAAACGATATTTCATTTAGATTTTGATACCCATCAAGTATGTGCTGCCATCTATAGTTCAATTTTCGAAAATTATGTATTTGGTACCTTTAGCAAAGAAGCTCGTCAAATGGGCTTGGAGCGGACTCCCCAGGCTGGCCGGTGGAATGGCGGGGCGGCCGCTGGCGGTGCAGCTCTGCTTCCAGCGCTGCGTCCTCGCGTAGGCGGTTGATCGCCCCCTCCAGATTGGCGACGCAGGGGGGGCGCGTGCCGTCATCTCTGTTCCGGCAGGCGTTCAGTTATTGCGCCTGTTGAGTGACGTCGACCAAACTTTCAGCGCAGCCCGCGCTCGCGTGCAGATGGGGCTTTCGTCTGATTGCATTGACTTAGGCTACCTCTGCTCACTGATAGTTACCTTAACTTACTCTAATCATAGGTAGTAATTTTAGTTTGAGTAATGATCTTGAACACAGCGTTGCATCTGATGAAACTAACACTATAGCAATACTAATACGAAACTATTACTGCACTAAACATTTATACTAATTTTAATTTATTTAAATGTGTTTGAACACTGGGTGTTAAAAACTAACTCGGCAAGGATCGCTTCGGTCGCCTCCCGGCGCGCGGTCGCTGCGAGGGCGGTTAAGGCGGGCCCTCTGCACCCAGAGGCAGTCCACCCACCTCAGATGCATCCCCGAACGCACCAAGTGGGAGGACTTCGCTGATCTGCCTTGGTCTGTTTGGCTCTTCCACGCGTCAATGTGCGAAGCTTGGATAACCTGCCTGAGGGATCTCAGAACAGATTTCCTCTGACGCGCGGTGAAAACATTCTCGCCTTTCTTCGTGGGTAGGATAAGGGTGGGCGTGAGGAAGCTGTCTTGTAGTTCGAAAGCCCAGGTTGAGTTTGTAGTCTTAGAGGCCTGACGTGCCGTAGTCCAGATGGAACCTCTCCAACAATGTTCAATGTCTAATGTAGCGTTCAGGTAAGCGGCTTCACATGTGGAGTAATGTCAGTATTGGGAAGTCTTGTGGAAATTGTGTTCTTTAGTTTTGCCTCGGCTAAGGTGCGGACAGTATGTATTTCGTACACGGTGGGAAAAGTTAATTCCTAGTGATTTAGAATCATAAAAGGAATGCATGGACGTAGTTGGGCTGCTTGATCGGAGCAGGAGAGATTAAAAGCTGGCGAGACGGTCAGGAGAGATTGGAAGGTGACCTCAATAAATGGGAAATGTTCCTCCTTTGAGAACTGAGGGAGGCCAATGCCAGCTGCTGACTTCGGCGCGTGGATGTAGTGAGAGGAGGCGTTTACGGGAAGGCCCGCGATGTCTTTGACAAAGTCACGCGTCGAGCTCCGTTCCGTCTGAGACGCGCAGCGCCCTCCTCCTGACGGGGAAGGAGAGGCGAGGCAGGATGAACGTCCGCAGCGCGTCCGGCTTTTGCCTCGGCGCGAGGTTGGATGCGTCGATCCTCTCGGTCCGGTTTGTTACATCCTCCACCGAGGCTCGCGAGGGGAGACCCGAGAACCCCACTGGCTTGCCAAGGAACCTGGTGTGGTCGGTTTTGGACAGAGTCTTGAGCGAATTGCCGTACGCAGAGATTTTTTTCATTTTCACGGCGTATTCGTGAATGGCAAGGGTGTCGCTCTTGGTTTAGTTTATTTTGACCCCGATCTTTTGGGCCTCCGTGAAGAGGTGTAGTAGCACAGCTTGGAGCGTGTTTGGATTCGTAGCAGCTAGGCAGAGGTCGGCGTGAGCTCCGCCTTGTATTTGGAGATTAGATAGGGCTAGGGTGGAGCGCAAAATAGGGTCTGTTGTTTGGTTGAAAAGGATGGGGCTTGTCTCACTCCTCTATGGCATGGGAATAGTGGGGAGACGCCCTGATCGGAGAGACAATGTGTGTGGTCCGTGCATGTCTGTGACGATGTTGACAAACTTGTCTCCCACTTGGCGGCTCGTAGCCTCTCGAGCATCGCTTCGTGGGAGAGCGATCCGAAAGCATTAGACAGGTCTGTAAAGGCGAGGCAAAGATTGTGCTTCTTTGCTCTCGCGTCCTCGAGCAGAGACTCCACCAGGACGTTATTTTCGTAGACTCCGTCGTGGGGCCTAAAGCCTTTTTGGGCAAGGGAGAGGGCGCCATGCTCCTCCGCCTAGTCGTTGAGGCGTTTCGATAGTAAAGAAGTGTTTATCTTGAGAGCGGTGCAAGGGAAGACGATTGGGCACCTGTTCGCCGGGGAGTCGTCTTCACCGCCCTTGGGGATGAAGATCGTCTTGGATACATTGCAGGACTTCGGCACTCTTCGAAACAGGAGGCAGCCATTAGGGATGTCACACATGAGTCGACTGGTCGTCCCCTCGTCCTTCACTGGAGGTTTGTTTTCTGCTTGACTGTAACATTCCTTCAATGCACGATCGTGAAAGGACGGGAGGTTAAAATGTTCCACAGCGCCCCTTGGGCCTCTTGTTCTGTGATGAGTCTCTGCACGTGGAGCGTTGGCTGTGTAAACAGCGGAGATCTTGGCTCCAACGGCGGAGGCGTTCGCAGGCCTACTGTTCACCGAGCCTGGTCTAAACGGGGTTGGGGGTTCTCAGGCAGAGTTTTTGTGTTTGGGCGATAGCGTCGTCGATGAGGCCTTCCAGCTGTGTCCAGTTGGCCCGCGTCGTGGGAGCGCTCTGGGCTTCGAGGATGTAACTCTGTCTGGATGTAGCTTTCCAACTAGGTCCGGTGACGGCGGGGCTGGTTGCCGTGGTTGGCGGTCGCTCCGCTGAGGGGAAGCGGCGGCGGAGTGTGGCTGGGGTGGCTGTAGTTCACTTGGATCCAACACTTCTTCTGGAGCTGAGACTCGGGAGCTAGGGGCTTCGAAAACAAGAGGAGAAACTGCGTTGCCCTGCTCAATTGATGCCTGGGAGTCTTCTTCGGGGTCTGCAGATGTACAGGAGGGACTGGAGGAGTGGTCCTGTGGATCTTGACAGAGCGCCTTGACTCTATTCAGTGTCTTTTGTCTTTGGCGGTGTGTGTTCGGTTTTGAGAGCTTGGGATTAGAAGGCATGTCGTCATGTCTGTGTTCATGTTGCGATCTTTGCCTACCTGTTGCGAAGTACTCTTCGCATTCTTCAAAACGGCAGCTGAAGGATGGGGAGTATTGTATCTCCTCTGGTAGCTGTAGCCGCTGAGGGGCTTGGCAACGGAAGCCATGTCGCTTCCAGAAATGGACTGGACTATGACAGGCGCAGCATACTTTCTTGATCTTGTTGGTAAATTTGCGATGGTTAATGAAGAGCCTCTTCAGACTGTGGATCCTGATACTGATGCGTGGAGAATTTCTTATCGGATCGTTGTCATCAGAGCAAAGAGGGCTTTTGGTTGCCGAGGCTGCTGGTAGTGGAAAGTACTTGGTCATATTGAATCATAGGTTGTAGTTCCGGGAGAAAAGAGTTGTTTGAGTCGTCATCCTGTGTATTAGCAGGGTTGGTGCAAGTGCTAACACCATCAGCTTCCTCCCGGCATACCTTCCTTTGCTCGTTCTCAATAGTGACGGAAATCTCTCTTGTCACTTCGCTCCCTTTGGAGGGCTTAGGGGTGAGTGCCTTCGAGGAAGAAGTGTCTGGAGGGGCAGACTTTTCTGGCACCGTCATGAATTGTGATGGTTAGATCTTCACGCTAGTGGCGCTTTGGTGCAGGTTTGATAGGATGGACGATTTCAAAGAGCGAGGTAAGGTGGTTGCAAACGGTCTTCCTAATGGCCGACAAAGCGTTTTCTAAAACTTTAAATTGACATAGGGGGCATTTGGCTGGCCTAGCAGTGGGGGATGTAATGATCAAGGTTTCGTTGGGAAGAACCTTTGGATTCTTGGGTTATTACATTTAGAAGGGCCCGGACGGTTTACCACATCTATATGTGGCAGAGTGACAGTGTTAGTATCTGAATCCGGCGTCGCGGTAGGAGGAATCTCATGAGACTGAGTGAACAGCTGCTGGTTTGTCGAGACAGTTCCAGATGTTTTCTTATTCGATTTAATGATCTTGTCTGAATGTGGCACCTTTGTCTTTTTCTTCAGCGTCCCTCGAGGTTCGTCGGGAGTTGTTTTGTCCGCCGTGCCTACTCTTGGTAAATCAGCCTCAGGGACTTTCGGCTCTGTCATGACTACTTCTATTGACGGTTGTTCAACCGGAGTGCCCGTAACAATTCCCATCGCCACTAGCGAGAGGGCCGGCAGAAGGGCTGGAGGGAGCCGGAGGGCTAGCAATGGGTGACTGTAGATGCGGTGGTGACGCCACTCTCGGGAAGGGCTTCGGGGTAGAAGCAAGCATTAGGCGTAGTCTTGGTCTTGGTTCCTTGATTCTTGGTGATTTAGAGGCTGGCGAGAAGTGTACTTCGATTGGCAACTGTAGCCGCTGTGGGGCTTAGTAACGGAAGCCATGGCGCTTCCAGAAGCGAACTGGGCTGTGGCAGGCACAGCGTACTTTGCCTAGCCTTTTGCGTTCTGTTGGTCGAGTCGTTAAGTGCCGTGATAGGCGGCACTGGGTTCTTGAAGGTTTTTTGCACTTTCCGTATATCTCCGCGGTCTGGTACACCTGTGCAATGAATGGCTCCAACTCTGCTTCGCAGTGAGCCTGGAGGAGACGAAAGATGGCTCGTCGGGTTGTTTGAAAGGTTACTTTATCAATCGGGTCAATCTTCGTTGTGCCCTTCTACGCTCCTGGATTAGCGATGTTATGTCCGTCGGCAGTGGTTCTGGCCTGTTTGTTAGCCACGTACTTTTTCAGCTGATATTATAGGCCTTTCGGAGTTGATACCCTATTTTCTGAACTGTACGGTGTATTTCTTCAGGCGTTTCTAGCGCTTGTAAGAGCGGCTGGATTTTATGTGCTATTCTATCCCGGTATTGCTTCCAACCGGTTTTGACGGTAAAATATTTTCGTATGGAGTGTGGCCGCGTTGGCGCGCCGTGAGGTCGTCTGTGTAGACGCGATAACCGCGCAGATTGAATGTGTGGTTGCTGTTTAAGTGGTTTTTTGTATTTACAACACTGCAACTGCCTCGTCGTCACAGAACCTCCCAGGACGTAGTCGTCACGGCCTTGGCTGCGTCGGTGTTTCGTGTTATAAGCGCTGCCAGCAGCCTGCGCCTTGATTGGCGCTCTTCCGCCGGGTGTAAAGTGGTGGGGCCTTGGAGCCAATGAGAGCCCTGCCTCGTATTTATGTATACGAGGCCTTGGAAAAACTCTCGGTGCATGTTTTTAATTACGTGGGCGTCGAAACGCGCCGAATTTTGAGCAGATGCTGTGGTATGAAGAAATGACAGTTGTAAAAGGTGTAGAAAGTAGTGGAAGAGTTGGGGGCGGGTGGGTGTAAAGAGAAAGCTTGCGGCTATTCGGCTGAGTGATTGAATTCCTGGTTTTAATTAATTGCCTTTTGCGAATGAAGAATGCTTTGAATAGAATTGCAGGTTATTGTTTAACATGTTTGAGGGTGGTTGCATACAGCGGGCGTCAGACGGGAAATGTTTGCGCCCGGCTGTGGACATTTTGTCGTAGTATTGCCGGTACTGTTGAAGTGCTTGCGTCAGTTGGGTGTTGTTGAATATTGCTTGAATTTGGTTTTTCGCGGTGTTCAGGATGAATTCGTCGATCGTCGGTGAGTCTAGTTGTTGGTAGTATTGTTTGTAAGGTCGACCTGGTTGTGGGCGGCCCGCGGTACGAATGAATCGATTTTCCGCTTTCTTGAGGTGGCCCGTGTTGTCGCTGGCGGCCGTGGCCCATGCGAGGCATGCACAGGTGCCGGCGCTGCGGATACGAGTTTTGTAAAGGAGCGCCTTGGTTTTGGAGCAAGTGGATTTTGCTCGCAGGATGGGCGCGAGTCTGGCAGTGCGCTTTCCTATTTTCTTAGCGGCTTCTCTGCATTGCTTGTTCCACAGGAGCTTTCTGTCAAATGTTACACCTAAATACGTGGCGTGCTGTTGCCATGGGATTCGAACTCCGTCGATGCAGAGGGCGTAGGTATTTCTTCCTTTCGTCGCCAGCTGAAGAGAATCGCCTGGCATTTCGATGGGTTGATTGTGATTGCGTTTAATGTGCACCAGTGCATTAAATTGGTGGAGGCTTCTTGTATCGGCGGACTGCACTATCGGAAATTTTGTCGCAAAGGCCACGTTGCACAGTATGTAATTTTGACGATCTAGGAGGAAAAAAATTAATAACTCTCTTTGAAATGAATTTCTCGTAGTTTTTGGAGGTCAGTTGTGTAAATAATGTCCAAATAAACAAATCTTGTCGTAAAACTTAAAATTTTATAAAATATTTTGTAAAATGTTTAGGAAATTTGAATACTTGTATTAGCCACTCACCACCGTATACATTTTTCAAATGTTCAATTTGTTTTACTCTGTTGGACATATTATTTGAATTTTACGAAACATACGTACTATGCCAGAAAAATAAAATGAAAGTATACAAAATAAAAATCCGAAAATGAAAATGTAAAAACCAAAAGAAAGTGAGAGGAATGTACAACAAATATTTACAAATTAGTTTGAAACACTACTCGCGTATTCTTCTGATGGTGATTCTTCTGAATATACCGTCTCTTTTTTGCCTTATTCGTTGATTCTAATGGCACGAAAAGTTCATGTTTCACTTGTTTGGGTGTAGTTGTAGTATTGGCACACATGCTCGGCTTGAATGGATCTGAGCTAATAAGCAGCTGGTGGAGCAAATTCATATTTTCGTATGCTCTTGACGTTTCTCAAAATCATTTTTTTGTAGGCGTGTGTGTACATATTGGTGGGTTGAAATATTGATATCCATCATCAAAGCAAGTGACATTGATGCAGGCTTTTGAAGAATGGATCTTCAAGCTTTGTTAACTGCAGTTCTCCTATTGGAAGAGGCTTCACAGGGCTCCTTATTTATAGCTGCCACATATCTTTTTGTCATACTTCCTTAGTTTGATTTCAATAGCTATGGAAAACTTTCCTGAGCTAGTAGTGTCTACAGAAGGTTTCAATTGTTTTCAAGGTTTTAGCTTTAATCCCGCAGTACCTGATGGACTCATTAGGTCTTCTAGCTCCATTAATTTTTACATTTATTTGTGATGGACCTGGGACTGACTCTAACATAATCAGGAAGGGTAAGAGTTTCTTGTAGCCAGGACGAATTATATTTCAAGAACTACTCTTTACGTATTACGGAGTTTTGCAATCCGGTTTCACCTTTTTGACAAATTCAAGCTGTGGGGACATTTTTAGAAATACCATAATTTGGAAAAATAAATTATGTTGAATTTATGCGATGTTTACAGAATGCCTCGTACAACAATTACATAACGGCATAAGACACTTTCAACAAGAAATTAATGTCCTGCAAACAATTGTCTACATAAAACACAGCAGATTAAACTAAGCGAAAATGGACAAACTAATGGAGCGCCAGTATCTACGGGACCCTTACCGTTGCCTACAAATATATAATTTTACAGCATCACACCGGAGCACTAATTAGAACATGGACAAACATTGGGCTGGTTAGTCAAAATACTAAAGTGAATGTGCATGGGCGTCTCGGTTGCGTACAACACATAGCGGCAAAATAATGAAGCAGAAGAAATTAAGAAGGGGCCCCAGGACCCTGGTGCTCCAGTTAAGGGTTAATGATATTGTGAATTTTTGTTGGGCCGCATGTGTCTTAAAAATTCGTGAAATTTGTGTCTAATGAAGGAATTGCCTATGTACTATTCGTAATTGCTTTAGTCGCTTTTTGTCCTCGTCACGTGTCAATTGATAAAAATGTCTTTGTATTTTTCGTTTAGGTCTCATGGTCTCTTTTGCATTCTGGACGGTAGGGTGATTGTGGAGATTGTATATTGTCGCCTTCCAGTATGCGTTTTTAATTTGTCTTGTCATGTGAGTAATTGATGTGAATGTCTGATTGCATATCGTCTGGTACATGTATATTTTGGATAATATTAGGTTAACATTTTTCTAGTCCATAATCATTTCGCTTTGTCGGTAAGGCGTTAAGTATGGAGTTGTCGAGGAACTTGTAAATAGGAGTGACTGCGGAACAACTTCGAAGTGGGGGAACTAAAATTAGCGGCGGGGCTGTCGGTTCGTGGTTACAAGCTGCCTATTCTCTTGCTGAATCTCTGCAAAAAACTTGGTGGATTCCTCTTGTTAGATAATGTTTGTAAAAGAATCTGTGATCATTGAATAGATAGTTCACCTTTACCTGTTTTGTGCGCGGGGAAAAGCGGTTTTGCACTTCTTTCGGTTAGCAAAACAGGCGCTACGTTTTTCAACACTCCA
Source organism: Acheta domesticus (assembly GCA_031308135.1). Classification (NCBI taxonomy): domain Eukaryota; kingdom Metazoa; phylum Arthropoda; class Insecta; order Orthoptera; family Gryllidae; genus Acheta; species Acheta domesticus. The sequence continues at coordinate 2,000,638 of JAHLJT010005437.1, read as the reverse complement.
TTTATCGGTAAAATAATGCGAATTTAAAAGACTTTTGTTATTTTTTATCTGTGCTTATGCTCTTGATTAGTAAGTACGATGTTTTCGGGCGATGCGCTTCGGGAATCCGAATGGGAGAAAAACTCGAAACAAAAACCTTCACCGGAACGTAGGCGGAGCGCCGTTTCGCCCTTAGACAATGCTAGAGTGAGAGAGGAAGGAATTCTTCAGAACTAAAAACAGAAAACAGATCTTTCTTTTGCCGTCAGATAACTTTCCTGTCCTTGCAAATTTACAGAAACTAAGAAAAAGCAAGCGTCGTAGGCCCTTGACGATGTGCCAGAGAAACCAGGTAGTATTATCCTGCTAGCACCATTGTCTCTTCTAGGAAAGATCAGTGTGGTTAATAAAGTTACTTTCCCACCAACAGACCAAGTCTGATGTTAGACTAACAACCCAATCCAACGCTTTTTCCTATAGTGGCTAAAAAAAATTTTGATTCTTATTGTCACAAGTGTGACTAGACCCAAAGGATCATACAGAGATGCTATTACATGTAAAAATTTTCCCTTGGTCCAACCAGTGTAGTCGGTACGAGGTGGCGTTTGGACATTGTGACCATAAGGTATCACATACTGTATGCCAGAAAAGACCCGAGTATTTTACTTAAATTGTCTGAGGCTAATGCGCCAAGATCTTCCCCAGGGGAATCTCTAAGCAAAGTATTTATCATTGATTCAGCTTTGCTTCTAATCTTTATCAATTTGAAATTAGCTTCTAAGAACAGATCTGTGATCTGTTGAATACTTGAATTGCTTCAGCTCCATACGATTGGTCATCTACATAGAAGGAGTTTTTAAGCGCAGTGGCCGCTTCTGGAAAGGTAATTTCACTATCAATACCGACATGTTTTAATCATCGTGTGGCTAAGAGAGCTGAAGTACGGAGGCCATACGTTAGCGTTTGGAAGCGTTTAGATGAGCTGAAGAATGCTCTCGCTATAGAATTTTATGATCATAATTTCATTAATTAATCTAATCGTACGGTACATTTTCTCTAAATCAGCAGCAGATGAGCATTTGAAAATTCTAATCTGAAGAGAATATCGATTAATTTTTGCTGCACTCTCGTCCCGCTCCACAGGGCATGGTGTAGGCTTTGGCCAGAAGTCGTTTTTACTGATGGATGAAATGCAATGCTCAGTTTAGTGGTGAGTAAAGAAGGATTTTGTTCACAAAAATGCGGTATTTAATTGCTTATTTCACCCCTCGTTGCCTTGCATTACTCAGCATGGCAAAGGGAGATTTATTCTCATAAATGAAACAGTCCCTCCTGAGTTTCTCATCCCTTTGAAAGCGCTGTTCTAATGACAACATGAATTGCTTTGGAATGTAATATGGTCTCCCCAATACCGAGGGATCCTTTTTCAAAGGTAATGTCTCAGGATAAAAGTCCAGAATGTGACCTTCGCGTTGTCGCTAAAAAATTACCTTCAGCCTGATAGATCGATTCCTCTACAGTTGACAAAAGATACTTCGTTTCCCTTAATCCCTTCCGAAATGTTTTGTATATCAGATTGTATATTACTGATCAGTGCAGCTTGTTACTCAAGCAGAAGAAAGCAGTTGGTATGAAGACATTCCTCAATTTTACGTTTTGGAAATTGCCTAGGTATGACTCCTCGCCGAGTGTAAGATGACAGGAATGTCATTAGGCAGTGAAAGGTTAGCTTTCAAATCCGTTGTCCAAAGAATAGACCAGAAACAAGCCTGTTGAGGCGGGGGCGCTCTGCGAGTGCTCCACACCGCGCGCTTGTGTTCTTTTCACCTAATGATTCAATTTCGTAGGGCCTAAATTTGCTTAGTTGCTTGGATTTGAGAGGGATTCATTTCGACAAGGTAGAGGCCTAAAGAGATCAATGTGTTTGTCCTTCCTTAGTCGAGATATGCCCGCTTCATTTCGGACATGAAGTGAATTTTAATGCCTTGTGCTTCGATTTCAGATATTAATTCTTCAGGTTGATGCCCTCTGAAGGCCACGAACGACTAGTTTATGCCGCCGTTCTTCGGTGTTCCTTCTGAAAAAGTATTACGCGTGTCGCTTTAGAAATTGCATTTTTTTTCGAGCTCCTTTCTAATGGCCGAACGGTCTCGAATGCACGCCGAATGGTGAAGAACGCGGCTGTCACAGAGGTGCCGCGGAGGTTGAAAGCGATCGCCTGCCAATCCACCGGCGTCTGAATGCTTCGCGTGGGTGGATAGGGGCGGCGGGCAGAGGCAGGTGAATGTGCATTGTTTGTAGCGAAGACTGCTCGCGATGGCTGAGTGGGACGGCGTTGCGGGGGCGGGGGCGGAGACGGGCGCGGCGCGGCCTTCCTCATTTCGCCGGAGACAATACATTCGTTTGACTGGCGTGTGATAGGGCTCGGGGGCACTGAAATGAGCTTCTTTCCAAAGCCAACTGGGCAAATTTTGCAGTAGAGCAAAAAACCTACAGGAGCTAAAATTGTTATTGTATGAAATAAATATTTTATTTTAAGTTTTTCTGGGAGTCACACAAGTATTTCCTGGTGAAATCCAAGATATTACATAGTTTATTCTAATATTATAATGGTTTTAATTTTGGATTTGGTACGTGTTGACAAAAAATGTAGAAGAATTTAGATGTAGGTATAGTTAATGACCAAATAACTATTATGATTAATGTTTTTAATATTTATAATGAACCTCTTCATTGAAACGAGTTTAAATTATTAATAGTCGACACTTAATTAACATTAATATTATTAAAATAATATTATCATTCATCATACTAAACATCAATATTATCGGAATTAAGATTATTACCTTCAATTGTTTCTACTACAGCTTTATGAAATGGTATCTGATTAATTTCACACCCCATACCAGAAAGAAGGGATAACAAGTCACTTTTTATGGCTTGCTGAACGTGCGAACAATTTGGAATTTCTTCTAATTTATTTAATACACGGTCATATCGTATGCCCTTTCTCAGCATTTTGTGTTGGAATACTGGCATCACTGCATATCCAGAATGCATACCAACCAGTGCTGATGTGGGATCAATTACCAATCTTTTTGCCCCACTAATTTTGAAAGTTTAGGGTTTTGGGACTGATGCTTCAGCTAATTCCTGCCAATTATGCCACTGAAAATCAGAATTTAGACTGCGAACAGTCCCTACAGTCTCATAAATTCAGCCACACTCCTCTGGGATCATAATTGTTTCAACCTTTCTCAATTTTGTTTCAAGAATGCCAAACGACCTGTTCGCTGGCATATGTGAATGGCCACATACTGGGACAAACCATTCAATATCAAGACCATATTGTGATGCAATCACACAAAACATAAATAAAACACAGTAAGTTTTGTTTTGGGATGCACAACTGTCACAAAATAATCGTATGCACTTAATATTATTTGCTTCTCAATACGGTTTCAGAACAGATTTGAAAAAGTGCCATAGACATGAACTGATTTCATTAGGACCCCTGCCCCCTTTATTTTCAAGTCACCTGTAAAAGTATGTAGTCTCAGGTGAAATTATTTTTTTATCGTTATGGATAACAATTCCTAAAACATAATACCACAACTGACGTGAATAGTATGCCTTACTAATCTGTTTTAGGTAAAGGTTGATTTTGCATCAAATCAAAGTGGAGTGTCACAGATTAATCTGGGAACTTATTCAGATTCCGAAAAAAATGCTTTAGCAGTTAATTTGTGCACGAGTCTTTCTACAACAATTTGTTTCTTGAGGTCTTTATCAGCAGCAGCAGAAGCAAAACGAACTTTCAATGGTAGACAGTCGTTGCAGGTGTCTTGCTTTATCTTGCAAAACCCTAATTAAGTTTCGTGACAAATATCTGTAAAAAATTAAAGAATAGAACAAGTGTTTTAGATTCCAGTTCACAAAATAATAAGTTATAATTTTGGCATCTTTCGGAAACCAACTCAAGCCTGTTTTGATAAATAATTCAATAAGATATTTTCTGTACTGATTACGTAGTACACGCCATAGGCACAGTATGGTGATGTGTTGTTAGCTGGTCTCTCCTCACAAAATAAATTCCACATCTGGCGTATACTAAAGGATGGAGGTAAGTATTTTCTTAAAGGCGCTTTCTGTCTTCCTCAATTCTTCCCCCTACATTTAAAGCTGGCTATGTGAGTGGTAATATCTTCCTGTATTTTCTCCATAGTCTCGTTAATTCGTGCACCCCCTCGTGTCTCACACGCTCTCTCAAGTGCTGCTCCCTAATTCATGTTTTCATCAGCTGCATGCTCCACCTGCCTTCTTGCAACATTAAAAATGCTTAGAAAAGTGGCTCTGCAAATAGGGAACTTGCCCTGAAGCGCGGTTTGAATGTTGTAGCAAATTGTTTTATTTTTGCTTCCATTTTCCTTGTTACCTTGATTAGGTCTTCTTCTTGGAGGGTAAACATCAATATATCCCATTTAAAAATTTCTTTTGCTCACAGCATCTGAATTGTCCCAGTATCGTTTGTTTTCACGAATAATATCATCTTTAGTTACACATATCGCTTTGCAAAAGTTATCGTTCTGATTGCAGGAAATAATTGATTTCTTATTGGCAGAATGTTTACGTTTCTCTTGTTTTGCAAGACTCCTCTTCCACGTATCCATGGATATTTTTCGTTTTCTCGGCTTATCAGTACATTCCGGCACATCATCTTATTCGTGTGATACACCAGAATCCATTTTATCAATCAACCAACATGCACGCCTATACCACGATAGTAAAATTCAAATAACTCGCGAACTACACCAAAAATCACACTTCACTTCACAGCGCTGATTTCAAAGATGGAGCTTCTAAAACTGCAATGAAGTCACATAGTCAGCACATGGCCGTATTGAGTCGCTCTATTGGCTGGACGTGTTCATGACGTAACGGAACTCCAGCCACATCATTGGTGGAGGATTTGGTAAGTTTTTCAGATGAAGATGAAACTGATTTAGTACGTTTCGCCATGAAACGAGAATTTTGAAGACCTCTATTGACGAAATTTTGGACGTTTTTGTGAAAAACGATATTTCATTTAGATTTTGATACCCATCAAGTATGTGCTGCCATCTATAGTAAAAGTTTCGAAAATTATGTATTTGGTACCTTAAGCAAAGAAGCTCGTCAAATGGGCTTGGAGCAGACTCCCCAGGCTGGCCGGTGGAATGGCGGGGGCGGCCGCTGGCGGTGCAGCTCTGCTTCCAGCGCTGCGTCCTCGCGTAGGCGGTTGATCGCCCCCTCCAGATTGGCGACGCAGGGGTGACGCGTGCCGTCATCTCTGTTCCGGCAGGCGTTCAGTTATTGCGCCTATTGAGTGACGTCGACCAAACTTTCAGCGCAGCTCGCGCTCGCGTGCAGATGGGGCTTTCGTCTGATTGCATTGACTTTGGCTACCTCTGCTCACTGATAGTTACCTTAACTTACTCTAATCATAGGTAGTAATTTTAGTTTGAGTAATGATATTGAACACAGCGTTGCATCTGATCAGACTAACACTATAACACTACTAATACGAAACTATTACTGCACTAAACATTTATACTAATTTTAATTTATTTAAATGTGTTTGAACACTGGGTGTTAAAACTAACTCGGCAAGGATCGCTTCGGTCGCCTCCCGGCGCGCGGTCTCTGCGAGGGCGGTTAAGGCGGGCCCTATGCACCCAGAGGCAGTCCACCCACCTCAGATGCGCCCCCGAACGCACCAAGTGGGAGGACTTCGCTGATCTGCCTTGGTCAGTTTGGCTGTTCCACGCGTCAATGTGCGAAGCTTGGATAACCTGCCTGAGGGATCTCACAACAGATTTCCTCTGACGCGCGGTGAAAACATTCTCGCCTTTCTTCGTGGGTAGGATAAGGGTGGGCGTGAGGAAGCTGTCTTGAAGTTCGAAAGCCCAGGTTGAGTTTGTGGTCTTAGAGGCCTGACGTGCCCTAGTCCAGATGCAACCTCTCCAACGATGTTCTATGTCTAATGTAGCGTTCAGATAAGCGGCTTCACATGTGGAGTAATGTCAGTATTGGGAAGTCTTGTGGAAATTGTGTTCCTTTGTTTTCCCTCGGCTAAGGTGCGGACAGTATGTATTTCGTACACCGTGGGAAAAGTTAATTCCAAGTGATTTACAATCATAAAAGGAATGCATGAACGTAGTTGGGCTGCTTGATCGGAGCAGGAGAGATTAAAAGCTGGCGATACGGTCAGGAGAGATTAAATGGTGACCTCAATAAATGGGAAATGTTCCTCCCTTGAGAACAGAGGGAGGCCAATGCCAGCTGCTGACTTCGGCGCGTGGATGTAGTGAGAGGAGGCGTTTACGGGAAGGCCCGCGATGTCTTTGACAAAGTCACGCGTCGAGCTCCGTTCCGTCTGCGACGCGCAGCGCCCTCATCCTGACGGGGAAGGAGAGGCGAGGCAGGATGAACGTCAGCAGCGCGTCCGGCTTTTGCCTCGGCACAGGTTGGATGCGTCGATCTTCTCGGTCCGGTTTGTTACATCCTCCCCCGAGGCTCGCGAGGGGAGACCCGAGAACCCCACTGGGTTGCCAAGGAAACTGGTGTGGTCGGTTTTGGACAGTCTTGAGCGAATTGCCGTACGCAGAGAATTTTTTGATTTTCACGGCGTATTCGTGAATGGCAAGGGTGTCGCTTTTGGTTAAGTTTATTTTGACCCCGATCTTTTGGGCCTCCGTGAAGAGGCGTAGTAGCATAGCTCGGAGCGTGTTTGGATTCGTAGCAGCTAGGCAGATGTCGGGGTAAGCTCCGCCTTGTATTTGGAGATTAGAGAGGGCAAGGGTGGAGCGCAAATTAGGGTCAATTGTTTGGTTGAAAAGGGCAGCCTTGTCTCACTCCTCTATGACATGGGAATAGTGGGGAGACGCCCTGATCGGAGAGACAATGTGTGTTGTCCGTGCATGTCTGTGACGATGTTGACAAACTTGTCTCCCACTTGGCGGCTCGTAGCCTCTCGAGCATCGCTTCGTGGGAGAGCGATCCGAAAGCATTAGACAGGTCTGTAAGGGCGAGGCAAAGATTGTGCTTCTTCGCTCTCGCGTCCTCGAGCAAAGATTCCACCAGGAAGTTATTTTCGTAGACTCCGTCGTGGGGCCTAAAGCCTTTTTGGGCAAGGGAGAGGGCGCCATGCTCCTCCGCCCAGTCGTTTAGGCGTTTCGATAGTAAAGAAGTGTTTATCTTGAGAGCGGTGCAAGAGAAGGCGATGGCCGCGTTGGCGCGCCGTGTGGTCGTCTGTGTAGACGCGATAACCGCGCAGATTGAATGTGTGGTTGCTGTTTAAGTGTTTTTTTGTATTTACAACGCTGCAACTGCCTCGTCGTGACAGAACCTCCCAGGACGTAGTCGTCACGGCCTTGGCTGCGTCGGTGTTTCGTGTTATAAGCGCTGCCAGCGGCCTGCGCCCTGATTGGCGCTCTTCCGCCGGGTGTAAAGTGGTGGGGCCTTGGAGCCAATGAGAGCCCTGCCTCGTATTTATGTATACGAGGCCTTGGAAAAACTCTCGGTGCATGTTTTTAATTACGTGGGCGTCGAAACGCGCCGAATTTTGAGCAGATGCTGTGGTATGAAGAAATGACAGTTGTAAAAGGTGTAGAAAGTAGTGGAAGAGTTGGGGGCGGGTGGGTGTAAAGAGAAAGCTTGCGGCTATTCCGCTGAGAGTGATTGAATTCCTGGTTTTAATTAATTGCCTTTTGCGAATGAAGATTTCTTTAAATAGAATTGCTGGTTGTAGTTTAACATGTTTGAGGGTGGTTGCATACAGCGGGCGTCAGACGGGAAATGTTTGCGCCTGGCTGTGGACATTTTTTCGTAGCATTGCCGGTACTGTTGAAATGCTTGCGTCAGTTGGGTGTTGTTGAATATTGCTTGAATTTGGTTTTTCGCGGTGTTCAGGATGAATTCGTCGATCGTCGGTGAGTCTAGTTGTTGGTAGTATTGTTTGTAAGGTCGACCTGGTTGTGGGCGGCCCGCGGTACGAATGAATCGATTTTCCGCTTTCTTGAGGTGGCCCGTGTTGTCGCTGGCGGCCGTGGCCCATGCGAGGCATGCACAGGTGCCGGCGCTGCGGATACGAGTTTTGTAAAGGAGCGCCTTGGTTTTGGAGCAAGTGGATTTTGCTCGCAAGATGGGTGCGAGTCTGGCAGTGCGCTTTCCTATTTTCTTAGCGGCTTCTCTGCATTGCTTGTTCCACAGGAGCTTTCTGTCAAATGTTACACCTAAATACGTGGCGTGCTGTTGCCATGGGATTCGAACTCCGTCGATGCAGAGGGCGTAGGTATTTCTTCCTTTCGTCGCCAGCTGAAGAGAATCGCCTGGCATTTCGATGGGTTGATTGTGATTGCGTTTAATGTGCACCAGTGCATTAAATTGGTGGAGGCTTCTTGTATCGGCGGACTGCACTATCGGAAATTTTGTCGAAAAGGCCACGTTGCACAGTATGTAATTTTGACGATCTAGGAGGAAAAAAATTAATAACTCTCTTTGAAATGAATTTCTCGTAGTTTTTGGAGGTCAGTTGTGTAAATAATGTCCAAATAAACAAATCTTGTCGTAAAACTTAAAATTTTATAAAATATTTTGTAAAATGTTTAGGAAATTTGATTACTTGTATTAGCCACTCACCACCGTATACATTTTTCAAATGTTCAATTTGTTTTACTCTGTTGGACATATTATTTGAATTTTACGAAACATACGTACTATGCCAGAAAAATAAAATGAAAGTATACAAAAATAAAAATCCGAAAATGAAAATGTAAAAACCAAAAGAAAGTGAGAGGAATGTACAACAAATATTTACAAATTAGTTTGAAACACTACTCGCGTATTCTTCTGATGGTGATTCTTCTGAATATACCGTCTCTTTTTTGCCTTATTCGTTGATTCTAATGGCACGAAAAGTTCATGTTTCACTTGTTTGGGTGTAGTTGTAGTATTGGCACACATGCTCGGCTTGAATGGATCTGAGCTAATAAGCAGCTGGTGGAGCAAATTCATATTTTCGTATGCTCTTGACGTTTCTCAAAATCATTTTTTTGTAGGCGTGTGTGTACATATTGGTGGGTTGAAATATTGATATCCATCATCAAAGCAAGTGACATTGATGCAGACTTTTGGAGAATGGATCTTCAAGCTTTGTTAACTGCAGTTCTCCTATTGGAAGAGGTTTCACAGGGCTCCTTATTTATAGCTGCCACATATCTTTTTGTCATACTTCCTTAGTTTGATTTCAATAGATATGGAAAAATTTTCTGAGCTAGTAGTGTCTACAGAAGGTTTCAATTGTTTTAAAGGTTTTAGCTTTAATCTTGCAGTACCTGATGGACTCATTAGGTCTTCTAGCTCTATTAATTTTTACATTTATTTGTGATGGACCTGGGACTGCCTGTAACATATAATGAGGAAGGGTAAGAGTTTCTTGTAGCCAGGACGAATTATATTTCAAGAACGACTCTTTACATATTACGGAGTTTTGCAATCCGGTTTCACCTTTTTGACAAATACAAGCTGTGGGGACATTTTTATAAGTACCATAATTTGGAAAAATAAATTATGTTGAATTTATGCGATGTTTACAGAATGCCTCGTACAACAATTACATAACGGCATAAGACACTTTTAACAAGAAATTAATGTCCTGCAAACAATTGTCTACATAAAACACAGCTAAGCGCAAATGGACAAAACTAATGGAGCGCCAGTATTAACGGGACCCTTACCGTTCCCTACAAATATATAATTTTACAGCTTCACACCGGAGCACTAGTTAGAACATGGACAAACATTGGGCTGGTAAGTCAAAATACTGAAGTGAATGTGCATGGGCGTCTCGGTTGCGTACGACACATTGCGGCAAAATAATGAAGCAGAAGAAATTAAGAAGGGGCCCCAGGACCCTGGTGCTCCAGTTAAGGGTTAATGATATTGTGAATTTTTGTTGGGCTGCATGTGTCTTAAAAATTCGTAAAATTTGTGTCTAATGAAGGAATTGCCTATGGACTATTCGTAATTGCTTTAGTCGCTTTTTGTCCTCGTCACGTGTCAATTGATAAAAATGTCTTTGTATTTGTCGTTTAGGTCTCATGGTCTCTTTTGCATTCTGGACGGTAGGGTGATTGTGGAGATAGTATATTGTCGCCTTCCTGTATGCGTTTTTAATTTGTCTTGTCATGTGAGTAATTGATGTGAATGTCTGATTGCATATCGTCTGGTACATGTATATTTTGGATAATATTAGGTTAACATCTTTCTAGTCATTTCGATTTGTCGGTAAGGCGTTAAGTATGGAGTGTTCGAGGAACTTGTAAATAGCAGTGACTGCAGAACAACTTCGAAGTGGGGGAGCTAAAATTAGCGGCGGGGCGGTCGGTTCGTGGTTACAAGCTGCCTTGCTGAATCTCTGCAAAAAACTTGGTGGATTCCACTTGTTAGATAATTTTTGTAAAAGAATCTGTGATCATTGAATAGATAATTCAGCTTTAACTGTTTTGTGCGCGGGGAAAAGCGGTTTTGCACTTCTTTCGGTTAGCAAAACAGGCGCTAGGTTTTTCAACACTCCATTTATCGGTAAAATAATGCGAATTTAAAAGACTTTTGTTATTTTTTATCTGTGCTTATGCTCTTGATTAGTAAGTACGATGTTTTCGGGCGATGCGCTTCGGGAATCCGAATGGGAGAGAAACTCAGAACAAAAACCTTCACCGGAACGTAGGCGGAGCGCCGTTTCGCCGTTAGACAATGCTAGAGTGAGAGAGGAAGGAATTTTTCTGAACTAAAAACAGAAAACAGATCTTTCACTTGCCATCAGATAACTTTCCTGCCCTTGCAAATTTACAGAAACTAAGAAAATGCAAGCGTCGTAGGCCCTTGACGATGTGTCAGAGAAACCAGCTAGTATTATCCTGCTAGCACCATTGTCTCTTCTAGGAAAGATCAGTGTGGTTAATAAAGTTACTTTCCCACCAACAGACCAAGTCTGATGTTAGACCAACAACCCAATCCAACGTTTTTTCTTATAGTGGCTAAAAATATTTTGATTCTTATTGTCACAAGAGTGACTAGACCCAAAGGATCATACAGAGATGCTATTACATGTAAAAAATTTCCCTTGGTCCAACCAGTGTAGTCGGTACGAGGTGGCGTTTGGACATTGTGACCATAAGGTATCACTTACTGTATGCCAGAAAAGCCCCGAGTATTTTACTTAAATTGTCTGAGGCTAATGCGCCAAGATCCTCCCCAGGGGAATCTCTAAGCAAAGTATTTATCATTGATTCAGCTTTGCTTCTAATCTTTATCAATTTGAAATTAGCTTCTAAGAGCAGATCTGTGATCTGTTGAATACTTGAATTGCTTCTGCTCCATACGATTGGTCATCTACATAAAAGGAGTTTCTAAGCGCAGTGGCCGCTTCTGGAAAGGTAATTTCACTATCAATACCGACATGTTTGAATCATCGTGTGGCTAAGAGAGCTGAAGTACGGAGGCCATACGTTAGCGTTTGGAAGCGTTTAGATCAGCTGAAGAACGCTCTCGCTATAGAATTTTGTGATCATAATTTCATCAATTAATCTAATCGTACGGTACACTTTCTCTAAATCAGCAGCAAAGGTGCATTTGAAAATTCTCATCCGAAGAGAATATCGATTAATTTTTGCTGCACTCTGGTCCCGCTCCACAGGGCATGGTGTAGGCTTTGGCGAGAAGTCGTTTTTACTGATGGATGAAATGCAATGCTCAGTTTACTGGTGAGTAAAGAAGGATTTTGTTCACAAAAATGCGGTATTTAATTGCTTATTTCACCCCTCGTTGCCATGCATTACTCAGCATGGCCAAGGGAGATTTATAGTCATAAATGAAACAGTCCCTCCTGAGTTTCTCATCCCTTTGAAAGCGCTGTTCTAATGACAACATGAATTGCTTTGGAATGTAATATGGTCTCCCCAATACCGAGGGATCCTTTTTCAAAGGTAATGTCGCAGGAAAAAAGTCCAGAATGTGACCTTCGCGTTGTCGCTAAAAAATTACCTTCAGCCTGATGGATCGATTCCTCTACAGTTGACAAAAGATACTTCGTTTCCCTTAATCCCTTCCGAAATGTTTTGTATATCAGATTGTATATTACTGATCAGTGCAGCTTGTTACTCAAGCAGAAGAAAGCGGTTGGTATTAAGACATTCCTCAATTTTACGTTTTGGAAATTGCCTAGGTATGACTCCTCGCCGAGTGTAAGATGACAGGAATGTCATTAGGCAGTGAAAGTTTAGCTTTCAAATCCGTTGCCCAAAGAATAGACCAGAAACTAGCCTGGGTACCAATTTGCCAGTGGATGGCCAAGGCCCGAGGGGGAAGAGGGCGTGGGGCGATGGGGCGGGGGCGCTCTGCGAGTGCTCCACACCGCGCGCTTGTGTTCTTCCCACCGAATGATTCGATTTTGTAGGGCCTGAATTTGCTTAGTTGCTTGGATTTGTGAGGGATTCATTTCGACAAGGTAGAGGCCTAAAGGGATCAATGTGTTTGTCCTTCCTGGTCGAGATATACCCGCTTCGTTTCGGACAGGAAGTGAATTTTAATGCCTTGTGCTTCGATTTCAGATATTAATTCTTCGGGTTGATGCCCTCTGAAGGCCACGAACGACTAGTTTATGCCGCCGTTCTTCGGTGTTCCTTCTGAAAAAGTATTACGCGTTTCGCTTTAGAAATCGCATTTTTTTCGAGCTCCTTTCTAATGGCCGAATGGTCTCGAATGCACGCCGAATGGTGAAGAACGCGGGTGTCACAGAGGTGCCGCGGAGGTTGAAAGCGATCGCCTGCCAATCCACCGGCGTCTGAATGCTTCGCGTGGGTGGATAGGGGCGGCGGGCAGAGGCAGGTGAATGTGCGTTGTTTGTAGCGAAGACTGCTCGCGATGGCTGAGTGGGGCGGGGGCGGAGACGGGCGCGGCGCGGCCGTCCACATTGCCACGGGGTTCCTCATTTCCCCGGAGACAAAGAATTACATTTTTGTAATTTTTGAAAAAACAAAAGAATAGAGCATTATGGCGTTTATGTCATCTCATAGAGTACATTAGGCACTATCCTTTTCAAAAGAAAAAAATTGGAGCAGTTTTTGAGAAAATCTTGTTTTTGTAGTTTTTAAAAAATTGCACATATTGCACGCAATATTGCGCGAAAACTAAAAGTTTAAAAAATGTACATGACCGTATTGAAAGAACTAAATATGGAGAACAAACATCATTTTAAGGAAAATTTTCTATCTTCAAATTTACAGTTGTAGGAAGACACCGAAAAAAATTCGGATTTTTGCAATTTTCCAAAAATTAGTCAATAATGAAAATGAGATCTATGCCACCTTTATAAGTATATTTTAGTTTATTCTTACAATTAATTTAAGGAAAACATTTGGAGTCGTTTTTTATTTATTGGTAGTGACTTTGGGCACGTCAACTACGGAGGTCTTTAGTACCGCAAGTGTAGGGCGTGTTTATTTAATCGGGAGGTGGAGGTGATGTTCCCCGCTAGATGGCGAGATCCGGCGCTGACCTTCCGTCTACTAGTTTTTCCCAACCAGGTATCTGCCATCAGCGGTGCACCACCCCAGCCGGAACAAGCTCTAAATCACCGATCTATCTACCTGTCGGCTTGCGGGGTTCTTTCCCAACCAGGTATCTCCCACCAGCAACTCGGAATATTCCTGTAAAAAAGAGCTTCAATTTTCGCATTTACAGTAACGCTTACACTCCATTTTCTTAACAGCGGCTCCAAGTTTATTAATGAAAATTGCCATATAGGAGGATGTTTTACTCTTCATTAATATTCTAAAAGTAATATTACGAATCTACTACTAGGAAACCGAATAATGAGAAAACTTTAAGAAATGTATTGTGGGTGGCGATATATATAACAGCTGGGAAGAAGATGGGGCAAGATGGTAAAACTGGCATAGAACAAGGAAATTAGAATACTTTACTACGAGTAAGTCGGTGAAATTCTGTTGCACCACTTTTTCAAATTTGTCCGAAAGTACGAAACCATTTTAAAAAATTATCTTCAGCTACTTTACTTGGAAAATGGGATTAACCAGGTGAATTCTATCGAGACAAGCCGTTTTGAGAGCAACTAGTGGTGCTACAGAATGGCACAGAGTTTCCCATATTAGTTTTCTACTTCCTTGGGTTTGGGCTAGCTATTCGAAATTACTACACTGTCGTACCAGCTGCCATCTATCGTCGCCCAAAGAAAATTTTTTGATATTTTCTTAAGTTTTCGAATTCCTGATGGTAGAACGGAAATATCAATTTTAGAATATTAAAGAACAGTAAAACCTCGATCTGAATGGGAATTTGCTTTGAAAAATTAGGAGCCGTTTTTAAGAAAATGGCGTTTAAGTGCTACTAAAAATGCGAAATTTGAAGCTCTTTTTCACAAAAAATTTTTCAGTTTCCGAAAAACTTCCTTTGAAGTCATTTGAAACACATTAACTCACAAATACAATAGTGTTTACAAATTGCTGGTAATGTGAATATTAGAGGTGTGAGAGATATTTCACAAAAATTACATTTGTGGAATCTTTTGAAAAAATAAAAAAATTCCCCAAACTAAACTTCACGCTATATTAAAGAGTGCAATTTGCACTATACGTTCGAAAAGCATGAACAAAAAATTTGGAGCCATTTATAAGAAAATGGTGTTTGAGCGTTACTGAAAATGCCGAATTTTGAGCTAGTTTTCATAGAAAACAGTTCAGTATTCGAGAAACTTTGTATGACATTATTTAAAACACATTTACTCATAAATGTAATAATGTAAACAAATCGCCGCCAATGTAAATATTACCTACGTGAGCGATAAGTTAAACAAATATTTTTTGTAAATTTTGCAAATAAAAAAGAATAGAGCAATATGGCGTTCATGTAATATCATAGACTACATTGTACACTATCCCTACCAAAAGTTCAAAGAAAAAATTTGGAGCAATTTTTGAGAAAATTTGTTATTTATAATTTTTTCAAATTGCACATGTTGCAAGCAATATTGTGCGAAAATACTAAAATTTTCAAAAAAGTGTACATGATCGTAATGAAAGAATTCGCTTTGGAGAACAAATTTTATATGAAGGAAAAATCTCTATCTGCAATTTTGTAGTTGTAGGAAGAGGCCGAAAAAGTTGAAACTTGTAGAATTTTCGAAAATTCAGATTTAATCGTGAAATTATGACCGATTCCACCTTAATAAGTGTGTTTTACTCTATTCTTACAAGAAATTTAAAGAAAACATTTGGAGCCGTTTGTGAGAAAATTTCGAAAATTTTCGGAGGGTTTCATGCAAAGTACCGCTGTTTTATAGATTCCTTTTCAAAATCTCAAAGCTTTAACTAGAGTCAGATCGACTTCATTTAAAAAAAACAACAACAAAAAACATACATATGGTTTAGGTGCTAGTAGTGTTCACAGACCGACGGACAGACAGACAAACGTTTAGCTTTCAATTCGTTTTTCGGTATCAAGGACCCACAAAAGAGGGATTCTGGCTACACCACGTGTTAGGGGATTTTTTCTTAATTTAGCAACTAGATTTATTTCCTTTTCGTTATCAGGGCCCTGCAATGATTTATTTTCTTCCGAAAATCCGCCGTTTTTTAGCGCAGCATTAAATAACTTTCCCTATACTACGAAAACAATTCCGTTTATACGTACGTATACGGGAAAGTAAAAATCGAGTCGTAGGATAAAAGAGCTCGTGCGTAATCTCTGCTCATTCTTTCAACTGTGGAATGATAACGGAAGATCTCAGAAGTAACAGATATCTAAAATAATATGTGAGGAGATGGAATTAATTGTGTGAATATCACTAATTTTCCATTTTCTTTTTGAAATCGGTTCCAAACGGTAATCGATATTTCGAGTAATACTTCAAATAATTTTTTGATCATATTTGAAGGAAGACGGGAGTATGTGAACAAGGTAGTGTTATCCTACTATTCAAATTATCTATCTATACTACTATCAAAATGAAATAAGAACTAATTGCTATTAAATATGATATGAGGCCGTTTACCTCTGTTACAACATCACTAGTTTCCTTTATGGGGAAAAAATATATCGAGATGGAAAATGACGAAAGCATGACTGCCTGGCTTGCCAGCCTCACGCGCGGCAGCCGCGCGCAAGCAACCAAGCCTGGCCTGCCCAGAGACTCACTGCCGGTGGCCGCGCAGGGAGCGCGTGGGCGCACGGGCGGATGGCGCGACGGCGCGGCGTGGAAGGGGGAGGGGTGTGAGGTGTTTTTCCAAATTTGACTTTACGACGCTCCTATTCATCCGATTTGCATGATTGACACGGCGTTGGATTCTGGAAGCTGTTCGCCATCGCGTTATAAGCCCACATTTTTCAAATTGTTCTCGGGAAGTACGAGAAAAAAATTCAAAATCGAGTTTCTGCAAGTTTTTTTGGAAAAAGGGCTTCGTAGCGTAAATTCTATTACAAAATGGAGTCAAATGCCGTTTACAGATCGAAAATCGGACCATTTGTTCAGACGTTATCGGTAAAGTAAATTCCTTCTGATAGTGCTGCGATCTATTGAATTTTCCAACAAGTTTCTTTCGGTACATTTAGCCTTAAGCATAACCTACAATATTGTTTCCGTTGAAACTCAGAGCCGCTTTTACATAAACCTCATCTATTAATAAGGACACATGTCTTTCCCTTTCATGAAGACATTGTGCCAACTTTTTGAGGTAATGATTATTAACATTTTGCTGTGGCACTTGTAATGATGTTGAAATTTCTTGGAGGTACCTCTTATGTGGAAGAATCATGTAATCTCTAATCAATTTATATGTTGATGAGGATGTCAGAAAAACCATAAAAGCAAAGGAAGTTGTGGCTGGGATACCTCCTCTGTTTGGCATTTAATAAATTAATTTGATCAGCTATAATTTCAATATGTTTCTGAAACGGGTGACCACCACAATTTTCTGCAACTCCACTGAAATATTTTCCAGCCATGATTAAATGATGTTCAGTACTGTCACAGGACTCAATGTCACTACTTACATTTTTATATGTTATCAATAGATTTTCTAATTGAGACCATTTACTTACTTTAGACGATGTAGGTAGCACCCACTTTAAATCATGAGTGGGAATTTCCACATCTCTAAAAAAAACTTTGGTTTGTAGACAATTATTTACTTACACACTACTCTTTACATGCAAACCACTATCAACACTTTCTTTGCTTTCAGTATTTAAAATATACAGCCACACTATCATTCTCATTGATCATATTCCAACACAAACCCCTGGATGTTGTGATAAAATTTTCTATGCGTTTCACACAGTCACTGAAAGCACTAATGTCATCACTTTTGAGGAATTCCTCTACCTGCTGCTCTTGTCGATGCACAAAAGTTCTCCTGTCTTGAGGATCTGTTCTGTGTGGTGTGTGAATCTTTGTTAAGTAGGAAGGCAGGTTTTTAAAAATTGTTGGCACAACATCATCAGTAAGTCTTGGGCAATTTAGCAGTAATTGCTGCATACCATCAGGACCTTTGTAGTGCTGGGTCTTCATGATACACTCTTCATTAAAATGTTCTGCACAAACAGATGAAGAAGCAGATGGCACCCAATTTTTTCTTGGTATAGCACGCAACTACTTTTTTCTTCTTTCTTCATCTTTTGGAAAAGAAAGCGTGGTCAGTGGCTTATTCGTCTTTAAAAAACTATCATAATTAGAGTTGCATCCTGGTACACAACTTCACCTGGGCATCCAAAAGGAAAAAAAAATAGCTGATGTTTTCATTATAGTACTGAATATTATTTTTCATATTAACCCTCTCACTACCGACTTTACAAAAATTGAGTTAAAAATTTGGAAACTAACAGATGATATTTAAAGAACAAAAGTATGAACCGTGATTTTTTTCAAAATTTTCGGATGGTTGGTTTTTGAGATATAGAATGTCCATGATCATGGACGTCAGTAGTCAACGGTTACAGCTGTCTTTCATATGGAACGATGCAAATATCTCAAGTTTTTTTGTTAATAATAGTTTTATTGCACAAATATGCTACAACATTAAATAATGGATCCCTATACGCAGTTTTTATGCAAACATGTGATCTTATCAATAATATTGAAAATAAGAAAATCAGGAGCAACAAATTGCAGATTACAAACGTTCAAAATACAGTAAAAAATTACTTTAAAATATGACAAAATAAAGAATAGTACATATTTCGTCTAAAAGAAAAGATTTTATAGTGCATTATTTAGTATGATAATCATAAAGACAGTTTCGATCTTTGAAAAAGCATAAATAAATTTGACATTTCTCGCAACGGAAGTGACTTTGACCACTGCAGCCTTGGTTTTTACATCTCCCTGCTTCTTTTTTCTGCGAGTGTACTGGCAAATGATTGACTCTGTCATGACTTATTTTTACTGGGTCTTTGTTCAATTTTTTTATCATGCTGAGGTTTTTTATCAGTGTTTTCATCTATCACAGATAATGGGCGACCACTTTCTTTTTTGGAGACGCTTTCTTCATGTTTGCAAGGCATTCAACCAATGTTATTCTGAAATGGAGGAGGTCAAGAGTTGCGTTTTTCCCAATTTTGCATTGTAAAGCATCATTTTTATACTCCAGCCAGCTGTTTACTTTTGCAAGGTCATCAGCATGGAATAAAAGTTGAGGTGTCAATTTTCTACTTTTTATATTCTGTATATACAGAATATATATTCCAATAAGGAAGTCTATTTATTCCAGAACAAATTATTCAAAATAATCTTGTACTCAAAATAATCACTTTGTGATTCACTTCTTATCCTGTAATCAGAATCAATACTCGTAAGTTACAGACAACGGCACGCACTATTACCGGGCAAGTAGTTAGGTTATGTACGCGTGCAACCGTTGTGTACTCGTGTCCACGAACAAGGACAAGGTTTTTATCATAATCAAATTTCGCATTTACACGCTAAAATATAACATAATACTTATGTAATTATAATTATTGTTCAATGAACTTCACATCTACAATATGAGCCAATGTTTTCTCTGCTATACGATGTCGCTACACAGTAATAATTTTGTCTCGCAAATCGCTAACGCCAAAACGTAACGCGGCTTCAACTTCAAAGTTAAGTGATTCCTTATATTTTCGCCAGAATCGCTTCAACCAAACATAATTCGATTCAGGAGAGAATGAAGAACATGCACATGTCAACATGTTAGTTCATATTTAAACAATAGGAGCGTTATGATATTGTAAATTCCGTGTCCATGATCATGGACACTGGTAGCGAAAGGGTTAAAGTAACAAGCAACATACCTTGATAAAACGAAGTCATCAAGATTATCAGTTTGTACTGAGAGGTAATCACATGGACAGAAGAAAGCTTGAAAATAACAAACAAAATCATTAAACATGCTTTGCATTTATTCGGCGATTTCACAATAAATTTTTTACTTACCTAATAAAACAGTTTGCCTTCGATGAATGTGGTCGCAGAACCCAGATTATCTACGAACTACGCTGCATGAAGAGATCTAGAATGCAAAAGCAAGACCACGTGTGAAATATGTTTTGTAGGTCAAGTTTAGTTCACATTATATAAACAACATTCCGTGTTCTTTCCGTTGAGATTATCTTGTAAAAACTTTTTTTATAAATCCTACATCAAAGTGAGACTGTTGCGAAAATTCTTGCGCACTGCAAATTAATATATTTATACAAAACCTCAATTACTCGGACAACTTGTCACAGCACGCACTACACCACCAAAAGCAACCGCTAACAGCAGGTTGCTATACAGGTCCGGCCGCGTCTCCCACGCCGCCAGCGTAGGACTTGGAACATCGATGCCAAATTTCTACAGCACGGCTTGTACTAAAGGAGGCTATGGTACGGGGTGTCCCTTTGCCTGACAAAGAAAGTCGAGAGGCTATTGAGCTCACAAGGCCCATCCGCTTTCCCGAGGAAGTGAAAGATCTGTTTGTATAAAAGTTTTTAGTTCAGCAAGAATGCCTTTTTCTTCCACGTTAGCTTTGTGTAACTTAGGGGCTAATCTGCCTCCCATTGAATATAACTTTTTATGGCTCTTCATTGACCGTTTCACGGTCACGTATCGCGGAAGCCTTGCCACCCGGAATGCGAGGCCTCGATGTCTCCGGAACAAACGCCAAGTAACACATTTTATTAGTAGTAACTATATTAATTAACTACATCATTGGTTCATAATTACATTATATGCATTATTATACATTTTTAGTACTCACATTATTTTTTATTTTAACGGGTATATACACAATCACTTGCTTAATTATTACTTACTGCCATCTCTCTTACCTTGTAGCTCCTGCGAGGTCGGGAGGTACGGGGTGTCCCTTCGCCTGACAAAGAATGTCGAGAGGCTATTGAGCTCACAAGGCTCTTCCGCTTTCCCAAGGAAGTGAAAGATCTGTTTTGTATACAAGTTTTTAGTTCAGCAAGAATGCCTTTTTCTTCCACGTTAGCTTTGTGTAACTTAGGGGCTAATCTGCCTCCCATTGAATATAACTTTTTATGGCTCTTCATTGACCGTTTCACGGTCACGTATCGCGGAAGCCTTGCCACCCGGAATGCGTGGCCTCGATGTCTCCGGAACAAACACCAAGTAACACATTTTATTAGTAGTAACTATATTAATTAACTACATCATTGGTTCATAATTACATTATATGCATTATTATACATTTTTAGTACTCACATTATTTTTTATTTTAACGGGTATATACACAATCACTTGCTTAATTATTACTTACTGCCATCTCTCTTACCTTGTAGCTCCTGCGAGGTCGGGAGGTACGGGGTGTCCCTTCGCCTGACAAAGAATGTCGAGAGGCTATTGAGCTCACAAGGCCCTTCCGCTTTGCCGAGGAAGTGAAAGATCTGTTTTGTATACAAGTTTTTAGTTCAGAAAGAATTCCTTTCTCTTCCACACTAGCTTTGTCTAACTTAGGGGCTGCCCTGCCTCCCATTGAATACAACTTTTTATGGCTCTTCCTCGACCGTCCCACGGTCACGTATCGCGGAAGCCTCGAGGTTGCGAACCTCGTGTTTCGAACCCTCCCTCCCCGCGCTCGTTGCAAAAGTGCAGCGATTTGGCCGAGGCCGGCGAGCGAGGCGAGCGATGAAAGGGTGTTAGAGGGCGTGGTGCTTGTAGTAGCAGGAGTGGCGTCGGCGGGGGCGGGGGCCTCCCCTCCCGCGAGGCCGGGGAATGGCTCGCGCGAGCGAACAGCGGGGGCGGGCGGCGCGGCGCCGCTTGCGACGAGGCCCGTGCGGGCGTGTTCTGTCACGTGGTGGCAGGCGATTGTCTCGTCGTATTCTCTTTGATCATGTCCTGGTCGAAGTTTGGGGGAAGTCCTCTTATAACCTCTGTCAGGGGAGATGTGGGATGGGAGAAGGCACAGAGGGCACAGGTCGGTGGGCGTCTGCAGTGAGTCTTCGTGTGGTATAACATCTGGCAGTTCTTGCATTGGGGGATTCTGTCTGTTAGTCGGTAGTCCTCAACATGAATTTTATAAAGTCCGATGATCCTTAATTTTGTCCTTACGTGAGTCATTTCACGTCTGTTAGTCTCTACTGTGTATAGTCCCAGAGGAATCAGTGTGCCGTTGCTGTCTCGTCTCATCATCTCGGTCACGTGGTGGCAGGTGATTGTCAGTCCCGTCATTGCCTCCTTTATCATGTCCTGGTCGAATTTTGGGGGTAGTCCTCTAATTACAAACTTTATGTGGGGTTCCTCTGTTGCCCGGTTAAAATGGTAAGAAACAGTGGTAAAGTACAGTCCTTTTAGTCTCGGGTCTCTTGTAATCTGGTCATGTCTGTCCTTTATTTTTGAGTAGGCTGTCAATGTCAGTGGTTGTACTAGGACGTCCGTCCGGGTGCACTTCACGGTCATTTGGTTTGCTGCTGCCTTCATAAGGTCTTTGGTCAATTCGGTCGGGTCGAAAATTGTTTTTAAGTCAATTTTGAAGGATCCTATTCTACCCTTCGTCGTGCTGGTCGGTTGAGTCGTCTGGGGTGCTGGTTGAGGTGGTGGTGGGTCTGGGTTCCCGGTTGCGGTTTCCTTGTCGTTGCCTGTGGGAGTCAGGAGTTCAAATTGGTTGGTTGTCTCAAGAGGTGCAGGAGGGTTCGCCGGCTGGGGTTTGGCCCCTTTCGTGACCAGGGTGAACCCGTTGCCCAGGAGGATCTTTTTGGAGGTCCTTGGGGAGGATTCGGAGGAGCCGTGGGGTCGTCTTCCAAAGTGATTGACGCTGGCTTCAGCGTTGGTGGCCTCGTTAGCTGTCGCCGTCTCGCTGGTGGTCGATGCGTCGTCTTCTTCTCCTGTCTCCATGGTCCTTGTTGCGGTCTCGTCCGTCATGGTTTCGTCGGAGTCGCTCGTGTCGTCGGAAGAGTCCGGCAGCGGCAGAAGCCGCGCCTCCTCCCGAAAGCGCCGGTTGCTTTGGAGAAGCGCTCGGCGGAAGACCTCGCGGGGAGTGGTGGAGAGGTCGACCACGTGGTCAGCTCCGCTGGCCCCCTCCTCCGTCTTCCCCAGCGGTGGGTGGCTGCACGCTTCCCCCGTGGAGTTGGTTGCGTTGCAGCGTGGAGTTGGTTGCGTTGCGTTGCAGCGTTGAGTTCAATCACTCGTTTGAAATAAACGTATAAACGCACTAATAGGCTTAAACACAGTGAAGTCGGTCTGAGGAACGAAACTCAGGGAACTAGCACGAAGTATGCGCCTGTGCATCAGATTAATCTTCTCGGACAGCCGGGCTTTGCTGCCTCTTCTGTCCTGCGTTTTTAATATACTTTTATTACGGTTGTTACCTCCCCGCCTCTCCAGAGGAGCTAGGATTGGGGGATGTTTAGGGTGGTTTGTTTTACGGGTTATTTTGTTGAAGGGAGTGGCGTTTAATTTAGTGAGGAAGGGTCGAAAGGCTATTTGTTTGAGGTTTGGAGAGTGAGCTGTAGTTTTTTTTTAAAGAGTGAGTGGAGTGCACGTAAATATATTTTGATTTTGTGGTAAATATCGGGGTTTATAAATAGAGTTGCTGACGGGGGAAGTGATAGGTTATTTCGTTTTGGTTTTGAAGGGTAGCGGTGCGAGAGTTAATAGAGAAAGGAGTGAATGTTTATTTTATTGTGGTTTTGAGAGGTTGCTTGTTTTTTATTTTATTTTGTTTCTGGTAGTTTGGTATGTGGCGTGGCGTGGTTCGTTAGTCAGGATGTGCGTCTTTGGTCCGTCTTATGTCAACTCGGTGGAGGTGGGAGTTTGAGAATATCCAGAGGGTGTTTCTTGCGTGCTGAGACCTGAGGTGAATTTAGGTGGTGAAGATGTGGTTGAGCGAGATCAGAGGAGAGGGTTAGAAATGAAAGATTTGACAGTTTGATACGATAGTGTGTGGATAGGATGGTCCAGGGGATTTGTTGGTTGTTGATTTGAATAGGGGGATAGTAGAACGGAGAATAGCGGAAAGTAATAAAGAAATTCTTTAACGCCAGGGAAGCGAGGAAGGTTATTTAGATACATAGAAAAGAGAGTTGGAAAGAGAACTGCGCCCTGAGGGAGTCCTGCTGAAATTTGGTGGGGGGAGGATTTGCAAGAATGGTATTTAACATGAAAGAATCTGTTTGTGAGATAGTTTTCTAGGTTTATAGCAAAAGGGGGAAGAAATGGTTTGAGCTTGAAGAGGAAAATTTTATGATTAACAGAGTCAAAGGCGAAAGAGAGGTCTGAAAAGTGCAGGGGCTTGGCGTTTGAGTTTTATTTCGGCGGCTATATTCATTGCGAGAAGGAGAGTTTGAAGTGTGGCGGAATGTTTAGGGCGGAAACCGAATTGAGTGTGGCGGAAGTGTGGCTTGAGAAGAGGTGTGATGAAGGTGAGAATGATTTTTTTCAAAGATTTTACCGATAGTTGAAAGAAGACTGATAGGGCGATAGTTAGCTGGGTCTATGGGGGTTCTTGTTTGGTTTTTGGATCATGGTGATGGCAGCTGTTTTCCAGAGGTCAGGGAAGTATGAAGAATGAATACAAGAGTTGAAGATGAAGGTGAGATGTTTTATAGCATCTTTGGGGAGGTGTTTTAAGGTGCTAGGGCGTATTCTGTCGGGTCCAGGTGCCTTGCCGGATTATAAAGTAGCAATTGCGTCTGTGTTGTGTGTGTGTGACTGTTATGGTCCATTTTGTCAGTTGGTCAGGTGTGAGTGATGGGGGTACGGAGGAATTGAAGAATAGCGGTGTCTGGTAGTTGTGAGTTTTGATTGGTGAATCTAGTAGAAAGAGATTGGGCAAAGATGTTGGCTATTGTTTGCGGGTCGTAGGTGAGAGAGTTGTTAGAGAGGTGAGAGTATTGTTTGTTTTGGTCTGATTGTTTGAATAAGTTGGTGAAGTCGGTTGGGGTTGTTATTTGAGCCAGTAATTTGATTGTTGAATTTTGTCTGGTCATGCAGTTGCAGTAGTCTTTTAAGTTCCGATTTTAATTGGATGTAGGTCAGTTTGTCTGAGTTTAGTCTGGTGCGTTAGAAGAGTCGTTGTGCTTTACGTTTGTTGCGTATTAGTAGTAGTATGGTGGTAGAGTCGGATGAGATGGCTTGAATGTAGTAGAGATAGATAATGCTTTTATTATGTGATTTAAATGGGTTATTGCTAAGTCTATTTCATTTTTGTTAGTGAGAGTGGGGGGTGAATGAATCTTTTTAGCTAGATGGTGTTTGTAAGTTTTCCAGTCTGCGTTGGAGATGGTTCGGGAAGATATAGAGGTGTAAGGAGTGCATTTTTTAGAGATTCGGTATGAAGAATAAGTGATCGGAAAGTAATGTGATCGGAATGAAGTTCATATCGGACGTATGGCGTTGTGACTGAGACGTTGATGGAGTGGAGGATGATGTCGAGTATATCGTGAGGGATATGATTTATGAGATATGTGGATTCTGGAGGTGCGAGAAGAGTGATTTGTGAGTGGTTGTCTAAGTAGTCTTGTAGTCCATGTCCTTGTTCGTTGTTTGTCTAACAACCCCAGCGTCTGTTTTTGCAGTTGAGGTCTCCGGCAAGGATAGTTAATGTCGGGGGTCAGAAGAGCGAAGTTAGATCGTAGTGAATAATTTTGGTTGTTGGTGGCTTGTAGGCAGAAACGATGTTGATATTGGAGTGGGGTGAAGAAATTTGAATGGCTGTTGCTTCTATTGTCTGTGTTGGTAGGTTTATTAAAGAATGAGGGATGGTATTACGGATCAGTATGGCGGTGCCTCCTCGTCCACGGGTTGTACGGTCGGTTCGGTAAGTGACATAGTTAGGAATAGTGAAAGGGATATAGGGTTTCAGGTGGGTTTCTTGAATTAGAAAGATGCTAATGGAGTAATCGGAGAGAAATTGAGATATTGAAGATTTTTTTGAGGGGAGTCGGCCATTGGCGTTCCAGGAAGCAAGAAAGATAGAGTGAGGGGAGGAGAATGTTTAAAAGAGTTCGCAGATTTTGGTCCCAGCAGCGATTAATTTGGTGAAAACGTGTTGGGGTGATTTGAAAATTTGGATACATTCTTTTATGGTTGAGATGAATTTAGGGATGTTGATGGATGTGAGTTGGGACAAGAGATCTTTTATGTCAGATAGATTGGTGGTGTGTTGGTTCCATGATTGTTGGTTTTGGTTTGAGTTTAGGGTATTGGCATAAGTGCGGTTCGGTAGGTGCGGGAATTCAGTAGTACTATTGGTTTGAGGGGGATTATTGGTTGAAGATTGTTGGAGGTTTTGTCTGAGAGCTTGAATTTTATTTAGGTTTTCTTGTCTTTGTTTCTGGAGGTGAAGAAGAGCGGGAAAGGTTATGGAGTTGGCTGGGTAGTCATTGTTGCAGTTGATGTAGGACGGCTTGAAGTTAGCTTGGTTGACATGCGGGGAGGTTTCTGTGGGGGTGAGATTGGGCGCAGTGACAGACTGGTGAACGATGGCAGTGGGTTTTGGTATGGTTGAGTTGTTGGCAGTTTGAGCATCTGGGAATTCTATTGGATGAGCGGTAGGCGTCTACAGTGACTTTGTGTAAGGCTAGGAAGCGTAAGTGAATTTTGATTTGTGGGGTATCTTGTCGTGGTACGTCGATAATGTAGAGTCCTAAGTTAGTTGTAGTCTTGTCAGGATTGAATCTGAGCATTTCCGTAATGTGAAAGCAGTTAATTTTGTTTGATTTGATTTCAGTCATCAGATTGTCCAGGTTCAGTTTTGGGGGTAGTCCACGAAGTACCAGTTTGTCTCTTGTCTCAGGTGTGGCCCTGTGGTAGTGGTAGTTTGGGGGAGCTGAAAAGAAGAGCGGTCGTTGTGTTTCGTCCGTCTTTAGTTCGTGCAGTCGGTTGGTCAGTCTTCGGTGGGCCTGGATAGTTTTGGGTGTAAGAATCAGGTTGTCTCAGGTGTAACGTGCACAGATAAGTTCCGGAGTGCATTTCTGAAGCTCCTTAATGAGCTCTTGGCCATCAAGGATGTCGGCAGTGGAAATAAAAATAGTGCCAATTCTGGGCCTGGATGATGGTGCAGAAGTTTGACCTTGGACTGTGGAAGCGGATAGTTGCTGGGTTGGTGGTGGTTCAGCGTGGTGTTCTTCTGGGGTGGTCGATTGGTCCAGAGGAGTCCGTGGGGCGCACCGTGTCGGAGAGCGCGATCGGACTCCAGTTGCTCGGGCTGTTCGGGTCCCCTGTTTTGTAGACGAGGACAGTCTAGGATTTTTTCCATTGATCAGGAATTTTGCGGTACTTAAGGCAAGTGTTACACATTGCCGTAAGAAGGCGGCCGCTAGGATCTACAGATCGCCAGTGAGAGTAGGCGAGTCGATCGTCTCCTGGGGTCGTGTCGGAGCACTCGCTAAGTCTGTTAGCTACTTCGAGAGCTTCAAAGCTCTGCGATGTCTTCTTCCACCGGTGCGGCTGCCGAGAAATGCTCGACGAGCTGTGGTGCGGGGATTTCCTGGTTATTTGAGTGGATGTGCCGTTTCAGGTTCCCTAGTCGGGATGACCAGGACGTCGCTGCTGTCGTGAAAGAGCGGTCAACTGTCAATGCGCTAGCCTTTGGGGCCAGAACGTGATCGTTGTACCCGATGGGCTGAAGGTGAGGGCTGAAGCGTGCTCTGCCTCGCTGGCGGGGCGCGGCGTCTGTGGACGTGAGGCTGTCGGTTCCATTTGCTCTGGTTGTGATTCCTTTCAGTCGCTCCATTCGCTTCGTGCCGAGTGTTCTTGGCTCGTTCCAATCCTCTTCGTCTGTCGTGCTTTCGTGGTCCGGAGCTGGTGGATGGCCCTGGTTGCGAGGGAGGCAGTAGTGGCGCTCGCTGTTGGTTCGGTATGCGTGGACATACGTCTGCATGGCCTAATGATGTCATTGTTTTTGTGCAGCCATGGCAAGTTGTGATGATTGTGCTCGGGCCCCATTGGTGTGTTACTTTCAGATGTTCCTCGAAGGCCTGTACTAGACGTTTCGGGCTAGTTTCGAATATTTTAGTGTCGCATAGTGGGCACTCCGCCTGGCTGGGGTAGGGGAATCCAATGGCCGCGAGAGTGTTGCCTTGGACCCAGAGGTGCAGGGGCTGCTTCTTGCCGCCTGTGGCGCTCGTGGTGGCTGCGGGGCGAGTGCTGCTCGCAGCTGCTCTGGGGCAGAGCGAGCGCCGCGGGCGCTGAGGCCACGGAGAAGTCCGTTTGAGATTCCACGCAGCTGATCGCAGTGGAGCGGGATGCTCTGTCCGAGTCTGGGCTGCCGACAGCCGTGGTCTCCTCCGGTAGTTGGCCCGCCCTCTCAGGGCCGAGCCGATGTCTCAGCACCTTAGAAGTGTTATGAGATAACAAGGGAAACTAGATAGGGCAGGTTCTCGGGTTTTTTTATTTGAAGATCTAATTTGTTCAATTAATACTTTGCTTTATTATCCAGTTGGCCGCCTGAAAAGGCAGCCGCAAGCTCCGGAGGAGCTAGTACAGAATCAATACTGAAAGAACTGTGCGCTCTGGGGGCGCACGAAACAGAGTATACAAAATGACACAAATTTTCAAAAATTGGGCCAAAACAATTTAAATTACATAATTAAATGTTGTTATTGGAGTGTTTCATCATAATCGACATAATTCATACTAATGTACTATGTTCCGATTGTGATGATAGTTACTGTGAGTCACATCTGCATATAAGTACATTGTGAGGACAATGTAAATATATTGCACTGGACAGGACCTGTAAAGGAGGAAGTACAGGGGGTTAATTTAAAATATACCCTATCGTCCGTAGACGATGTCACGCACGCACTCTCACACACACGCACACTGGTCCTGAAAAGGACCGTTCGCTCTAAAAAGAGCGGTTGAAACGGCGGAAAAGGCAGAGTGCGGCTGGTGGCTAGGAAGACGTAAAGGCTGTGAAATGGCTTGCAATGTTATGGGCGACTGATGGCGTGGCCCTGAGAAGGGCCGTCAAGGCGGATAGGCAAAGCCCTGAAAAGGGCTATTGGTGCTGGGGATTTGGAGCTCTGAAAAGGGCTAATGCTGCGTCTAGCGCAGGTGCTGCTTGTAAATATCGTGAGAGCCGCGGATGAAGGCGCTAATAATTCTCTTGCGCAGCACTGGCAGATAATCGTCGTGCACAAGCTCCTTTAGCAGCTTGTCATTGGCGGGATCCCAAGCTCCCCTGGCGCCAACGACGATTGGGACGATCTGCGCCGAGACGACACCTGGAATCCTCCGCGTCTCTTCCACCGCCTTCGCGTAGCGCTGCATCTTGATCCTTCGGGCGGCAGCCAGGCAGCCCTTGCCGCCTTCGAAAGCCACCGCCACGTCTACAATCTTGTAGTGAGTCCCCTGTCTGTTTGTGAGGACGAGGTCCGGGCGCTTGTTGTCGCTGCCGTACACTTCGTCTTCCGCCACAATCCGCCAGTTCATGGCCGTGGCCGTAGCCCTTGACAGCGTCTACGATGGCGTCGTGACGCCTCTTAATGGCCGGCCTGTTCCTGTCGCAATGGCAAATAACATGTGCCTGCGTTTCTTTACGTGCATTTCCGTCTTTGTCCACACAGTGGAACCGGCAGTCTTTGTCTGAGGAAGAGGGCATCCAAGGGAAGCCTCCGCGGAGCCCCCGCAAAAGATTCAGTCGGGCCCTGTGCACCCACAGGTAGTCCGCCCACCTCTAGTGCTCCCCCGAACACATGAAATTGGAGGAGCGTTTGCCGGCGAGGGAAAGGTCGTGCGCGGCGCGGCCCTGGTCACGCTGCTTCTTCCATTCTTCCAGGTGATCTGCTTGATTGATACTGCGCAGCGTGCGCAGTACCGACTTCCGATTTCTCTCAGTGAGCACCTTTTCGCCGTCCCTGGTCTTGAGAATAAGTGACGGCGAAAGGAGCCCGTCTCTCAGTTGAAACGCCCATGTGGCGTTCAATGCTCGCGTGGAGCGCACGCGTCCACAGGTTGCCACGCCCCCTATGTTCCACCGTGATGTGGCCGTTAAGGTATTCAGCGACATCGTCCGGGGAGATCTCTCGACCCGGAAGGCGCTCCGCAGCGGTGGCTTGGAGTTGCTGTACAGCGATCTTCCTCACCACAGGGTCAGGAGAGGTGAGCAACTTGAAGGCTCCCTCTACGAATGCAAAGTGGACTTCTTTACGAAATTCTGGTAGTCCAAAACCCGCGCCAGCTCTTGCGGAGTGGAGATAGTGCGTGGAGGCGTTGACGGGCAGGCCCGCCGCGTCCTTGATAAACTCACGCATCCACGCATCTATATCTTCTGCATCTCCTACCTCGAGGGAGCGCATCCGAATCGGAAAGGCAAGGCGAGGTAGAACGAAAGCCAGGAGCGCGTCTACTTTTTGCCACGGAGCGAGATTCGACACCGCGATCTTATTGGTCTGCTCCGTGACATCGTGGATAGTGGCCAAGGAGGGAACCACAGAGAATCCCACCGGGGTGCCGAGGAATCTCGTGTGGTCGGTAGCTTCCAAGATGTTAAGTCGTTGGCCGTAGATCTTGAATTGCTGCCTAGCGATGGCGCCGTCCTTAATGGCCAGTGTGCCACTTTTAGCTATGTTGATAGAAATTCCAACTTTCGCTGTCTCGGCCGCGAAGTGGTCCAGCATCCGAGTTAGAGCAGCAGGAAAGGTTGCCGCCAGCCAAACGTCATCCGCGTAAGCGCCACCCGGGATTTCGCAGTTGGAGAGCCTTAGCGTGGAGCAGATGATTGGGTCGATTGTTAAATTAAACAATGACGGGCTTAGCGGACAGCCTTGCCTAACCCCTCTTGCACAGAGAAAAGGTGGGGAAAGGCCTCTGCCGGACAGGAAAGAGGTGTAGCTGTCCGTGTAGAGGTCCTTTATGATTTTGATTAATTTCTCCCCCACTTTGGCCGCCCTTAGACCTTCCAACATGGCCTCATGGGAGATAGACCCGAAGGCGTTGGAGAGGTCAAGGAAAGCAAGGCAAAGATTCTGCTTGCGGCCTTTAGCCGAGTTGATAAGGCTGTCTACGAGAAAGTTGTTCTCGTAGACGCCATCATGAGGTCGGAATCCTTTTTGTGCTGGAGAGAGCACCCCGTTCTCCTCCATCCACTCGCTTAGGCGGTGAGCCCAGAGGGAGATGTATAACTTAGGGAGAGTATTGGCGAGCGCGATAGGTCTCCAGTTGGAGGGCGATTTGACGTCCCCTTTTTTGTGGATAAGCACGGTCTTGGAGTGCTTCCACGCAGAGGGGATTCTGCCAAATTTCTGACAGGCCGAGAGAATAGCTGTTAAGAGCCTGCAGGTTGGGTCGATTCTCCTCCAGTGCTGATAGGAGAGCCTATCATCCCCTGGCGCCGAGTTAGAAGCAGCAGCTAGCCGCTCCCCTACTTCTCTGTTAGAGAAGGGATCTTCCCTAACTGGGGGACGTCCATCCGCTTCCGGATAGCAGTCCCTATGCGCCTCGTTGGTAAAAGGGGGCAGAGTAAAGTGCTCGCCCACGACCGTCGGATCGATGTCGCAACGCGGTCCCTCCTGCTCCGTTATGAGGCGCACCGCGCGTCGAGTTGGCCTTGTAGATCTGGGAGATCTTGGCCCTCGCCATCGCCGCATTCGCCGGTCTAGAACTAACGGTGTTCGGTCTAAATGCAGTCGGAGGGTTCCGTAGGCACAGCTCCTGGAGTTTCTCGACCGCCTGGTTAATAAACTCCTCGACCTGCAGCCAGTTAACGCCCGTAACTTGCGCCTTCTTAGCCTCCAAAATGGCGCCTCTGATCTCCTCCAGGTCAGGGTGGAGCTTGCCAACCAGGTCGGGAGCAGGTGACGAGGGGCGCGTCGGGCCACGGTTTCTGGGCGGCGACGCTCTTGCTACGGCCGGAGCGGCGGGAGCGCTCGCAGGGACAGATCTTACTTCCTCAGCCGATGAGCGAGTGGGAGCAGCGACACGCGCGCCTTGCGTCCTACGCGCTGGGCGCGGGGGCCTTTGGGGCCGGGGGCGGGCCGCTCGCGCTTCCTGGACCCGTTGCGGCGCTGCTTCCTCCAGGCGCGGGGCTGGGGCGCGCGGGCCTCTCTCTGCGCGATCCGGAGAGGAGCTGCGCCTCGAGCGCGTGGAAGCGCCGCTCGTCTGTGGCGACGCGCTATCCCTGTTGTGAGGCTGCACCAAATTGCGCACTGCTGCTTCAGTCCGTTGTCTTCGTCGGTATGTATTGGCAACGGGCACTCGCTCCTTGCGTTTCGGCCACTCATGGCTCCTCCAATGAAGCTTTAGCTGTCTTCTCGTCGCAAAGATGGCGCCGCATCCATCCGCCTTGCACCTCTTGCCTGGAGAGCACTCCGTCCCCTCCGGGATCACGAAGCTCAGAAGCTCTTCGCACGCGTTAGCGTGTCTCGTCCAGGCGTTGCCCACATCCTCAAAGCAACCACAGCAGATCTTTTTAACAGGCAGACAGATCTTGTGCTTTTTAAGCAGGTGTCGCTTGAGGCTGCCCAGTCGCGTCGTCCATTCGGGCGAGCTGCTCACTGGGTCTCGTGAGGGTGGGCACTCCGGGCAGCGGATGTGCCTGGCGGCCGGCAGCGGGAAGATGATAGATTCTTCTGAGCGGAGTGGCTGGAGCGATGGAAGGAAGGGATGCGCAAAAGAAGTGGTGAGATCGGCGTTTGCTTGCTCAGGCGCTGGAGGCTCCACAGGCTCCGCGGCAGGAGCACGTGGGGCTCGCTGTCGCCTGCGGTTGAGCGCAGCACAGGTGCGCCGGTGGTCCTTCTTGGCTGCGTTCATTGCACAGCCAGAGCATTTGATGGAGATCAGCATGCTCTCCGGCCAATCGTGTGCAAACATGAGATGGCTCGTAAGGGATTTTCTGATCTGTAGCACCGACCCTAGTGAAATCATGAACTCGCAGAAAGGGCACCTCGTGAGCCTGGGTGGCGGGTAGCACAGTTCGAGTGCGAACTCTCCCGCTACTTTCAGTGGTTGCCGAGGGAGCGTCTCCAGAGTCGCACCTGTCATAACTGGCGTGGGTGGAGGCCTACGCGGGGTAGAAGCATCAACGGAAGCTTCCGAAACGGTAATGAAGTCACCCGAGTCATCATCCGTAGAGGAATGAACGGAGACTGTCAGGTGGTTTGCGACTGTGGCTCCCTGGATATCCTCTAAAGCTGTATCTTCAATAGGATCGAAAATGGATACTACCTGGGAGCGTGTCACCAGGTTTGGGTCATTGGGGCCGGTGACATGGCTTCTTGAATCAGCTCGTGTCGATCGCCGCCGTCTTCTGTTAAGTTTCGGGAGCGACCGAGGCTTCCGGGCCAGATGCGATTATCTGCCATGAGCCAGAGGATGAAGAGGAGCTTGAAACATGATTGATCCTCTCTGAAGGCCTAGCAGGGGTTTCGGAGAGCGTAATGAGCCCTGACGGTATCCTCGGACCCGATCTTATGCTTGAAATGTCATCATGGGGGATAATGGTGACTTCATCCGCATCCAAGTCCAGCCGTGCATCCTCTGCAGTATCCAGCAGCACCACCGAGGGGACAGTGGGCGAGGGCAGCGGCCGCGGCGACAGCTCCTCCATCGGCTCCGGAGTGACGTGTACGGCGTCGCGCTCCGGGGAGATGGCGCGTGGAGGGTCGGTGTCGTCCAGCTGGACGCCCGGCTGGTCGCCTACCGGCACCGTGAACGACACGGACGGGCGGAACGAGCCGAACGAGGTCGTGGGACGCGTCCTGAAGTTCCACAGGGGAGCGGGGTCGATGTGAATAACGGAGGCGCCAGAAGCCGGCGCGCTCTGTTTCTTGTCAACATTGTCTTAACCTAATAAATTCACAATAGAAAAACAAAGAAAACGATAACCACTAAAACACCGCTAGTGTTCACAATGTTCACGCAAATGCACTAAAACAACCGCTAGTGTCAATTTGGAAACACAACAAGAGTATCTTCACTCGAAGTAAGGAGTTATAATGGTCTGGAGATCACTCCGTACACACGTAAAAGATAGTCTTCTTTCCTTGCAAGAAGTTGGCGGCGGGGCGGCAAACAAGGACGACAACGATGAAGAGCTGAGAGGAAAGAAGAAGGGAGAGGAAGAGAAATAGTAAAAAGAAAAGAGAAAGAAAGAATGAAGTAAGGAAATCTGTAGACTAGTACTATGTTTAATCTAATAATAGTTATTTAATTAAGAGAATTAAGTCTAAGCTGGAGCAAATATCAAAAGAACAGAAAACACATTCAAAAATTATAAACCAAGACTGAACCGGTCTCATATAAGCTAAGAAAATCAAGTGCAACGTTGAAATCGACTAGAACTTAAAAACCATCTGGAGGGGATAAGCCACAAGAAAGGGCAAGATCACTGCATGTGAAAGACCAGGGAGGAAATCTACATTGAGGTGTGCTTCATGACCGTGATCTTCATGATACGTCTTCGTGGTCTTCATGTTTTTCGTGATCTTCATGCTCCTATCTAATTACTGAGATCGATTAATAGAAGTGTCGGGGGAAAACACTTATCAAACGAGAACAGGTTGTAGTCAAGAGAGGAATAAAACGATGGACCAACGAAGTAAGCGATCTTAACACACTTCGACCATGCAAGGGAAACTAACCGGACGGCCTAGAACTACACACACAATACAAAAACCAACGCTCACCTAACCGGACGGCCTAGAACGACCCCTATATACAAACGCCCAACTAACCGGACGGCCTAGAACAGCACACCGAACCTAAACATACGCCCGCCCAGCCGGACGGCATAGAACTATACACATTAAACAAAAGCAAACTCCCGCCAAACCGGGCCAGTCCCGATTGGGTATCGTCCACAACCGGACGTCGGGAAGGGAGCAAGCCGCCAGTCAGGTCGAAGAGAAACCGACCAATCATGTAGGCTCAGACGGGCGACCGCGAGATATTTCCACACTAAGGCGTAGAAGCAATCAATACCAGATTGCTAGAAAATTAACATCTTGGTTGTTTTGTCTTAATATCGTAATCACGTAAACATCATACAAAGGGGACTGGAAACACAGCAAAACTACAAAACGAGCAATGAACATAAAAACAAGAAATTTAAAATCTAGGAATTTATCATTAATGTTAAGAAAAATTAAATTATCAACTAAAACAACCTAATTTATCATAATTAAGACTAAGAGAGAAAGGAATAGAGTGAGAAGAGCGCCGGAAGAAAAAAAGAAAGAAAAGAAAAAAAAACAGAATATGTATCTCGGCCAGGGGAGCAATTTTTAACAAAAGGCTTAAACCAAAATAGTAAAAAGTCGAAAAAACGAGCCGTTTACGAGATATAAGAGGTTTTCTAAATTTAAGCAATTACCGGACCGCAAAGAACAGCTAGTGTATGATTGGCCACGGTTGCCTGAAGGGCTTACTCGAAACTGGACCAAACAAATTCGGAAGTTAATGGCGCTTAATGAATTAGTAGGAAAGAGGAAAGAAGAATTATAAATAGAAGTAAGGAAAAAGAACACTCAGCCAATCCCGCGTCGCCCCATAGCCACCTCGCCGCGCACGGACGCCTAGCCGCTCATGATCCGCAGCAGAATCCCAGCGGACCAATCACAAGCGACGATTGTCCACACACTGCAACGGGAACACCCAGGCCGTCACCGCCGAAGCTGTTCCGGCGCCGGTCGTCCTCCGGACCACTCTTCTTCGGTGGTGGCTTCTTCGCCACGCCGCGTCGCTTCAAGGAGTCTTCTTTCTTCCTACAGCTCCCACACGGCAAGGCGCCAACGCTCGCTTCTCGGACCTTTTGGCTAGCGTCGCCGGGCGACGGTAAGCTGCGCCCGCGCGCGTATCAGGGCGAATAAACGCTTCCGAATACACGCGGGGCACTGGCTACTTTGCTCTTTCGAAAGTAAGATCAAAAATTGGCTACACTTTGATCTTAGCCAAAAGGCCGAGAAGCGAGAGCGAAAGCCGAGAAGCCAAATTGCCACTTGGACACTCACTAAGGAAAACAGAAACTACGGCAGTCTTGTACTGCTTGATAACAATTTGTCATGTGGGGCGTATTCGCCTCCACATCTATAAAGAATTATTAAAGAAACTTCTGCTGAAGCAGCCGAAGCCGCACATTCGTTACAATTCTTTACATCGATAAATACCTGTAATACAGTACACTTTTTCAGATTATACACTTCCAACAGTAAATCTTTACACTGTAACAATTCGTACCCACCACCGATCCCACCACCTATCCCAGTATTAGTTTCTGACAAATGCTTATGCGTCTGGTAACTAGGTGCTTGCAACTCTGTAAACTAAAAAATACGCGACGGTGCGTACCCCCGTCAACACGTCGCTGGCCTATCTGCGCCCGCGGTTTTTTTTTTTTTTTTTTTTTTTTTTTTTTTTTTTTTTTTTTTTTGGCGAAGCCGAAGGTCGGTGTGTGTATTGCAGTTCGCACGCATGTTGCGTTTTACTGCTTTGTGTAGGTGGTTGGTGTAGGTTCGCGTCGGACCTTTGTCATTTGCCGTTTAGGCGTTTAAATTCAGTCACATTGTGACTTGTCATTTTATTTGTGTGTGGCACTATGCCCTCAGTACGTCCGAGGGAAGAGCTTGTCTTCTTCGTCCTATTGTGAGGACATGTCGTGAGAGTGTTTTAGCGGCGCCGGTGCATCGCTGGTTTGAAATGCTTGATAGGCTTCGTTAAAAGAAAGCCGTCTCATGCATTGAGTGAAAGACTCGATATCGAGTTCTTTTCTGAGTGTTTTCAACCGTTTTCCGAAACGGAGGGCGCGCTATGAGCCGTAGAACTCTGTTCTGTACTAGCTCAAGTGTTCTCTTGTACTTCTCCGCTGTAGTCCACCACGTCGCCGCGGCGTATGTGGCTACAGGCCGGCAGCACGTTTTATAGAGTGCCAGGCGGAGGTCCAAGGGGAGTGTAGGTTCCCTCAAAAGAGGAGTTAAGAGCCGAACTCTGTTCTGAAGTTTCGATCGAATTCGCCTGACATGTAAGTGCCAGCGCATACTTCTATCGAAAGTGACGCCTAAGTATGTTGCCTTATGCGCCCACTTCAGCTTTTGTGTGCCTAGTGTGATTTGTTTTGGTGGTGTAAAGTATTTGGTATGTTTGTGTTTGCGGCGAGTGTAACAGATTGCCTGTGACTTTTCCGCTGAGAAAGTCAAGTGGTTTTGTTCCGCCCACTTACGCGTCAGGTTCATCTGTGTTTGTAGTGTTTTGAGTTTATGGTGTATGCTCGCTCCTCTCGCTAAGACGGCTATGTCATCAGCATAGAGAAAGAGACGAACTCGCGGTACGAGTGGTATGTCATTGACATATAGCGAGAACAGTAACGGAGAGAGGACGGAGCCCTGGGGGACCCCGGCCGCAATCCTCCGCTTTGAGGATCTCGCCTTGCCCACATTTACCACGAATGTGCGGTTTGTGAGAAAAGACTTAACCAATTCGGTTATGTCTTGCGGAAGGCAGCGCCGTAGTTTTGTGATAAGTGTGTTGTGTGGCACTTTATCGAAGGCTTGTACCATGTCGAGATAAATGACAGGTACATCCTGAGTTAGTATTAGATCAGCGGAAATCTGCTGAGCCATACAAAGTGCTTGTAGTGAAGCGGAGTGGCCCGGTCTGAATGCGAATTGTTCATCTCGTATGAGTTTACGCGAGAGAAACAGTTGGCAGCATTCGCGCGAGAAGTAGCCTTTCAAACACTTTTCCCATAATAGGGAGAAGGCTGATTGGTCTGTGGCTCGCTGCGATCGTAAGATCTTTGCCGGGTTTCGGAAGCATAGAAATACTTGCGTATTTCCAATTTTCCGGAAAATACCGCTGTGTGATGCAGCTGTTGTAGATTCGCGTGAGCTCCGTGCTTATAACCGGCAGCGCCTCCTTTAAAATAGGAGGGCCGATCCGGTCTGGGCCCGGCGCCTTGCGACTACGCAGGCTTGTAATTGTAGTCGAAACTTCTTCGACTGTGCAATGTGTGAGTGTAGTGGCGCTGTCGTCCGTCTCCTCCTCACTCTCCGCCTGTGTAGTGTTGTTTACAAATCTCTCTTCAAGCATGTCAGCGAAGAATTC
The DNA here is from genome assembly GCA_031308135.1 of Acheta domesticus. NCBI lineage: Eukaryota > Metazoa > Arthropoda > Insecta > Orthoptera > Gryllidae > Acheta > Acheta domesticus. The sequence goes on along the minus strand of JAHLJT010005437.1, from coordinate 1,963,077 downwards.
CGCTTTAGCTTGGTCCGAAAAGAGAAAAGTTTGTTTTCCCTCCGCGTCGTCGTGACCGCGAATGGCTGTTGCTGTTTTAGGTACAGACCTTAACGCTTTTTGGAGTTTGAAAAGGCCGGTGCGGGAGTGATCAGAACCGATTTGCCTTAGCCGTTTTTCCCACTCCGCTGCGTGGTGGTTTGCGAGCGCCGTCTTAAGGCGTTTTTCGCATTCCCGCAGTTGCGTTTTAAGTGCCGGGCACCTAAACTGCTGCCAAAGTCGCCGCTTTCTGCGTTTCTCACGCAAAAGCTCCTCGACGTCTGAGGGAAGTGTGTTTGAGCCCTCTTCGGGCGGGCGCCAGAAGACCGGCGTCGCCTTTCTGTGGGCTGTTTGTAAGTGTTTGTGAGAGTGTTTAAGCTCGCGTCAATGGATTCTGGCGTATCCAGTGATAGCGAAGCTTGTGTTTGTGTGTGTAGTGTAGAGAGTTGATTGCGAAACTCGTCCCAATCGGTTGGTTGGGGAACCCACTGCCGTGGGCCGCAGAAGGAGCGGATGCTGCCGACTGCAAAGGTAATGGGAATGTGATCGGAAAGGGAAAAAGGTATGGGTTTGGGAGTAGTGACTCGAATATTTCCCGAAGTGAGTGCCACATCGAGAATATCGGGCCGCTGACGGGGGTCAGTAGGGAAGCGGGTGGGTGTGGAAGGCGGGACGAGTGTCACGTTGTTGTGTGATAACAGATAGCTTACAAGTAAGCTTCCGTTTCTGTTTGTTGTATTACAACCCCATTCTTCGCACTTGCAGTTTATATCACCTGCGAGAACCGTGCGAGGAGCTAGGGAGAATACAGTGTCAAAATCGTCATCTATGAGCGGACGATTTGGTGCTAAGTATGCTGACACCAGCGTACCTTCGCCCTCAGTCGTATTCACCACAATCGCTGCCGCTTCAAGCCTCGCAAGGCGAGGTAAAAACTGCCGGGCGATGCGGTATCGTACGCCTAATGGCAACCGCTACACCGCCGCCGCGATGCCGGGCATCTCGGTCGGCGCGGTAAATGGCCATATCTTGAAGTTCCAGGTCGTCGGTGCCCTTGAGCTTAGTTTCCTGCAGCAGAAGTACATCAATATGATGCTTGCTACAGAATAACTCAATAAGACGCCGATCTCCCGGATCTGTGAAGCCGGAGCGCCCGTTGACGTTCCAGGCGGCCACCGCGAGCGGGCGGGTTCTGGTGCCTCCCTGCGTTCGTTGTTCAGCCATTGTGGGGCGTCACATGAGCGCAAAGAGTTTGTAACAGTGTAGTGAGATTTGTGGCATGCTGCTTTAACTCGGCGACCTCCTTTCGGAGTTGCTCCGTCTCCGACGTGGCAGCAGGCGTGTTGTGTGCGGGCGCCTTTGGCGCGGGGCCGGGGCGGCCGGCGCGCTCTTCGATGCCCTTTCGGGCCTCGTGGCTCGCCTTCGCCCTCGCCTCGCGCGCCGCTTGCGCGGGGTGTTGTTTTGGTGTGCCGCTTTCGCAAAGGTAGTGCTCTTATCTACCTTGCGGGCGGGCTGTGTAGATTGTTGCTTCGGCGCTACATTTTTGCTCTGAAGCGTGGCAGATACATTGTTGTTCTTTGATGTAAGGTTCTTGTGGACCTTACATCCGGCGTAATTTGCGGAGTGGTTACCTCCGCAGTTGCAGACAGCGGGCTTTGAGCTGTTGCCGCAGTCCTTAGTCAGGTGGCCCTCGCCGCAATGCATGCAGCGTGGGCTGACCTGGCAGTACGCTCGCGTGTGCGACCATCGGCAGCACCGCTTGCAAAAAGGCGCACTGTCCGTGCGCTTGGCGACCTCGACGCGAGCGCGGCAGTGGCAAATCGCTTTGAGAGCGAATATCCACTTTCCGTCGTCGCCGGGCGCGAGGTTGATATAATACGCGCCGAGTGGGACCAATCTCCCGTTACGACGCCTCTTGAGTTGGTGTACAGCAGGCCGGGCCTTGCCCGGGCACTGCTCGGCGATGTCGTCAGCAACTTCCTCCGCTGACACTTGGGGGGGGCGGCCCGCTCAGGCTTCAGGCCGCGCTCCTCCTTGCGCGCGTGCGTGAAGTGCGACGCGTTGTTCTTTTTAAGTGCGGCAGCAATTTTTATGTGGTCAGAATTGCTCCGCGCCTGTAATGAAAAGAACTCCCCGCAGTGCTTTCCAACCACCGGGTGTTCGCAGCCCTGCGTCGCGCCCTCGAACCAGCGGCGAAAGCCGCCGTCAGAAGGCACCGAGGCGTTCGCCACCATAATAGGCGGAACGCGCTTGGCGGCCTTCTTAGGCTCTGAGGTGGTCGCAGTTGATTGCGAATCCGGCCGGTGCAGAGGCACAGGCGGAGGAGCGGGGGCGGAGGCGCTTTCGCCCTGGCGCTGCGGTGAGGGAGGGGGCGGGGGTCACGGCCGCGGGAGGCGCGAGCTCGACCAGGAGGGCCTCCGCCTCGCCGTCTCCGGCTGGCAGGGCTTCCTCGCTGGGAACCGCGTCACTCCCCGGCTCCGTGTCCACCTGCATCTCCTCCGCTGACGCAGGCAGGGCTAGAAAGCTGCCGGGCGGAAGGCGAGTGGGCGGCGGCGTCGTCGGCGGTCGGCGCGTCGCCGCCTGAGAGGCGGCGCTTCTTGCCTTTACCGTCGGTGGTGGCGGCGGCTGTGCGGCGGCTGGCCGGGAGTAGAACTCCGTAAGCCCGTTTTTGGCGGCGGCCTTGCTGAACTGTGTTTGTTCAGCAGGCGTCAGTTTTGAGGCGAACAGCGCAACGAGATCCGTTTGCAGCTGTGCCAAGCAACCGTCCTCGTCAGCTTGCATTAAAGCCTTAAGGGCGTTCGCAAGCTTTGAGGCTTTGCTCTTTTTGCTCTTTTTGTTAGCCCCTAAAGGGGCTGGTTGAATGGCAGGGAAATCCTGCTGGTCGTTGGCGCCCGATGGCGCGGCGTCGGCCGAAGCGGCGGCGGCGGCTGCTGCTGCGGTGGTGCTGGTGGCGGCGCGGAGCTCGGCGAGGCCCTCGGGCGCTATCGAGACCGAGATACCGTTCGTCGAGAAGACGAGGGCGCCGCGGTCCGAAAGCGTGCGTGAGCGCTCGCGTTGCACGCCAGTGCCGTTTTCCATCTCCATTCCTGAAAAGGGACAGGGACAGAAACGGCAAGTTTTGCTCTTTCTAGAAGAAAGTAGCCTGCTCTAAAGAGAGCAGAGTTACAAGTCCTGAAAAGGACTTGGTCGGTAGTCCTAAAAAGGACTGATGATTTGTTCTTTAGCTTTTAAAAGGGCTGGTGTGTAGAAATTTTTCTATGTCCCGCAAGCGGGGTTTCGAAAAATTTTAAAGTCCCGTAAGGGACCGGCGACGGCGGCGATCCAAATCCGAGGGCGGCGGCCCGGTCCGAGGGCGATGAGGCGGCCCGGCGAGCAGCTGCTTCTTCTGGAGCTCCGATGTGTGCTGGTCCGCTGCGCGAGAGAGAATCGCACCCGCGCTGAGCAATACTTGTGCAGTTTCGTGAATCGCGCGTAAGGTGCAATGCACGTTCACTCCACCGCGGTGCGGCCATCCCTACCCTTATGGGTATCTATGGCCAATCCTGCAAAATGAAAAAGAAAAAACAGGTCAGAAGACATTAGCCAACTGGCGCGCGCATTGCGTGTGCAATAGTTAGAAAACAATGTTTATGTTACAAATCTCATTTCGCTGTTTCAGATTTCTCTTACTCCAGGAATTGTTTCGGTCGCTTATACTTTGCCCGCGGAGCGGGTTCGTATGAAGCGACCTCGGAAATGAGAGTATTTTCCGAGTCAGCGGCTTTTCTGAAAAATTGAGAGGTTAGTTTTTGAAATGTTCTACTAGCAGTGGCAATGATAGGTCGCGGTGCATATCTTTAATTAATGCATACCTAGGGGGGCAGAGGGCGGCCCTAAGACATTCATTTTGAACTACTTGCAGTTTATTTAAGTGACTTTCTGCAGCGATTGCCCAACTAGGGCATGCGTAGTCCATTTGTGGCCTGATAATTGCTCTATAAAGCGTGAGGCAGTTCGCCGTTGACAGTTTGCTCCGCTTGTGAAATAAGCATCGCAAGCGGCCTTTGGTCTGCCGCGCTTTCTTCCGCACGTTATCTATGTGCAGGTTAAAAGTGAGTGCGCTATCTAATGTCACTCCTAAATATTTAACATTTTTGGCCCAGTTTATTACATCGCCACAAAGCGCGAGCGGCCTCGGCTGCGTGAATCTTTGCCTTCGTGTGAAGAGTACCGCCGCACTCTTGCCCACGTTGACTTTTACCCGCCACAGCTTCAGCCACTCCTGGATCTGAAGTAAATGCTGATCCAAATACTTCTGGAGAAGCTCGATCTTTTTAGACGTGGCTATTACAGCCGTATCGTCTGCGTACAAGGCGAGTTCCGTTTGAGGGTGCGAAGGTATGTCGCGCACATACAGGCTGAAGAGCGTAGGAGCAAGCACGCTCCCTTGCGGTACTCCGGCCCGAATGGCGCGGCGGGTAGATTTCGCATTCAGAAGCGTTACTTGAAACGTTCTGTTTGCGAGGAAAGAGTGAACAAGGTGCACTAGGTAAGTTGGAAGGTTTATAGATTGGAGTTTGTAAAGGAGGCCGACGTGCCAGACCTTGTCAAATGCGCTGGCGACGTCGAGGAATACTCCACCTGTAAATCGGCTCTCGTTGAAGTTGCGCCTTATGCGATCTGTAATTCGCACAAGCTGATGAGTTGTGCTGTGGCCCGCGCGAAAGCCAAACTGCTCCTTATTCATTAGTGAATTTTCTGAAACAAATTTGAGAATTCTTTTTAAGATGAGTTTTTCACACAATTTACCGAGTGTATTTAATAAACTAATTGGTCTATACGACTCGGGCAGTTTTGGATTTTTTCCCTGCTTGTGGAAAGTTAGAACATGCGCATGTTTCCACTGACTCGGAAAGTGCTGAAACATAAAGATTGAATTAAACAGTGCGACTAAAAACACTATGGCTTGTTGCGGCAGCTTCTTCAGGACGTCGATCGTGATGCCGTCCGGGCCGGGAGCTTTTCTAGCTTTCAACTCTGCAATAGCCGCTTTAACTTCTGTTTCATCTGTGAAACTCGGCTTTCGGCGGGCGCGTGCAGTGCCGCCATCACCGTTTGTTGCACTTCTACAACGTGCGGTATAGGCGGCGCCTCCTCGACCGGCTGAAACTGAGATTCTAAAACATTAGCGAGGAGCTCCGCTTTCGCCTCGTTCGACTCAGCGAATTCTCCAGGGCTGATTTGCAGCGGCGGCACTGTAATAGGCTTCCTGGAAAGCATGCGCGTGATTTTCCATAGTGAATTATCTTCCGGTTTGAGACCTGAAAGAAATTTTTCCCACTTCTGATTGCGATACTCTGCCAGTTCGATTTCAACTTTCCGTTTCAATCGATTTAGCTCTCGCTTATCAGCGGGGTGTCGCGTGCTCTGCCACACTCTGCGCGCTCTGTTTTTCCTGGAAATAAGAGATTCTAAATAGGGGGTTAGTGGCTGCTCCCTCTTAGAGGAACGTTGCTTCTCTGCTGCTGCGTTGAGGCTGTCAGTCACGGCTTCGGCGAATTTTGCTGCTCCAGTTTCAATCTGCATCGGATCTGAAAGAGCGGACGCGTCTGGGATGCGCTGCTGCAGCTCCGTCTGAAAAAGATTCCAGTTTGTGCGCCTCTTCTGCGTCGTAGGTGCAGTAGTCAGTGTCGCGCCGCCGCGTCTCATCTCTGCGATTACTGGGAAGTGATCAGAGGATAATTCATAGGTAGTGGTTAAAATAGGTGAAAAATGAATCTTTTGGCAAAGCGCGATATCTAAAACATCAGGCTTGCCATTCATCCCATGAGGATAGAAGGTGGGTGTGGTGGGGGCGAAAATCTCGCAGCCGTTTGCATCAGCAACTGCTTTCAGCTTACGGCCGCGCGGGCAAGTGATGCGGGAACTCCAGGCAGTGTGCTTTGCGTTGTAATCGCCTGCCACGAATGTTGGAGTGGTGTTTGCCGCAACTAGTTTTGCAATATCTGCAGCTAGTTGGGCGCACGCTTCCGCGGAGCGGTCGGGACGAGCGTAAAGAGAGACGAGCCGCAGCGGCCCGCGTTCCGTCTGTACGACGACAGCAGTGGCCTCGGCGTGCTGCAGCTGCGGGAGAGCTGTAACATAATGAATTATGCTGCGTCTGATTAATATTGCAGTTCCGCCTCCTATATGAGAGGCCGTCGTATTTGCTGCTTGTGCCGCTCTGTCGTTCCGGTAGCAGATATATCCTGGAATGGAAAGAGAAAGATGCGGGCTTAGCCATGTTTCACCCAGCATCATGACAGAAATGTTATGCCGAGCGAGAAAGCTGTGAAGTTCTGACTGCTTCGCTCGCGAGCAGATGCCGTTGCAATTCCAAAATGCGACGGTGCAGCTATTCCTGTAAAAAGAAGGAAAAGCAGCCATTATTTAGGGAGCGGGGGAGGTTTGGGGCATGGATGAGGAAGAGCGTGCCTCATCCGTCGCGCCGGCCGCTGCGGCCGCCGTCACCTCGTGCGAGTGCACAAGGAGTTGTGTCACTACAACTTTTAGTATGATCGCCGGCCACTCAGCCGGATCGCGGCCAGACACGGCGCGCATAAGCGCCTGCGTCACGCGCACCAAGTCGAGCCCGTTGCGGGCGAGCTCGTCAATGGTGCGGAGACGCGCGTCAATGGCGTCAATGGGGCGGAGACGCGCTGCGGCGGCGCGAAGGCGTGCGCTCCCGTGAGGGAGATCGCGACGCCTCCGACCGCGCGTCGGCCGCTCGCCGCTCCTGGATGCCGGCGCGTCGCCGGCGGTCGCGCTGCTGTCGCTCGTGGCGCTGCTGCTGGGCCGCGTTTCCCCTGAAACAACGGCGCTTATACTCGGGGCAGCCCTTGTATTTCGCGCCGTGTAGGTCGCCCTGGCAATTAGAGCAGTTACGCTCTTCTGCTGGGGGGTTTTGCCCCAGCGGGCACTGCTCAGCTCCGTGGGCGTTGCCACAGAACTTGCAGCGCGTGCGGCGCTTGCAATTTCGTGCCACGTGCCCAAAATCTAGGCAGTTGTGACACTGCGTGGGCCCGCGCGGTGGCCGATACACCTCCACGCGGACGCGGAGCCCACGGATAGAGGTTACCTCCCGCAGCGCCCGGTGGCGCTGCGTGTCCTGTAGCGTGGCGATGATTAGGGGCAGTGGTCTGCCCCGTCGTCCGGGCCGCTGGCTGCATATGCGCTCCAGCTTCCGCACCTGAAACCCGAGATGTTCCAAGTTGGAATGGAGCGCGTCGAAAGAGAGTTCCAGCGGTATGCCCCGCAAAACATACCGCAGGAACTTCTCGTTCCCTGTGGAGTACGTGTGGTACTCCACAGAGCGTTCGTCGAGGGCGGCCAGGACATCCTGGAACCCCCGGTGGCCCTCGCATCGGAGCCGTACGGCGTCGCCGGCCACCTCCGCGGTGACCTCGCGCTCGCCGCAGGTCGTCTGCAAGGCCTCCAGGAGGCCAAAAATGTCCGCCACCCCGTAGACGAAGATGGGGGGTGGGCGGCGTCGGCGGGAGACGACCGTGAAGCCGTCGTTGTCTTCTTCTTCTTCGTCCTCGCCGGTTGGCGCGGGCGGATCGTCAGCGGTGGAGGTGGCGCCCGCTGAGGCGGGCGTCGGGACGCGCTCGGCGTCGGCGTCGGCGTTGGCGCCCGCTGCGGCGGGCGATGGCGGCGTCGTCGTGGCGCCCGATGATGCGGCGCCCTGGGTGGCGGCCGACGTGGAGGGCCCTGCGCCCGCTGCTGCGCTCTGCTTCTTCCTGCGAACAGGAGTAGCAGCTTTCTTGGCGCATATGCGCTCGACCGAGAGAGAGCCGGGGCGCTTGGTAGTGCCCCGTGGCGTCCTGACGTCGGACCTGCCGCGCTCCTCGAACCTATCCCCCGAAGGGGTCAGGAAGGGAGATGGCGGCGCCGACATCCCGCTCTCTTAGAAGCCCTAAAAAGGGCTGTTAAATTAATTTAAATGCCCTAAAAGGGCAAGCTAGGGCTTTTGCTCTTTTAGCCCTAAGAAGGGCTGTTGTCGGCTACTGTTTTGCTCTTATAGCCCTAAAAAGGGCTGTTGTCCCACGGTGGGCGACGATCCAGCGGTGGCGGAGCGCTCTTCAGCTGCGCCCGCTTCCCTCGGCGTCCTCCGTCGGTCTCCTCTGTCTGTCTCTGTCTGTCTCGCACCCGCGGTGAGCGAATCGCTTGCTTTTATAGCACCAGCGACGTCACAGGCGAGTTATCGATCGGCCGGCGGCGGCGGCGAGGGAGGCGGTACGCCGTTTTGGCGCGCAGCACCGCGCACAGAGCTTATAGAGAGGCGGAAGAAAGGAGTCGAGAGAGCGAAATTTTACAAGTTCTCTGGAGGTTGTAACAGAAGCAAGCGCGCTTGCAGACTGCACCGCTGCTAGGATCGGGCTTCTGGAGGTCAGTGTTGAAGAGGCGTGATTAATGCTGCGAATCCAGGCGGGCGTGCAGTGGGAGCAGCATATGGGCCTTCGTGTATTTTATTCGCGAGTATTGTTAGCATATGTGTGGTTCCTTTGGGTCAGGTTGTGGAGGATTGTGTGTTGTAGTCTTTTTATGTAATCATGCCCCCAAAATTAACATTTATAAAACATTGCAATTCTATGATGCTTCTACCCCTGGAATGTTTTCTCAGGTAACCAGGTATAAATTATAACAAAACAATCATTAACATTTATAGAACACAGCAGTTTTATGATGCTTCTACGATGGAAATGTGCTCCCTTAGCTGACTAAGCATAAATGATAAAGAGATCACCCAATATCTTAATTTTTGATGTAAATATGTCCAAGAATTATTAAAATTGTACAAGACAGCAATTACATGTTGCTTCCACCATTAGGATATGCTCCCTCTGATAACTAAGCATAGATTATAAGAGAACAGGCATTATCCCAATTTTTAAGTAAGTTTGCCCATTAACATTTATAAAACATGGCAATTCTATGATGCTTCAACCATTAAAATATGCTCCCTTAGATAACTAAGCATAAATTATAAGAAAACAGCCAGTATCCCAATTTTAATGCAAGTATGCCCAAAAACCATCAACCTTCGTATAGAGTACAGTAATTCTATGATGTTTCTTCCATTAGAACATGCTCCTTCATGGAACTGAGCACAAATTATAAAAAAAACAGTCAATATCGGAATTTTTTTAAGTAAATATATCCAAGAATAATTGACTTTCCTAAAACACAGCAACACTATGCTGTTTCTACCATTAGAATATGCTCTCTATGTAACTCGGAACAAATTACAAGAGAACAGTCAATATCCAAAATTTTGATGTAAATATGTCCAACAATTATTAACTTTCATAAAACACAGTATTTCTATGATGTTTCTACCGTTAGAACATGGTCTTCCAAGTAACTAAGCATAAATTATAAGAGAGCAGTCAATATCCCAATTTTTTTATGTAAATATTTCAAAAAATCATTAACTTTCATAAAACACTAAGTCTCAGATGTTTCTACCATTAGCACATGCTATAACAGAGGCATTGCCAAGATTATTCCAGTCGGTTATGAAACATGAACAAAATGTACATCACAGCTTATATACCTGCAACAACTGTATATAAACAACGAATGAATAGATTGGCAAAGTAAACGTGAATCTAGTTGACCAATGGAACATATAAAATATTTAACGTTAATAAATTAATTCTTGTACATGTAAAACATTTCATCTTAGGAATACAAATGTACAAAATGTACACATTAGTTGTTTTTACTTCCTAATATTTATCTCCCTGTCTTTACTTTTCGTGGGAAGTAATGTTGTCATGACTTTGTCAGTTTCTTTTAATACATTATCCGCAATACCTTCCAGTTGCAATTATTTCTTGCAAACAAACATCCAAGGCCTACTAAAATATCTTTTTCAGAATTATTACGTCATCAAATGTACACCTCGAATGGTAAAGATGTGCTTGAATTTCTCTAAATTTAAATCTTTCTTAAATGGAAACGATAAAATATTGAACGTAACATGTGTATAAAGGGGCATAATTGCACTCGTGGTATATAAGAAAACTCGCTCCTATCGTCGCTCCTTTCTTGAGCATACCACTCCTGCAATTATACCCATCTTTAAACACTCGTTTCGATAATAACTATAAAAACTTTAAAATGATAATTTTGTCGGTGTTTCTACTTTGGGAATATCACACCATTACTTAAAGGTACACGGCGATTTGCTTCGATGTTTGTACGCCATGAATGTCACTAATTTGATCCAGACTTTATATTATAATTTCCTTTTGTATTTATGATAAATTAAAGAAACCACATCTTCAATATGTATCATTAAATATTTGTAAAACATTTTGCTAATTCTATACATGCACTAAAGGAAACTTAAATATTATTTCATGATTAAATGCAATTTAGTAGAAATGTTATATTCTAGGTAAGTAGATAAAATAGAAAGGTAATTTAGACATTTGTTTTCGTTATTAAAAAGACGCATTAGCTTTGTTAAATAATAACCTTAGAGGGAATAACTTGTAAGTGGTAAAATACAAGGAAATGTAAGGAAAGGGAACGATAAGCTCTCAAACTGGCAACAATAATTTAGATGGAATGTATAGGGCCACGAGCAGCAATCAACGTTGTGTACAATTATTTGAAGTGAGATTGTATCGTGATCGCTCAAGTAATTGTTCCTTCGTCTATTTATTTGTTCATGGCCCGAGTATACAAAGGGACCAGAATGCTGCAATGGTCCACTGTCTTCTCTCTGGTGCTCATCCCCTACATTCCTGTTTCCACCTGATTGCCGAATATATAACGATTTTGTAAATATTTAACTGTAAAGTTTTCGAAGCGGAAATTAAATGTACACTTATTTTGGATTCAGAGTATTTTTGGAGTTATATCTAGATTCCTTCTCTTCCCTGAGACACCTGCGTTACCGTAGGGGCCCCATTTGCACGACTCGCGTACATAAATATTTTCTGAAGTGTCCCGCCTTCGTCTCTCTCGTTTGCACTCGTTGCCGATTCGGTGCGACAGTGAGAGAGAGGAAGATGGGACATAAGCACGTGGAGTCCACGTAGAGGGGGTAACACGACAGTGGCGCCCATTGTTCAGTCCGGCGAGTTGTTCAAGGCTGTCTCAGGCGAAGTGGAGGTAACATTTGTCAAATCCAAAATGTAAGCACGGCTCCTGGATAGACAGGGCCAAGCGGTGAGGGAAGGGCTTGTGATACTGAGCGGGTAGATAGAACTGTTTAAAGAAAAAGTTCCATTTACTATAGACAATCTTGTGAACATTTCATACAGCAAATAATGTTGAAGTTCGTACGAGTCAGAGAACTGTTCGTCTCCATTTTCAGGTACAAATTTCTTTGGCTGTATCATTCTTTAGAATAATAAATTAAACTTTTTCTTGATGTAATTATGAAAGTCAATCAGTAAAAACGTAAAGATCCAACTGTTCCTGCGCGCGAGGCTGGCGAACGCTTCCCTCGCCAAGAATGTGTCGAGGCGACTCGAAGCAGCGCAAGCGGTCTCCTGTGGGAGGTGCGAGGCGGAGGGCACGAGTGACTCCGCAGCGGCGCTCGGAGGAAGAGGGGCAGAGGCGGCATCTGGACCAGCAGGAAGCCCGTTCCGAGTGCACTCTGCAGTGTGTCCCAACAGAGCAGAACATTTGGAGCTAGCAAACACTTCTCGAGACGGTTCGCAAGGAATAACCCCTCCTAACCCCCACAAGAGACTGAAATGCGCCAGATCCTGCGGAGGTGAAGCTTAATGCTCAAGAGGTCGTCAGCAGTTAAAATGACCCTGGATAAGAAGATTTCGGGAACACGTGACCGCCCTGAAATTCAGGATAACCGGATCGCCTGCCGTGCGGGGAATTCCCTGCGACGCCGCGTGGCCAAGGGCGAACATCTGAAGGCGTTGGAGGCGAAATGACTCCTAGCCGTTAGCAATTGCGCTCAGCGGGCGGATCCAGTAGCGCTGCCCCGGCGTCGGCATTTTGGAACGTCCCCAACTGCCTGCGCTTCAGCGGTGGAACAACCTCTTTCGCGTTTTAATGCGTTGTAAAATCCGTTCACGAGTAAGCAAGTTCCAGATCCAGTAAAGATTCAGCTAGTGCCCCAGACCCTGGGCGATGAATGACATTCAGGCAGACCGTTCAACAGAAGGAAAGATGACAGCCGATTGCAAGATGACACGGTCGTGGCTACAATTCCGACTTGCGAGAAAGAAATATCCACGTCATAGACTTATTTGTGAGGACATTAAGAGAAAAATTTGTGAGGACATTAAGAATTTTGGACGAAGAAAACGAGAACGGTGCAACGGAGGAACGCCAAAGTTCATTTTTGCTAATCGTGTGGCTAGAAGTTCCAGAGAGGGGAGAGGCTTTTGGAGGTACTCTCTGCTTCAAGTAAAAGGACTGATGGCGTTACCTTCGGAATGAATATTCGTGCAAGGTACGTGGCGGAACTGGACTTCGGAAACAAAGGGGAGATTTTTCATTTGTAATTTTGAAGATACAGGAGACGAACATGCTGGAGGATTGGTTTGAGACAGCAATGGCAGAAACAACCCCAAAAGTAGTGGCACGGGCTTGTAGTAATGCACATCGGAAGAGTTCTGCGCAGAAATTCGATGTTGAGAAAAGCAAAAAAATCGCTCTGGGGCAGTGTATGGTAGTAAAGGGATCCGAATTCTGAGTGTAATTGAGGAAATGCGGGACGATTATCTACTGCAAACGATGTTCAAGGAACAATTGGATTGGAAGTGCGTGAGCAGCTCATCACCCGGACCCCGGTCGTCCTTCCCTGTGCCAATCCGCAGCAGAGTGTGACGCGGCAGGGGCGCTTTCCCAAAGTGGACACGTGAGATAAGTCGCAAGAACGCAGGGGTGCCAACTACTGCAGGAGGATAAACTAGATAAAATTGTGCAAAGCGGCGGAATGCAGAAAAACTTAAGGGAGCGTCACTCAGCCCGCGTTTAGTTGGAGATCTAGTATTAGAAAACCGTTGTTTCAAACGTTGACACGAATCAGTATCACAAATTCTTTCCTTTCTGCCAAATGTTTTATACATTCTGAGAAAAACGCTTATTTTAGGCTGTATCAAAAGCAACATTATTGCGTGATTTAATGAACTATTGAAATGCCGTGTCTTTAATGATGAACCAAAGCACGTCGACTAAACAGTGATATCGAATTACAGTTTTCTCAGAACGTATAAAATGCCACTTACCATTCTGGTTTTCACTCATTCAAAGATCGAAAGTTTTCCTCATCCAAATGCATGTATACTGACGAATGGGGAAGGCTTTGCGATAGAAAATTCTTATGCGGAGTATTGTTCCTGATAGATTATGATTTAATTGTAAACATTGTAATTGTTTTTCAGTATGTGTTAAAGTTTTTCTTTGTTGATTTTTCTCTTGATGTGAGTAACGGGAATTAGCTGCAAAAACATTGGAGTGTCGTAAAGTGTTTGGTTAACAGTGCAAACATTCAAAAGGTGACTCGTCCATTTGGCGAAAATTGTGTTGTTGTTTTTACCTAGAATTTTATTTTCACAAATAAAAGCAGGTAATGTCTTACAAGACATTAAGTACACTTCGTACTTATTCGTTGAGTGTAAGACGGTGTTGAAAACTAATACTTGTGCTATATTTTTCAATTTTAGTGAAACAGTGTGTAGTGAACTTGTCACGTTTTGAATGTTTGCAACTGTGGCAGCCATGTTATGAATTGTGTAAAAAGCGTAACACAAACTGCGTGAAATGAACTTCAAAGAAAACAACTTCTACGCTTTGTAACGATATCTACAGAAACCACGTCATGGACCGTTTTCTTATGTTTTGTGTTCTTAAGTGTTTTTGTTTTTTTCATTTCTCAAAATATATGTTTCATATGCCCTAATTTATAAAAGTTTGTTTGTATGTTTAGATGTATTGGAATTGAATATTGTGATATAAAACGAGCTCTCGGGTTGCAGATAATTTCGAAAAAACAGAATATTGTTGCTAAATGATAATTTTATTAGTTGATTTGAGAATCAAAAGCCATGTTAACAATTCCATCCTTTTGATTTCAAATCTGGGTTTTGGGTGTTGTGAAATGGCACGAGCTTCGTCACTCAGTAAATATTTACATTCTTATTACTTCCTATGACCACGCCTGTTTATCATAGAAGAAAAATACTGCTTTATGATGCGGATAACTTTTTAAACGCTGTCTGTCGGCTTAATATTCCATGACTAGCGCCAGGCATTGTGCGGGCCCCGACCAAAACAATGGATTTGGAGACCAGTAAATAAACAAATAAATGAAACACTTTCAAGAGATGAAGTTTTTTGTATATTCGTCATGGGAAATATCCCCGTACCATTTCACAGGTCCAACGTTATTGCAGAAAGGTGCAAATAGATGTATTTGGGTGTTTGTACGACATGGATGTCACTAAATTGAATCAGACTTCGAAATTATAATTTAATTTTCCTATTTATTCAAACTAAAGAAACTATTTATTTAAAAAATGTTAAATATTCATGATGACTGTAAGTAATAGTTCCATTTGGAAAAGTTGTTTCATTAAATGGGTAAAACATTTCCCTGCTTTTATACTTGCACTAAAGGAAACTTAAATATTATTTCATAATACAAAACAATATTAAAGAAACGTTATTATCAAGACAATATGGTACAATAAAATGAAACAGTAGATATTGGTTTTCGTCATTAAAAAGACGCAATAAGGAAGCTTTGTTTAGAAAAAAACATGGAGGAAATAAATTGAAAGTGGTAAAATACCAGAAAATTTAAGTAAAGAAAACAAACTCTCTAATTGCAACTATAATTTAGATAGATTGTGTAACGCCACAAGCAGCAATCAAGGTTGAGTACAATTACATGAAGTGAGTTACTGTGATCGCATTACGAGTAATTGTTCCTTTGTCAATTCATCTGTTTGTGTTGTAATTGTTCATGGCCCGAGTATGCAAAAGGACACTATTGTCTCTGATGCTCAACCCCTACAGTAATGTTTCCACCTGATTGCTTTAAGATTTTCCTTTCAGTCTCGTGCCGCCAACCTCTGCTGCAAAGTTGAGAGGAGTTGCGGGGCTTATACCCCATAGTGTTTATTGATCTGTAGAGGCATTTACGTCTGACAGAAGATAGTGCCTTAAGGGTAACTTCTAGAAAAGGTAAATGTTTTTGGTCGTCGCCACTAATTCTGTCAAAGTGAGTAGTGAGAGCTTGAATGAAAGATTGTAAACTGACTTTGTAAATAGATGTAAGAAACGTTTTTGTTTATTTGGATTGTGAAAATTAGTTCGAAAACGAAGGTACTCCAGGATGCGTGAACCAAGATGAATTGTAATGGTTTTATAAATATTTAACTTAAACAAAAATTTTCAAAGGGAAAATAAATGTACACTTACCTTGAATTTGAGTATTTTTTCCATTACCTACCTTCTCTTCCCTGAGCCTCCTACGTTACCGTATGTGCGTGATTCGCACGACTGGCGGAAATAAGATTTTTCTGAAGTGGGGGGGGGGAGGGAGAGAGAGAATAAGTCACAGACCACGTAGAAAGGGGTAACCCTTCAGTTCATTAATAACTTCATTTTAATTGCATTGCTTTATGTAATCTTTCCTAATTAACAAATCAATTAAAATAAAACAGTGCCCTCTGGAATACAAAGCCTGGCGACGATTTTGTGACGTAAGCACGAGTAGGCCCACGAAGAGAGTCTCCGGCCGGATACTCCGTGTGTTATGCGTGTTGCTATGTCGTGTTCGTTGTGATTTTTCAGCAATTTGATTATTTTTAATTACGGAAATTCGAACTTGGTAAGTACAAGTGGTTTCTGATTAAATTCACTGTACGTCTTAGATCTAAAATTAAGACAAATATAAGCAAATGATGTATTTGTGCTTCAATTTGTAAGAACGTGTTAAGAAGCTTCTAGGTTATTGTGCATATTGATCATACAGTGATTACACATTTAACAGATGTTAACAAATTCGGAACTATTCAAACCCTCACTGTTTCATTTATAGCTCATCACAATAACTTTCAAGTGTTGTGTGCCCAATTGTACAGGCAACTACCGAAACGGCCCTGCTGTTAGTATGTTCGGCTTTCCCAAGAGAAAGAGCCAAGGGGTGCGTGGATCAGAGCTATTTGTAGAGAAAAACTTTCATACCCAATAATAACTCAAGGGTAGGTATTTAAAAAATACTTTAAATTTGCAAACGGTGATAATGATAGTGATAGTTTTGGTGATAGTTATTGAATTGTTGAAAAATGGATTCAATCTTTGCCTCATCAACAAATAATAACGTATCATCCACATATCTAGCACAAACTATTTCATTTTGACTTAAGATTACTGTGTCTGCTGCATAACCAGTTCAGAAAAATTGTAACTCATGTGTCCACCTATTGGAGTCCATTGTTTTTGTTTCTTACAAGAATCATTGAACTTGAAGAATTTGTTATTCAACAGTAATCTAATTGCTAGCAGGATCTCCTCATTCGGTATTTTAAATGAATTTTCCTTATCAAGTTTTTCGTTCAGAGCTTCAAATATTACGTTATGTGGGATGTATTATATGTTTTAATACATACACAATTGTTACGTGATATGTCAACTCAAAATCTAGCATGCAGCATTGTTCTGCTTCTGTACTTTTCTTTCCCAAAATTTGTTAAATCGCCTATTCTGTAAAAATAATTTTTGTATGTATTAATGTAGGAATATGTATGCATATGTATTGAGAAAGTACTGAAATATTTTGTTGTGTTACACAAAATAGGTATTGAGTAATACATATGTAAATTGTGATATGATTTTCTTCAAAATAAAATACTATTCCTAAAATTAATCAAAGTGTATTTTTATTAACTTCTGATTCTAATTTTGTTGACAGTTGTAGGAAAAGTTTATTTTTTTTTCTTTCAAAGAAACATTTTCCTGAAATAAAAGCAACGTATTTCTAAAAAATAAATCCTTCGAGTTTCGTTACCAAAATCTGATGGTGTAAAATGAAGTGCCAGGGAGAAATATATTGTGAAATGCTCTTGCTATTAACTTCAGCATAGATCATAGGCCCGCGGCGGGGCTGGTGGGCCTACTCATCGTGACGTCATTGGCAAGATGGCTGCCCGTCGCCAGGCTTTGTATTCTAGAGGGCACTGAATAAAATTGGCAGACTTAAAATTAAATACTTTTTACAAAATTTCATTTTTTAGAAGTTTCCTTTATTGTTTTGCTATTATGGTCTTTTAAACTAAAGTTCGAAAGTTTACCACTGAAAATTAAAAATTAAGTTAAATTAAGCCAATATGTTTGCACCTTCAGAAAAACATTAAAATAATAATTAGAGGTAATGCCTTGATAATCGGGCATTTTATCGTAAACATGTTTACACTACATCGCCAAATTATTCAGCCATTTTTATCACTGATTAGTTTCTAACCAGAGTGTCATTGGAACGCAGTACTTCATCTTTAGAGTTGACTTGGAATAGCAGAAAAATCTTTTAAGAATTTTACTTTGAAGAGAATTAGTGAACTTGGGGATTATCAAACATAACTGATTTCCACAAGGTTATTTTAATCGCTTCCTCAGTAATACCAAATATGATTGCGGACTTAGTTAATTGTTCAAGTTAATTTAGGAACACTTAAGTGCAGCATTCTATAACTAGCATACGATATTGACATTTACCTCCAACAATTACCCTGCTATTAACTAGAAGAATGGTTGACAATGGATCAGCTATCAGAAGAACAATATTTTATCCTCCTTTAACAACAGGAAACGAATATTCTGGTGCATCAGTTTACTTAGCTATCTTTTTCACTGCATTTGCCACGTATTTCCTCAATTTAAGGAGTGAAGTCATAATGCTAATCTTCATTATATGCAAAATAATCTCTAGTTCAACATCAGAAGTATTAAGTCATAGTATAATTTTACTTCGAATCAGGAAAGATTCTTTTAATTTCATGAATTCCACCAAATCAAGACATTGGTGGAAATGAGATTGCAGATCTCGAAGCTAAAGAAGCAACTAGGAGTGCACTTCCCTGTCATCTAGCTGAGACATTTTCATGCTTTCTAGCTACTTGGAAGCTTGTAAATGGTAAACTGTGTTTCAGTTACACTCACGAACCAATTGTTATCTCGACGATCAGAATAGGCTTCACACAAAACACCTCATAAACCCTATCTCTATCTTGTGAACAGGTTTCTGTTTACCTAATTTTTTATGATTGTATAAATAGTTGCGAACAGTTCACTTTATCTAGGGGAGGAAGATTTCAAGAAACAAGATCCTCCCTCAAACTTTTATATAGAGTTAGAAAACGCAATCATTTGCCGCACTTTAACGAGAAATGAGCCCTTTTTACAAAAATTGGGCAAAATCTGCCGGCTGACGTACGGTCAAGTTTTTCGCGAATTTCTCGAAAACTAACAATTTTACGACAAAACACGTTTCACCACTGAATTCGCCATGAAATTCCGTACTAGGACTGTGACTTTCAGCAGAATCGGGTTCCCTTCGGAATTTTCCAAATTTTGCCCGAAAATCTGCGGTCACGCTTTTCGCGAATTTCTGGAAAACTAACAATCTGATGGAAAAACAGATTTCACCAGTGTCACCGGAACATTGACGGACACAGAGACGACATGACGCGAAGTTTCAGCAAATATCAGGTTGAAATTTGTTTATGAATGCTTGTCAATTTTTGAGGCTCCTTTCACTAAAACCATGAGTTGAAGATTTTAAGATTTGTCAGTGTTAAGAGTCAGCATCCTCATTTCTGGACGTATATTTCTCAACAATTGTTCAACACTGATTAGTAAAGACGGGATAATCATGCGATAAAACTCTCTAAAACATGCTATAAAAACACCAAAACGTGCAAAATCATGCAATTGAAAGATCAAAAGTTTGCAAGACGGTGTTATGTAGCCAAAAAACTCCAGTTAATCCACTTAACTTATTTTATATTTCGGATGTGATATTTAGGGTGAATGAAATGTAATTTTGTTGTTTTTATTGTAATTAAGTTAAATTATTATACATTTAATAATATTCGCACACAAAATTAAATTAGCATAAAAGAACAAAAAAGTAAATAAAAAAATTGATAAATACAAATATACCTTCAGAATTCAAAAGTAAAGTTCCAGAGGAAATGTTCTTCATTGCTTTCAGTATAATTTACAATTATGTTTATTTGTGTGTAGTTGGCGCGACAGCCCGCGTTTGGGCCATGTATCAGCGGCGACCCTTCTAGCGGCCACATCCCCACTCCTCAACCTGAGAAGTGAATTTTCTCATCGTCACACAGCAACATTCTGCGACGTTGCAAGGACAGCGCACACTCTACACTTGCTCGACCGGGAATCGAACCCAGGGTCGCGTCATGGAAAGCGAGAACACTGACCAATGAACTAAGCCGCCAGGGCACAATTATATGTGTTTCAAAATTATTATTTGAGAAATAATCGTTTCTATCAAATATGTTTCAGACGCGGAAGTTTCGCTCTTCATTTAGTGCGATTCTCTGTGTGCCGAGCCAGTCTCAAACTGCGTTTATTCTCTCTTGATTTGCCAGAACATAATCTGTCCCGAGAATTTCGATGTGAAAGGCAATGCGCTTGCCACCATGCTTCGCGCCCGAACGTAGGGTCAAATTTGACCGCGCATGCAGTCTCGTGTTGGTAAGTTCGGCGAAGACTGACAAAACGGATATATGGTCCGATTGGGAAGATAGACATACATAGCGTTGGTTTAGCGGCTGCAACAAAAGGCCGCGGACCTAGAGTTCGTGGTAACACCGCATAGCCGTGCTGCAGTAATCAGAAATTTTAATTAGACCACAGGCATCATGAAATGTATAGACGCTCACTTCATAGGGCAACAAAATGCGGAATTAATGCAAATTAAACGGTTTCACAGACCACACGAATGCATTACTGGGTTATGATGCATACTTTGCAATTAATGCATACTAATGCTAAAAACAAAACAATTATCAAAAGTTCAGATAAAATTATGAATGCAACAAAGAAAATAAAATATTTTGGTCTGGCCACACTAGCTTTCACTCACCTAAATGTATCATAGTAATGTTTATACTGGAACTAATATTGAAAGTTAGTAAGGCTGTCTGAAAAATGGCGTTTGACATACTTGGTAACAATGATTTTAATTTGCTCAAAACATTGCGTCACATGGTCTTTCAGTCTTTGTTTCACGCCAATCCTTCTCGCAAAATAAAAAATTACTTTTACCACTCTTTATCATAAATGTTTTGATGTCTGTATATTATGATACTCATAAATATAATAATGTGAATAGTATTGGTGTCCGATTCTTTTTATTGTTACTAAGGGTTCTTTCAATCCATCTATTAAATAATGTTATCATAATGATTGCAATGCAATAATAAATATAATATTAAAATTGTTGTAGGTTCTTCCTGTTGATCCTGGTATTATGTAGTAGAAACGTGGCTTATAATGACTGTACTTCTCTGCCACATTTATTCCATATTACTAATGAGATGAAGAAGGTAATAGAGAATTTGCATGTTCTTGGAAGGGGATGATTCTGGAATCATTCTTACGATCTATTTATAATTCAAGAAAATAATTTTTGACAAGGGATGATTTATTTCATTTTTTTTCGTCACATTAATAACAATGGCATGAGCTATTCATTGACATGAACATGCGTAAGACATGACCATGACAATTTAGGCCATTTTCATCACAAGAATGTAGATATGCCATTCAGATCACATTGTATACTTACATTTAACAATTTAGAAGTTTTCCATTAACAAAGGTATCCAGAAGATTTTGTAACTACATATTGAGATAAAGGAGAATTCCAAGGAGGCGATCAAACCCTGGCACTGGGGTATAATGGTTTACAAAATGTAAATGCACTCCCAAAATTTAATGAATACTTTTTTTCTGTAAGAGAAAACTTAATTGTAATTTAACAGCAAGTTCTTACTTAGATAGAAAAACTTACTGCTCTGACTAGAATGAATCCCAGTCTGAAAAATGAGGGAATGCTATTGCTAGTGCTTTAGTTACTATTTTCAAAAGTATTTGTACAAATAATCTTAGTTTACTGTAAAATATATTCTTGGTCAGATTCATGTGTCCCTCAAATTAATAATGTGAATGTCTGTACTCAATTTTAAACAATTATAATATATCCATTGTTGAACAAAAGTTCTCAGAAACTCTCCAGTCATGTGAAAAAATTGATTCTGTACCTAATGTCATTGAAAATATGCTAAAATTTACTGAAGTATGCAGTCCAGGGTCTCTAATAAGGAATATTAAAGCTGTTCTGACTTAAAAGTTTGAAGTGGTAGTTCTTGAAATGCAGATAAAGAATTTCTGAATTATAAGCAATCAGATTCAATCTGAATTATATATGTTTGGTTTACAATTTCTGATATTTTATCTTAATAGGGATATTTATTTTGCTTATAATGAAGATGTACGTAATGATCCCAACTAAGAGATAGAGGAACCTTAATAATAACAAAGCATTTCATGAAATCCAAGAAAGTGTCTATTTGTTTGTATATTTTTGTGGTATTCTAACTACTCCAAGAAAGAGTTCAGGAAATGGTGTTATGTTTACTGCAATGAAAAAAACAACTACAAATTGTATTTTTAATCCAGTGCAGTGGCATGCAGTCCAGTGTCTCTCATAAGAAATATTTAATGTTAACAGAGGGGACAAAATCTGATTGTCTTCTAATGAGCATTTTTCATATAGTGGGATCTGTCACTTATTAACAATTCAAATAATTTTTATATTACATAAGTTACATCTTAGAACCACAAAGTTTGCAAATCAATTAGCTGCATCTTCAGATGTACTGTAATTACAAATGTTTCTTTTGTTAATATGAAATTACAAAATTAAAATGAGCTAATACAGTAAAAAATAAAAAAAATTGATTTTATAAATAACTCAAATAATGTAAAATATTTTTTAATTTTATAACTACAAAGTAATCTACCAAATTTTATAACTACGAAGTTTCACCTGGGACAAATAAAGAAGACATTGGAAACTAATTTGAGTACATCTAAAAATATGTGAGCATAATAAAATTTTTAAAAAATGAAAATAACTTTGAATGGATGAGAGATTGATCTATCCATTTGAGTCTCTACCAACACAAAGAAAGTCAAATGATGATAAAAAAACATCTTGTGGGGCAGGGGGTGTAAAAGAAGGGAGAAGTAGTCACACAGATCAAGGAATAAACAAACTGTTGAAGAAACAACAGAAAAGTACATTGAATTACTCTTTGGAAGGTTATCTAATTTTGGCCAAAACATTATCATTAGTGTTAGTGAAAATAATGGATTCAATATTACTATTGACAGTCTGATGAATTTTAATATTTAAGGTCTCAGAAATTAAATGAGGGTATTTTCTTGGTTCTACTTGTAAGATGGAAGGTCTTTGAAAATCAAAACTATATGAGTTATTGAGTCTGTGGCAGGAAATAAAATTTAATTTCAGTAAAATCTTTAATGTTACCTTCACGTTCTTTCATCCTCTGGTGAAGACACCTTTTGATTTGGCGTATGTACCACAACAGACAGTCCAGGC
The DNA here is from genome assembly GCA_031308135.1 of Acheta domesticus. Lineage (NCBI taxonomy): Eukaryota > Metazoa > Arthropoda > Insecta > Orthoptera > Gryllidae > Acheta > Acheta domesticus. The sequence continues at coordinate 1,940,393 of JAHLJT010005437.1, read as the reverse complement.
CGGGAACAGAGTAAACAAACTTTTCTTTGTCTAAAAGAGGAACTGAATCTCTAACATTCCTGATAAGACCTTTTTTTTCATCGGATTTTTCTCAGTTTTCATATCAATGTTTAATTTAGTGCATTTTTTCATAAATTTATTTAAAATCTTTGGAACATATGTAATGGGAATAGTTCTAGTTTGTATCTGATTTTCTACATTCTAAACCTTAAACAATTGTTCATCAGTGGTTCCCAACTTGCTTTGCTTAGTAATGGCTAATCTGTGTTTTAGGAATTTGAACTAATGGATAATTATTTTCACTAAGAATGTCTGTAATTTTATTCAAAATTGATATGTGATTAAAAGGGTCAGAAAAGTAAATAGCCCTATCAACCTTACCATAGACAAGGGCAATCTTCTGTTGAATGGGAGGGGCAGAAAAATAACAACTTAAAATTCTCTCAGAAGAAAATCTGCTACAAAACCAGTTAGTAGAAATTTTATTTCTTTGCAAAGGCAATGTAAGATCTAAGAACTTAATGGAATTGTCAGTAGACCTCTCTATGATAAAATGTGTGACAGAATCATAGAAGATAAAATCATATAGAAGTTGTGCAATAATTAGGATGTCATATATGTATCTTTGGTAAAAGAAAAGGTTTCTGTTTGATAGAATGGATGTTTCCGACTTTCTCATAATAATGTCTGAGAATAACGAACAAAACGAATGGGTGTACCTGTCAATTGTTTGTAAATGACAAGAACGAAATATTGAAGCTATACAGATTCTAAGGGGTTGATGTGCTAGTTCTTGAAAAGCATATGAAAGAATTTCTGAATTTATAAGCAATCAGTATCCAAAGGCATGAATTTCATTCCAGTGCCATACGCAAGTTAAACATCATCTTTATAATCAGTAAGTACATAAGTTAAACATCATCTTTACATAAGTTAAACATCATCTTTATAATCGGGAAATTTTAAACATAATTAAATGCTGTTTAGATTTCAATAGTGAATTTACTGCAGTAAAACTTTGAAAAGCAAAAAAAAAGAACCAGTGCAAGTGTAATATTTGAAGGTCATAGAAAAATTCTGTTAAATATTCCCAGTATTTCCCCTTGTAAAGTTGTTGTAAACATTCTCAGTGCAAAAATTAAAGATCTGATATCAATGTATCAACACACGCCGATTGTTAATGTGATTTTTTACAAAAATCTATTTCAGACTGTTAATACAACTATTCTTTTGGAGATAGATCTCTCTAAAATAAAAGAAATTGAATTATTTTGCCGTAGGTTCTATCTCCAATCATTTATTGTAAATATTTTAAAATGTTCAAGTATTATATTTTCCAAAACTATGTAATATATGGATAATTAGTCCCCTGAATTTGTTACAAGAGTTTTCATGTGTAACATAACTGCCAGTATACTTTTCAGCCTCGTAACGTTTAAACTTGATTTTCTCTGTTTCTACTTCAACGGAGATACAGCACTTAAGAACTAGAGTGACGAATTGTCTGTTTAATGTAGCTAAATAGTGAATGATTTTAAGCCTTGTTGAAACAACAATAATTATTGCTGCTGAAATAAAATTAGTCTATGTATGAACATCTATTGCAACAATAAATAAGCGAATGTCCCAAATGAAAAATCCTAATAAATCGCTTGCTAATATTAAATAATTTTTCCCATAGTTGCAATTTTTTTTTCTTGACTAGTAATATAAAAAATTATACGAAATCCAGAGAGAATTAAATTATAGATATCTGGATGGCCTCCTGTTGGATAAAAGAAGTAATTTAAAGTTTGATATGTTAATAATTTTATGTTTCCTACTAGAACATGAAATTATGGTGGTAAGAGTAGCACGAGCAGTATGAGTAATAAATTATAGTAGCAAGAGTAATACAGCTCGTGCAAGTAAGCAAGTTGTATGTAATGATATTTCCAGACCTAGTACATTAATTAAAATTGTAATAAAACTTACAACTCCTAAAATGGAGGAAATACCTGCTAACTTCAGTGAAAATATACTGAAACCAACCAGTGTTCCAGAATATATGATTCCTGTCATTACAGGAGGATAGGATATTGTAATCATCTGATTGTTGCTTCGATTTCAACCATTCTTCTGGTTTATAGGAGGGTTAATCATAGTGGTAAAAGTCAAACTCTTATGGTAAATGTGGAAATGCTACATCAGGTGCTGTTAATATTAATGATACTAATCATATTCCAATCCTTCTAATTAAAATTTGTTGAGCTGAGGAGGTCATTATAATAAATACATTTGTGGTAACAAAAACGTTTGTTTAATAGTCTCCAATTAAGTAGCCTGGTTTCCTAATTCCGTTCAAAGTTAAAATTCTTTAAGATATATTTGCTATTCCAAATCAGGCTCCAAAGGTAATGTACCAAGTTCAAAAGTGATTACGGTTGGTAGAAAATAATCACCTTAATTCTTAATTTGAAGGTGAATACTAGGTTTAATAACCTTTAGATCTTGTGTTTCAAAGGCGATTGTGGCAAAATGAACAAGGAAACTCTTGTAAAGAATGATAATATAAATTATTTAATTCGGAAGTTTGCTGCATCATTTCAATTTATTTATGTTAAAGAAAAAAGGTGACATCTCTAATAGCAAAGCTATTAAAATGAAGTTATAAATGTAGAAAATAGAAAAAGTATAGATAAAAGTCTTGTGAATAATTTTTAAATAAAACTTAATTAGTTTAAAAAAGATAAGAAAGGAGACAAATATCCTAATGACATTCATTTAATTGAAATTATGAATTTAAGTTGCCCACATTTTCTTGAAAATACACATTGGAGTATGTTGGATAAACTGGAAGTATGGATTTGAGCCAGAATAAAAATGCACCATGTAGTAGAAAACCAAAATATGTATTTAACAGAACAAAGAACAAAGTCACAATATTACTCGCACAACAGATGGGAACAAAAGAGTAACTGCCAACTGTGAATGCAAACCTAGTGGTTGCATCAAAAGGCACTAAGGGCACCACGCATCACAAGCCAAGTTGTAGGTCATACCAAATTACTGGTTTCAATTCAATTGAGTACCTGTGATCCAATTGGGTACTGTGCCTTTTGATTTTATTATTTTTCTATCAAAAGGTTTGGTTGTTTGTGAATAACACTAGTAGCTAAACTGTGGGCAGGATTTTCACCAAAATGAATTACTCATACTATCGATTATGCAATTGATCTGGCTGATGTTGCAGCAGTTAAATTTGAATTGGATATTTTGATTTTGGAGGAAGTTTATACAAAGTCCCTTTGACATTTTCACAATATTCTCAAAAATGGCTCACACTTTTTATTTATTTCTTAAATAAAGAAAAGTATAGTTATAAAAATTGTTTGTGTTTTATTTTCATAAAAGATCTTGAGTGCAGCAAGGTTGATCCAGGAATATCTCTCATTATTTATTATCTTAAAAGATGTGTATTGTGTATTAAAAATGTATTAATTTATATTCAGATTATAAATAAATAAAAAATTGAGAACACTTTGAAAACCACATGCAATAATATTGGTTGAGAAATAAATAATGTTACTATGTTTCGTGGTTTCATGCCTGTTTGTACTTATGTCAACACTAATGTATGAGAAAACATTTAAAGAAAAAATGTTGAGTGATTTGTGAGGTTTTTTTTTTTTTTTTTTTGCATCAATTCAGGCAAAAATTAGGCGGAAACTACTAGATTTTAAAAATAATACACACAAGCTTTTTTAAAGATCTAATTTTTCTAAGAAAATTTTATATAAGACAAACTATCTATTGTCTGTATATAATTGTTGCAACATTAATTTCTTTGAAATTGAAGGGCTCAATAGAAAAGGGGACAATCCTACATTTTCTGTGAAATTGAGTTATTGACATTAAACACAATTTCAAATATTACCCTTTTCATGTAATCTAATATGAACTTACATGTAAGTGTATTGCGTTTAAGAATTAAAAAATGTATTGAGTTATACGAGAGAAGTTCAGGTAAAGTCCTCTCTATCTCGCAACTATGCCTATGTGAGGTAGCAACTTGTTCTACTGAGTCCTTGAATTTTCGATTTGGATATTTCGATGGGAGAGCCAGGCAAATTGATTGGCCTCAACCACAATTTCAGTGTATTATATATTATTTTCACTCTTCCTCCTCTTCTTCTTCTTCCTTTTCTCTTGTGGTCTCTAATTCTGATAAAAAAATATCTTTTGGAAAAAAATAATTCCCTATGATGCAAATTGCAGTTGCTACAGCCAGAGCTATTAATGCAACAAATACCTATCAGAAAGAGAAAAAGTATTTAGATTACTTAAATGTTTTGTTAACTTATGAAAATACATTTATTGTCAAGTACAACTTGTTCATAAGTCACCTAATTCAGGTATTAATTAGAATCTGTTAAAAATTTCATCAGCACTTTATAAATTTTGTTTTAAAATATCTTTACATCAAATAGTAGCCCCAATCATGTAATTTATGAAAACGCTTACCCCACAATTTGAGTCTTCAGGTGTTTTCGGCTGTAGATCAAAAATTTTACCCTGGAAAAAAAACTACAAAGAGACAGGGTTTAGATGAATTGCCATTGATTTTTGCTCATTCTATTGATACATACCCATTTTACTTTTGTATCTTCTTAAAAATTAAGTAGTAAAAAGAAAGAACTGTAATGCTGCAGTAGCAAGCACTGGAGAATTTTCAATGGAAAAAATCTCATTCAGTGGATCCCTGAAGTGAAAAAATCTTGCTCCTATTTGTAGAAAATTACATCATCTAATATGTCGTGTGACCAAAACCAATTTCTATGAATCCTTGATACCGCAAAATTGGCTTACAGCAGAATGTCTGTCTGTCCATCTGTGCACATCATCAGTGCTGAAACAGTTCTGATGATTTCTTCATGAATTGACATTCCTCAATCGATCAAACACAATGCCTTGCAAATTTCAAATGATTTTGTGGGTTCTTTACAGGAAGCCTTAAATTTGTTTTCTCAGAAATGGCTCAAAATGTTTGGATACTTTTTTTTCTCAGAAAGAGCAGAGGTTCTTTATAAAGATGGCACAGTTCACATTTGCAGTCAACCAAGCTCTTGCACAAATAAATCCCCTCAAAAAAATATTCCTTTTTACATTTGTCAAGTAATTTGTCTATTTCGTAATCTTGCTATTTGCCATTGTAGTCTACTCATGTGATACACACAGTCGATCACTGCCTACAAATGTAGAACTAAGCATTAAAACCATACATTACTTTTGTCACAGTACTCAAATGTGTGCATACTTGTGCTTGAGTGTGTTAATGCATTAACATAAGCACATATGTGAATGCATTCAAAATGATATTAGTTTGTATCTAAAAAAAAACATGAGCTAGGCTGTGCACTGTACATTTATAACACTAAATTACAACATTACAAAGCTTGAACTATTTATTTGGTGTAAGCTTGAATGCTGATGCAAGGACCCTAGCGCAAGCAATTCAGAGCACAAAATGGGCAAAAACTTGGGAGTACATTAACAACTTATTTCAAACAAAAAAAAGTAATTAAAACTCTATTATTCACAAACGTAAGCTCTCTCTTTTAGCATTAAATTATGGGCCAAAAAAATTAATACACTATATAAGTGATACATTTCATCAGTTTTTGATATGATTATCGGTTACTTTTATTACTCATGCTGTAACTGTGAAACCACTCTACTTCATAGCCAAAGATGTGTACAAACTAAATAAAATCTATAACACAATTTAAAACATTAGAACATAAAGTCGGTAAGCGAAAATTTGCACAAGGTCACAAATTACTTTGCTGCGCCCCAGAGCTGTTGATTCCTTTCCATTCTATTTTTCTTGGATGTAATCTGAAAATACCTACACATTATTTTAGCTTTTTCAAAACCCTTGGCCTTTTTAATATTTGGTAGTATTTACTAACATCCTCCTGGGTTAAACCTTCTATTTCCGATCTTTCTCTGCTCCTCACTTGCTGAATTACACAAAGATAATTTTACTATTTACATTAGGGTAAACTCTCATAGTGTTCAAAATTAATCACTTGATATATTTCTGCTAAATTTTAAATTCATTTCTCATCTTGTAGTTAAAAAATATACTCCCAGATATACTTACTCCTATTCACTCCTGTCGCACTTGTAAGAAACCCTTTCCTATAATTATGTATGTGTTATCTCTGGATAACCTTCGACTTAAAATGTGTTGTATTATACTTTTGAAAATGGTTACTTGGAAGAGCAGGCCAATGGCCAGAGACTTTCCACCAGTAAAGACATTTATTTTATTTTACCTAATCTGCACAACTTGTGAGAATGTATTTTTGACCTAAGTGTTATTGCCTTAAATGTCAAACTTTCTCACTTGCAACACCTTATTTCACTCTGTAATACTCGCTCTGAGATCTCTTTAATATTTCTTATTACATTACAGATACAAATTTCTACAATCACTACAAATAATAAGAAATAATACAGTTGATACTAAACATGTAATATTTTCAGATTCCAAATCAGCACTTATGGCAATAAGTAACAACAGTAACTCTAATATACTCATTAAGGAGATCAAAGAATTAATTTGTCGTCTAATTACAAATAATTATAATATGGAGTTAGTATGGGTCCCAAGCCATCAGGGAATACAAGGAAATGAAGATGCAGATAAGGAAGCAAAAGGAGCAATTAATGAACCTTTAAATACCTCAATTTATTCACCTCCAGAAGAAATCAAGAAATATATTAACATCAATATGAAGAAATTCTGGGACTCCAGCTGGAAAAATAATAAATCAAAAAAATTACAAGAGATCAGACCATCCATTTTTGATAAGCCACCCACTTGGACAACATCAAGAAAACAGCAAGTGACAATTGATAGACTAAGAATAGGACATACAAATTTGACACACATACACTTAATTACAAAACAACAGAGAAACAAGTGTGAAAAGTGTGGCTCCGCTTGGACAGTCAAACACCTTTTAGTAGAATGCCAAGAATTTGAATTAGAAAGATCCCAATCCAAACTTCCCAAAAACATTAAAGAATGTTTAAATACCGAAGAAGGATGCAAAAAAACATTGGATTATCTAAAGAGATCTAAAAAATATAACCTTATTTAAGGTGTATTCAAAATAAATTATAGTTGTTTATATTATGTAATGTACGTAAATAACAATCTGTGATGAATGTAAATAATGATATATGGTGTATTTAAATAATGATATATGATGTATATGAAAATATGGTATATGACATATGTAAATAATGATTCATGATTTGGGTAAATAATGATAAGGAGAATAATTATGTAATGATGTAAGTAATTAATGTGAACTGCAGGTGTTTAAGAATAGTATCTTACATTGTATGTCAAAATTTGTAATATTAAAGAGGTCGCTGATGACCATTGTAGTTATAAAGCGACCTAAAATAAAATTAATTAAAAAAAAAATTTCTACAATATTTAATAATAGTTTTTTTATTTTGAATTTATTTTGGAAATCTCTATTCTACTTTAAGATGTTCTTTGTCAAGACACTGGTTAACAAGCAAGTATAAAGGAGGCCTGGTGGTTAATACTCTGGGACAGAACTATATCAACATGCCCTCTACATCCATTTCTGTAATGTGAATGACTAATACTTTTATAAAACAGAACATTTTCTTCATTTACAAAATATAATTTGTCTCCATGAATTCTTTTCCAGAGAAAGATCATGTGATCTCACTTATGAAAGATCCTGCTTTTGTGCGTGCCCTGCCTCTCTATCAGAAGTAATCAAAAGATCTGTTACTCTGAAATTTCATCTCAAATTTATTTCACGTCTTTCTCGGTGAAGTTTTCTTACTTGTTCTAAAAAAGGCTTTAAGTTACTCATTTTCTTCCTATTTTGGCAACATGTTCAATTTTTTACATGACTTACAAGATTTTTTCAGTGTTAAACTGAACTGATTTGTTTCCTAAATGAGCACAGGCCATCTCTGTGTGTGCACAGTTGGGCTATGGAAGCCTTACATGAAGTGGCCCTCATTGTCTCGAGTATCAATAGTACCTTATCAAAATTCGGTTCTTTGTGGCTGCGCTAATCACTGTGACCTGTAAACATCTTTTATTGTGGACACATGGTGGTCACATCCTCTGGAAATGCTGTATGTATGTTTTAAAACAGACTTTAATTTTTATGTTAATTAACAATCAGGTATTTGTTCTTGTGAGTTCTCAAAAATATATATATATATTTGATACATCTAGATATATTTATATATTTATTTATTGTATCTGCCAATAAAGATAATTACTAAACAAAAATTAAATGTGTTACTAACATTAAATTATTTGACAAGCTTATGATTCACTGAAAAAAATTTATCGAATCCATTTGAAATCAATGGTAATAAGTACTGATATACACAATGCACAAAAATCTTATTAATAATAAAATGCAGTGAATTCAGAACCTACAATTTGTACAATTTATTTTAGCTTTGATTATTTTGATTACTCTGATATATTATTGTTATCTTTTTTCTGAGGTGTATGATTTAAAATAAAACTGACACAAGATTACTGATACTTTTAAATAATCAGTTGGTTTGCCTAATTGAACAAAATTGTTAGGCAGAGATCTCTACAAAGAAAGCATTTGAATTTCATACCCATGTTTCAAGATGACTAAAATTAATTAAAAGTTAAAATTGAACCACACATGAACCATGCACTTAAATTAGATAACTTGTACTTGTGTAAATTGTATAATTTTAAAATCATAAAACTGATTTTTCCTCAATTGGTTGAATATAATTTTTTAAATGTAAAATTCCATTTACGTTTTCTTGTATAAATAATTGTTGTTTAAATTGTTATTTGCTGACAATACCATATTTATAAAGTGTAAAACCCAATGTCATATGACAATAAAATTATACTGAAAATAGGGAGTCCAAAACTGTGCTTGGTTCCCTTGATGTAATCTGTGTATCTTCGGAAGTTCACATGTTGTCAGAATATGACAATAAATAATTATTTTTGATGTGTTTGGATACTATCAAGTGAAGACCACCATTTTTCCCCCCACTTTGATATTTTGACTTCATATTGTACTGGGAATTACAATATAATCAACACAAAGAAGGTAATGAATTTATTCATTCATACACAAGTGCTTTTATATTGGAAACTTGCTTCAATTATATCAATGAATAAATATTGTAAATAAGTAATATTCATAATATTTTTCATTAAAATGACTATTTTGCTGCTGAATACAATATATCCTTTAAACGCTAATTGGTTACAGAGATTAAATTAAAAATGACAGAAGCGCAATATTTATTGTTTCAGGCTTTTTCCAGTTACTGGTGTTCCCAGGTTTGGATCCAGTTTTAATTATCATCCACGTCTGGAAGTGAGGGAGGCATGTGATGAGCAAGGCATATTCCCTCCATCTATCATACTTGGCCTTTCTGATCTTTTCTTTTGTCATACAGATATAGAAACTGAGACGATTGCATTAAAAGCTCTGTTTTGGCCCGGAGTGGCAATCGAACAGGGGATCGCAAATTGAAAAGCTAGTGAAATGTACATAAGACCCCCGAGGGGCTTAAAGTTCTTAATATTTTGTCTGAAAGTATAAAATCTCTAGTATCTACATACAATAGCATACAATACGATTCCAAATGCCACATTATATACAATATTAAATGTGAAAGTATTAAGAAGCTTTATGAATGAATTTTTCAAAATACAAACAAAACATCTAACAATTTAGACAAAAATGTAATAATGTTTTTACAATTTTATTTAAGTAGTGCAGAAAATTATCTTAAAAAAATGAATGTTGAGATTTTGACAGCTAAACGCGTTTTCGAGGTCTCAGATATAGACAAAGATTATTTTTTCCCTTTTCTCCTTCAAAACGTCGAACTGGCTGTCCATCTGCCCATGGCTCCATTATTTCTTGATTCTGTGTATTTTATTAAGGTATAGTTAGGCAAGATCACTAGTTTCGTAAGTGTAGTGAATGTTTTAATACCAGGAAGTGGCAATGTACCACCCATGCTGAATGATGAGACCTGTATGTTTGCTTGCCCTTTTCAGGTATCTCTCCTCTCTTGTTTAGACTACACATACTTACGTCAATTTGATTTAGCTGGCATGGAGTGGCATCAGTTTTTCCTCAAATGCCTGACACAATTCACATGTCTATGGTCGCTGGGAGTTGTGTATATTTTTGGTAACATAGTTTGGTTGTGAACATCTATTGATCAAGATGGATTTTTTAAATTATCTTGTACTGATATACACACAAAGTAAGTGCAATACTAGTTTTGAGACAGGCACTCATAAAAGTGGTTCTGGAGCATTCACAGAGTGCACTAGTGCTAAAAATGAGTCAATTCTCAAATGTTCACATAAAACTGTGAATGCAACAAAAATAATTTTATATTTATATATTTTATATTATAAAATATTTTTGTCTGGTCACATTGGCTTTTTCTCACCTAAATGTATCTTAGTAATTTTTATACTTGAACGAAAATAAATTAAAAGTCAATAAGGTTGTCTGAAAAATTGTGTATGGCACACATGGTAAAAGATTTTATTTTGATCATAAAATTGCATCACGAAACCCTTCAGTGTCTGGTAAAAACCAATCTCACTCGCAAAATAAAAAGTTACATTTACCACTCTTACCATAAATAACTATTTTGAAGTCTGTATGTTACATATTGATCAATAGTGACCGATTATTTTTATTGTTATTAGAGGTTCTGTCAATTCTTGTAGTAAATCATTTTTTTTATAATGATTGCAATACAATAATAAGTGGAATAGCAAGTCAAATGGTTCCAAGAATATCAATGGTTTGTTTTCAAGAAGAAATTATTTAGTACATCCTAATTATAGAATTGTGATGTTGAAATGCATGCAAAAAGAACTGTCAATTATTATAAAATTATCAATGTGTGATTAATGATTCTATTTGGAGAGCAATCTCTTTTTAAATTCAATTTAAATTTTTGTACTGTAATTATACTAAAAAAGTTATCATTTATTAATGAAGCTAATTTAACTGAACTTCTCTTCCACATTACTTGATATTACTAACGAGATAAAAAAAGTAATAGTGAAAATGAATGTTTTGCATGGGGAAAAGTTTAGAATCTCTCATCTATTCTTGATCCTTGAAAATAATTTTTGACAAGAAAATATTTATTTATTTTATTTAAAGTCAAATCAATACGTTGGTCATGAGCTACTGACAATTTAGACTGTTCTGATCATAGATATGCCATTCATGTCATATTGTACAGCTCTTCCTAGAAGTAACTGGAATACCATGAAAATATTCCAACAAACACACCCCTTCTTGTACTTCGTGAAATGTTTTGTAATTATTAGGTTCCTCTATCTCCTAGTGGGGATCATTAGAGTCTCCTTCATTATATGCAAAATAATAATCTCTATCAAGATAGAACAACAGAAATTTTCAATCAAAAATTATAAATTCACGCTGAAGCATTTAAAGCAGGAAAGAAAATTGTAATCTCATTGACTCTACCATATCAATTCTCTGTTGTGAATGAGACTGCTTACCTCAAAGCAAAAATAGTAAAAATAGGTGCATGCTGTACTCTTCCTCTAGAGCAAACTTTTCAAGTTTTCTAGCTCTAATATAATATCAATATGTCACATGAAAATTAGAAGCTGCTAAATAATGGATTGACTCTTCAAGTGCTCTGAAGAATCGACTGTCTTGAAGATCAGAAGACAATTACCTTCACACTAACATAAATACCTTCTAGACAAAATCCCACAACCTTTATCTGCACCTTGTAACAAGTGTTTCTCTGCACCTAAATTTTTTGAGATTGTATGAGTTGCAGCCTACAGAGACTATTTTACCTAGAAGAAGATTTCAAGAATATTCTATTGTCATCAAGTTTTCAAGAGAAGTTCATTTTGTTTGCTAAAAGTATTATTGTTTAATAATTTGTGTACTGTAAATGAAATTAACTTTATGTTACAGTTAAGTATTTTGTCTACTGGAAAAGAGAATTCAAACTTCATGAACAAATTGTGAAAACTTTATCGTGTAAAGGAAAATGGTAGGTGTAATACACAATAATTTGTAATAATAATCCAAAAGTGTTTTAACTGATAGAGCCACAAAAGTTGCCCCCTTTCCCAACACAATAAATAAACATAATGCATTTCTCCATGAACAGAAATAATTTATAGTGCTCAATTTGCATTAGAAATCAATTTTTTTTTTCTTTGTTTTGGATAAAACAAATTGGCAACCAAATTAAGTGGAGGCTTGGGGAAATTTGTGATCACAAGAGGTTCTAGGTCCCTTTATTAATGAAAAAGAGATCTAAATTGTAAAATGTGTTATGTTTACTTTAAACAATCCAATTGCATTTTTAATGACATGATATAAATTTGACATACATAACATGATATAAATTTAGGACCAACAAGAATCACAGCACACTCCAAGACTGCCATTGATCATATCATAACAAATATTAATCAAAATCAATATTCAACATATAATCTAGATTTTCATATCTCTGATCACAATGGACAAATCATAGACATAAAGAACTGCACACATTATCAAGAAAAAGTAAAATTTACATATATCCGAAATACAAAAGAAAAAAATATATTACGACTTAAAGAAGTATTGAAAAGAGAAAACTGGACAGAAATATACATGGAACAAAATACAAACAACAAATGGAATTTATTTATAAACATTTTAAATGAACATTTAGACTCCATGTGCCCCATTATTAAAAGGCCAACAAACACACAAAAAATAAAAAAGTAAAATTACCACATACAGTCACTCAACTTAAAGAGAAAATGATAGAAATGCACATGTTTTATAAAAAAACTAACCTAGAGTCATATAAGGAGCTGTATAAAAAATACAAGAAAATATTTAGAAAGGAACTGAAAAACCTAAAGGCAAACAGGATATAAGGTGAAATAAACAATGCAACAAATAAAACTAAAGCTATGTGGAATATAATAAATGATAAAAAGACACATACTAGTAAACATAGGAATATACAACTACAACATGATGGTAAACAGATTAATAATGCTAAGGACATATGTGAAGCCTTCAATGAGTTTTACTTAAAAATAGGAAGTGTAACAGACAATTCATGCAGAGAGGATATAAACTATTACATAGACAAAACCATTTATCTGAGCAATACAGATGTCAGAGAGATAGAGAAACAAATTGACACCCTAAGCAATAGTAGATCTGCGGGATGGGATGAGATACCAGCAGTCATTTTAAAAAGTTGTAAATCCTCACTTATAGATGTGTTAGAGCACTTAATAAATAGTTCACTAAATGATTGCATTTTTCCAGATATATTAAAAATTAGTATAGTGAGACCCATATATAAGAAAGATAATATCTCAGAAATTCAAAACTATAGACCCATTACACTCTCATCATGCTTTGCCAAACTTTTTGAAAAAATTATTGCAAAAAAAATAAATAAATTTTTAGAGAAAAACAATATAATAACCAACACACAACATGGATTTAGGAAAAACAAGTCTACAATCACAGCTGCTGCAGATTTCATACATGAAATAATTAATAACCTTGAAAACAACTTGAATACAGTAGGAATTTTCATAGACCTATCTAAAGCTTTTGACAGTGTAAACCACAAGTTATTACTCACTAAACTAGAACATTTAGGGATAAGGGGTAACATGCATGAATTACTGAGGTCATATTTAACAGATAGGAGACAATGTGTACAAATATTATGGGAAACTGACAACTACATAGATAAAACACAATCTACATTCATAACTGTAATTTCAGGTGTTCCGCAAGGATCAGTATTAGGACCACTGTTATTTCTGCTATATGTAAATGACTTCCCTGTAACACAACAATATAAAATAATATCATATGCAGATGATACAACTATAATTAGTGGTAATATAGACATATCAACAATAGAGAATAATATGACAGAGGCAATACACCAAATATATAAATACGTAAGCAACAAAAATCTAAACTTAAATGCAAATAAAACTCATATGATACACTTTTAGTCATTATAATAAAGAAAATGTAGATAATATCAGTGTAAAAATAAAGGATAAGAATATAAACCAAATTGAATGTCACAAGTTTCTTGGAATTCATATTGATCAGAACTTAACATACAGTAAGCATATAGAAGCAGTTTGTAATAAACTAATTGTAAGTTCCAACATTTTTCTATTAAGAAATCTTAAAAGATATATGACAATTGACATGCTTATGACTATATATTATGGTATAATTCATTCCCACATACAATATGGTATCGAAATATGGGGAGCAACATGCAATAGGAATATTGACAGAGTTATGATACTTCAGAAAAGAGTGATCAGATGCATCTTTAATTTAAAACCTAAAAAAACATGCAAAAATATCTACAAAGAATATAAAATTATGACTGTAGTAGCTTTGTATGTATACAGAGTAATACTCCTAATGAGAAACAATACCAATGTGCACTTTGCACAAAATAATGAAATACACAATCATAACACTCGGGGACAAATGAACTACCACAGGATGTACATAGGAAAAACATCAACAAACAAAGATCCCTACATAAAAGGAATATTATTATATAATAAACTCCCAAATAATATTAAAACAAATGAAAGCAACTTTAAAAAACTGTTAAAAGCCCACCTAATTGAGATTTGCCCTTATAGATTAAATGAATTGGAATAAGTATAAATGTATAAGTTTTCTATGTGAAATTATTGATTAAATATGTTACTTACTATGTACTACTACTTACTATGTAATTAAACTATATATGTAGTATATACTGACATTGTTTCATGCTTGTAAAATCAAGTTATATGAACAATAAATCGTGATTTGATTTTGATTTAATCATTTTTCAGTGTACTATTAATCCTATGAATAGTGAATATTAATGAATATAACCTGCCATAATAGGAAAATATGGCTCCTACTGATAAATAATGGTGAAAGTGTACAGTTACATAACAGTTGCCATATAAAATGACAAACATTTTTGAATTTGTTACGTAATTTCAGATAACTCACAAATGGTAAACGAGACTAAAATGCCTAATTATTAAAGTAAAGAAAAATTGAAAGATAATTTGTTGCAACAGTTCTTTAGGGTTCTAACTCCAATTTTGAAAAAAATGTATTATTGTATCCTTGGTATTTTTAATTCTCAAAGAATGTTAATATATCAAAAAAAACTAAAAAAATAACACATAATCAGAATTATAATCAATTCCTTTTAGTTCCAACTCTAAAATTGGTCACCATTTCCATTTGTATCTGTTCTAACTCAACGACCCTATCATGTTGTTGTACTCTATCATGAAAGAACTGTCCCACAGGGGCAGAGCCAGTGCAGAGCAGAGTTTGTTTCCTTGATGTGCAGTGTTTGACATGCTATATTACGTATGTATTCATTGTGTAAACAGTGTTCAGTAAATTCTGTAAAAGAAAACTTTTACAGACAAATTTTTACAGCAGAATTTAATTTCAGTTTTTTTAAACCTAAAATGGATTGTTGTCATCAATGTGAGACTTTTAAATGTAATGTAAATATAACTGATCATAAAACAAAATGTAATGAAAACCAAATTCTCAGAAAAATGTAAGGTAAAGGTGAAATATTAGAGATAAAGAAGAATTCCAAGGATGTGATTAAAGTGGGGCACTTAAGTGCTATGATATACAAAATGTGTTTGTACTCCCAAAAGTTAATTCATATATATTTTATATCAGAGAATCCTTAATTGTTATAATTTAAGGGTATTACTTTTCAGATAACAAAACTTACTGCTCTGCATGGAATGAATCCAGTCCGAGAGATCTGAATAAAAATGCTAGTGCCTTAGGATTCTCAAAAATATTTGTACAAATAATCTCAGTATCACAAAATATATTCTTTGAACAGATTCATGTGTCCCTCAAAATTAAATTAAAGCAGTACAAAGTCAATGGCTGTACTCAGTTTTTAAACAATAATAAGAATTTATTTAGTGCTGAACAAAACTTCTCAGAACCTGGCCAGAGTCTTGGGCAAAAAAATTGGTTCTGTACGTAATGTCATTGAAAATAGGCTGAAATTTACTGAAACATGCAGTTCAGTGTCTTTCATGAGAAACATTTAGGCCATTCAGACAAAAGGTTTACGTGGTAATTCTTGAAATGCAGATGAAAGATTTTCTGAATTATAAGCACTCAAGATCCAAAGGTATGACTTTCATACCATATATAGCCAGGAAATTTTAAACATAATTCAATACAGTTTAGATTTCAGTACTGAATTTACTACAGTAAAAATTAGGAAAGAGATAAGAACCAGTGCAAGTGTAATGTCTGAAGGACATGTATCTAATATTCCTGGTATTTCCCCTTGTAAAAGTCTTGTAAACAGTTCCAGCAAAAATTAAAGATCTGATGTAAATCTATTCACATGTGGCAAATGTTAATGTTATTTTTTACAAAAATCTGCTTCAAACTGATAATAAAATACTTTCTTTTGGAAATAGAGCCATGGCCCCACTGGTTGGCACGCAGTGGGAGTGAGAGAGCAACATTTTCAGGGGAAGTAGCAGTTGTCACCCCTCCTCATGCATGCAAATTCAAAGGGAGATTACTCAATTGTTCTGCTATAATAGCAGCTTTTTAAATGTCCCTTATTACACATGTCGAGAAAATTTAAAGAAAAATTAGAAGCAGTTTTTTTTTTGGGGGGGGGGGAAATTGAGTAAATGAGACCTGTACCATTCCCTTAAATCTTCACACAATTCAACAACAAAATTTAATCAAAACTTATGGAGCCATTTTTAAGAAAAGTTTGAAAATATTAGAGGGGCTTTATGTAAAGTACCCAGCAAAATTAAAATATCAGTTTCTAATTGCAGGGTTTGTGACATCAGCCTGAACGATTGGAGAATATGAATTTTTGGAGAGAATAGAACGAATGGTTTACGAGCTAGAGTAGTGCACAAACTTATAGACATGCGTTTTGCTGTCAATCGATTTTTCAATATCAAGGAAACATGGATTCTGGCTACATCATGTTTTAAAGAACTTTTTTTTCTATATTTAACAAGTGGATTTATCCACTTTTTCATTACCAGGGCCCGGCAATAAGAGATTTTGTGTCAAAAATTTGCTGTTATCCACCCAACGACTACAATACTTTCTCTTCTTACACTAACCAAATTGCCAACATTTACCAAAAAATTGACAATCAACCCCCCAAAAACCCCCAAAAATTAAAAAAACCATTTTTTAATTTGTAGTTTTAAAATGGAAAATTACTTCATAATGGGATACAATGTTCAGTGTTTTCAGCAAATCAGGCTAAGGAATGACGGAACAATACACAAAGTAAAAGAATGTCCAAAATGGTTATAGGATGTTATGTAATAGAAAGTCCAAATTCATTATATGGACAACTATGTAGGAAACATAATTTGTATACTTTTCAGGGTCACAAAAGACTGGTTTCAAGACAATAGGACGCATTTCATAGCTATTCACAATGGTAAAGGGTCTTGAAGTGAAATGGGTTTCGCGGGATGAATGTGTGTCTGATAATCCAAATGTACCGTAATCTGGAAATATCAATTTCTTTGTCATAAATCTCTTTGATGCACCTGAGCAGGAGAGTGGATTCCCAATCCAACAGTAATAACTTACGGGATGTGGGTAAATAGTTTCTTACAAAAAGGAGAATTCCGTTATCTCAACTTGGGTATTTTTATAAAAAATTATGTGCATGTTAATGGGGTTTAGCCAAGATAGTTTATTGTTTCTACCTTACTGAAATCTCACAAAACAATTTTTATTTAGAAAGTATTGCAAGTACATTTCATACAAAATTGTTTGAATGTTTAACAACACTCCACTAATGCAAAAACTTTTCATTCATTTTTAGATAAGTTGTAGCACTAGGATTTGCTCCATGATCATGAACTCTCAAGAATGCCAAAGGTGAATAGAATATGTCACAAAATATTTACTTTTGAAAATGTAGATTCAGAAATCACAGTACACCATGGAGAGTTCTTAAGTAGTCACAACTACAACTGCAAGTAGTCACAACCAAAACTGCACATTAACCTCCGGAATACAACCATTTTGTTGAATTACAGATTAAGTTATTTGTGGTAATAACAAAATTAATTCAGAACACATTAACTGTACATCTTCATCTTCTTCCCATAATCCTGACACAATAGAAATCATTTCTTGTTTAGATGAACAAGGAATGTTTTTAACCTTGTCGCCAATAAGTTTCCAAGCATTATAAACAGGAGAAAGATCTCTTGCACAACTAGTCCACATCCAATAGGAGAATGTTCCCCTCAGGAACATTTTCATGACTTTTGAATCAAACTGAGAACTTAAAAGATCTATGATATTGAATTGTAACATCAGAACTCTTGTAATAACCCATTATATGTCCAATACCTCAACTAATTTAGAGACTAAGTGAAACTATGGGAGCAATTATAATTGGTTCATCAAAGGTGCGAAAACCTCAGAAAATTTCACATTTATCCTTAGTAAAGTCAATATTTTCAAAGTACTAAACGGTTTCTTTCCAAACCAAACATTTGCAACATCTGAAAACTCAGTTTTCCACCATTCTTTCCCTTTGTTCTTCTGTCCCCATAGCAGTCGCTTTGATGCTGCTGTTGGATTTATTGGTGCCCAAGAAATAGAACTTTGAGAGACTTTAGGCTCTGGTACCAATTCTGAAACAAGGTTTTCAATTGGAGAAGTGTTAGACTGTTACTATACTTTTAGTAAATATTAATGTACACTTACTTCCAGAACAAGTTGGACGTGGTATCTCCTCAACGAGTAATGGCTGAATTCCTGCTGGTGTAACCTAAAATTTGAACACTTATTACTTCATTTCTACTCTATAGGATGGTTTCCAAAATTTTAAGATTTATTCCATCCTGCTCTCCTCCTGCCTAATATTCAATTTATTTCATTCATGGTAGGCCAAGAGACTCGAAGCATTTGCCATGTTTTTATTAAAGATATATTTTTAAGAACAAATGAATTTTTTTTTGGAGTTGTATAAAATGTTAGGTGTCGAAGGTCATTTATGTAACACAATTAGCAGCCATTAGATGTTATGGGAAGATTTTTTAAAGAAACAGACAATTTTAAGTACACTAGAGTTTGGCCAAGTAAAAAAACATGTTTCATAGAACCAAGAGATTAGATCGCTAGCGAAAAGTTAAGGGCCATTAATATAAGTGGCAAACTAGCAATTCGAACTTAACACATACTCTCACCAGCTGTCATCTATCGTCGCCCAAATTACTTTTTTTAACATTTTCTTAAATTTTCGGTTTCTTAATAGTAGAACAGAAATATTATTTTAAGAATATTAAAGAACAGTGAAACCTCATCCTAAATGGCAATTTTCTTTGAAAAATTTAGTGCCGCTTATAAGAGTATGGTGTTTCTTTGCTACTGTAAATGCAAAATTTGAAGCTCTTTTTCACAAGGAACCTTTTGTGTTTTTGAAAAACTTTATTTGAAGTCATTTAAAGCACTTTAACTCACAAATACAATAGTGTTTAAAAATTGTAGGAAACATGCATATTTACAATGTGAGAAATCTTTCAAAAAAATTACATTTGTGTCATACTGGAAAAGAAAAAGAAAAAAAAGAAGGGAGAAAAAAAACAACAAAAAACATTACATCATATTCAAGAGTGCTATTAGAACTATCCATTTGAAAAGTTAGAGGAAAAAATTTGAAGCCATTTTTGAGAAAGTGGAGTTTGAGTGTTTCTGAAAATGTGGAATTTTGAGTTAGTTTTTACAGAAAATGGTTGAGTTTTCGAGAAGCTTTATTTAACATTATTTGAAGCACATGTACTCAGAAATATATTAATGTGAACAGATTGCCGCTAATATAAATATTAACGACGTGAGATACTAGTCAAAGTTATATTTTTGTAATTTGTGAAAAAATAAAAGAATAGAGCAATATGGAGTTTAAGGTGTTTCACATAAAACGTCTTACAAATTAATAACATTAAATTACATAAAGAATCTTAATGTTAGTCAAATGTAAGAATTCAAAAATAATATTGCAAAAAAAAAATATTATAAAATAACAATTACTAGTGACAGAGGAGATCAGCAAAACTAATATATGTACCATATTAATCATAATAGGTCTTCTTGAATTAGGTTTTTTATTTTGTATTTATATTGTTTTTGTTATTTGCATTTGATAATTGAGGGTATTTTTTAACATTGTTGTATAGTCTTGGGCCAAAATTAGCACAATGACTGTACCCAGCAGTTGTAAGAATCTTTGGTTCCAAAAAATGAGGAGTGCCCGAGCGTCTTGTGTGGTAATTATGAGAATATAATGTAAAATTCTGTTTATTTTTGTGAACATATTCAACAAAATATTGAGGTAATTTCCCTTTATGCTTAGTAGTTAGAAGTCAGAAAATAGATCAGTTGAACAAATTTTTTGATTATTCGCTTTTGGAGCAGATTTATGGGTGTTAAAATAGATTTACCGGGTCCTCCCCGGCCAATTAATCCATACTGATATACTAATGCAAAATTGACTAAACGTAAAAGGCAGATACTGCATTAAATTTTCTTTCTTACGGGATTGCTGTGTTTAATAGAATATTTTTCATTTTCTAAAATTGGAACTATTTATATATTACCAATATTGTGAAATTTTAGACCTCCATTACTGACATAAGTTTCTGTTTGCATGCTAGAAATTCACCCTCAATCACCTTCCTGATGGAGAGGATGGGTATGTTTTCAATGTACGTAAAATTTACAGGTTAACAAATCAATTAATTTGTAGGGTCAACCAATTATCTAGATCCTTCTTTTTAAGGACAATTATTAGAAAATCCAATTTAGAAGTAATATAATATTTTATTTAATTTATTTTATAAAATGGTAGCATACTTCTTCCTTTCTTTTCCCTGGTTCACCTAAATCGCAAGAATGAAATGTATTGTTGTAAGGCCATGGGAAAACTAGGCACAACAATTCTTGTAAAAATTCAATAATAAATGTGAATATAACTCTCTATGGGCCATTACTGTTCAAGAAATTTTAATGACTGCTCCTTGCAATTTGTTATTAAAATCTAACTGTCCCCTCTCATCTTTTACTAAACCGTAAAGTTAAATGAACTCATGTATCTGGTTCATTCAATTTTTACTAATATTCAAACATTTGTCATTTCAGTTTCTATACAATTCGAGACTATACCGAGCATCAAAAGTAAAGTAGCATTAATTTTAACAATGATAGTTAATGTAATTATTATCATTTGGACTGAGATGGTCCCTTGTTTTGCTTCTGGACATAAATGTAACTTCACTATTTGTGCACGTCTTCTGAATTTCAGTGGGAAATATAGTTACTCAAATTATCGTTTTTCATATTATCGCGGCAAAAAGTAATATTCTTTCATGAAGAACATGAGAGTTCAGGGCAAGAATTTATAGCTAATTTTCTTTTGAAAATATATTTTATTATATAGGAGCGAATATTTTGTCCACAAAACTCGAAAAAAATCTCTCTTTTCTGTATTCAAAATTCGACTAGAATATGGTTTAGGATGGAGACCACAGAATTATGAAAACATGCACAAAATTCACTTCTCCCCATAGCTCATCACACGCAGTTTTTAACTGTTTTTTAACATAAATAAATAAATAAATTCAGTACAATAAATATGTTCATTCCTTTGATACGTTCTGATCAGTCATGTGTTGATGTTACATGTACAAAAGCATTATGTTTACAGATATTTCTAGTTCAATGAAGTATAATTTTATTTCATTACACTGGGTACTGCTTCAAAATAACAAAAACAAAATTTAAGCTTTGCACTTTATTTCATCTTTATTCCATAAATTATCTAATTATGGGATTTATGTTATTTTTGTTATAAAATGTATTCTTTTTCATTTATTCTTCAGTTTCATTAGATAATGAAAATTGTGAAAATTTTATTTTCGTATGTAAATGAAATTATATTGCAGTCGGCCCGCTGCGATTTATAAGCCATAAAACAAGATAAATAAAATGATTTCAGCAAATCTGCATTCTAGAAGGACACTGCGTACATTTAAACATGCCACGTCGGTATCCTCAGACTCGCGTTTGGCAGTACCGAACCTCCGCCATGTGAAAACAGTTGTACATCGACGGGCGCATGAGGTTCTCGCGGCATTACGAACGAGGTAAAACTTCAAAAAATTCTCAAAACTTTATTTTAACAGCGATTTTGAAACTTTGCAAATGTTTAGAAATAAGTATGAACTTTATTTTTTAATTTTTTTTTAGATTTTTAATCCGTGGTAAAATCAAAAGGTTTCTAACTTTAATGTTAATTCTTTGTTTATATATTTAAACTATTGGTGCTTCAGAATGGCACAGACTTCCCCTTATTAGTATTCTATTACCTTGGGTATGAGTAAATACATAAATTATACACTATACACATTCAAGGTTGTTTTATGCCAATTGAGTTGGTTGAAGGCTGGAGACAAGTCACCAACACAAAAACTCATTTTGAAGCAGTATGTTGAGAGATTAGGTGGTAAGTGAAATGATATTGCATAAATAAAATTCACCAGTGACACAGTGAACTCAAAACTACACATTGCCTCTCAATTAGCCTTCAAAACTCTGATCCCTTTTAATCACATATTATCTGCAACTCTGATCCCTTTTAATCATATATTATCTGCTTTCTCTCTTCACTGTAACACACTTCACTTGTTCCAGCAAACTCTGTTAGCTAATGTCCAATTGATACAGGTAATTTGATACTGTACTTTAACTTTATACAGTTAACTTTATACTGCTCGTGTATATTTTGTGAATGTTCATTCCCACCTGAGATATGGCTTAATATTCTGGGGAAACACATCTTATAGCTCCCAGACTCTCAGATTACAAAAAAGAATTGTACGAATAATAAGCAAATCCCACCCACGTGATTCTTGTAAGTCTCTTTTTATTAATCTAGGAATTTTACCATTACCTTGTCTCCTGATTTACAAATCAGTAGTTTTTGTCAAAAATGACTTACTTAAGGGCGGGATTATATATTTTCGGCAAATGCCGATGTCTATAAGTATAACACACGACCTAGTAACCATATTAATCAGGTGGCAGTATCAACAAATCACTACAAAAGATTCATATACAATTCATGTACATTATTCTACAACACATTGCCCGATGACATTAAACGGTTAAATTCGATAGAAAAGGTTAAGTCCCAAGTAAAATCTTTACTGTTGCATAAATGTTTCTATACAATTCAAGACTATACCGAGGATCAAAAGGAAAGTAACATTAATTTTAACAATGATAGATGATGTAATTATTTATCATTTGGACTGTATAATTCTAAAGAACAAGTATTGTACCACAGCTTCTGAGTCAATGACCCCCATCTTAATCAGGTTTTTCGTCCAGTTTCCTCAATCCTTTGAGCAATTGCATAAAGTGCCAAAACCATACATAGGATTGTCACTAAAAGATCAATCTGGCTGTCTATAAATATACATAAGATTGTTTTTTACCTGGCCAGTCAAAGACCGCAGTTTTTCTTCTGCTTCCTGTATTTTGTTTTGAAGTATCTCCACCTCAGCTTTTTCGGATTCCAGTTCTCTGCATATTAAATTCAGATCATTTACAAAAATGTTAAATAAAATAAAAATTATAATATGACTGTAACAAAAATAATGTGACTGTATGAATACATACACATACAAAGTGTGATCCATATTTTTGATGTAGTTTATAAAATTGTTTCTCTACCAAATTAAATTATTGTATAACTTAATACACCATTGTAATATAAGTAGAGAACAGCTTGTTGCTGCCACCATTAATAATAATAATAATAATAATAATAATAATAACAATAATAACTATTATTATTATTATTATTATGAAAAGGACTTGGTAATTATTTTTGCATTTCTATCACTAATTTCTTTCACTGATACTCACATCTTGAGAAGAGATGTATGTAAAATAACGTCTCGTGTTCTTCTAAACACCTTATAATCCTTGAGTTTATAGCTTTTAAGATCCTCGAGCACTTCGTTCATTTCTTTAGGACTGCCTTTAATGAATCTCTCTACCCTGAAACCCACACGAAATGAAAAAGAAGAAAAGGTGACACAAAAGGTGGAGAGGAGGGTGCAGTGCTTGTCTTGCTAATGTTAAAATTTGCTGAATTCAAATAATTTCTTCAGAATCAGTATTGGTAAATTTGAACTTTTTATAGTTTTCAGAAATTAGAATTTTAATGCTAAGAAAATTTTTAAAAAGCAAGATTTTGAAAGGATTTACAAATTTTTGAAATTTACTTTTCAATAACATGCCCCTGCAACTGTAAAGTTGAGTTTCAGCAACCTACAAACTTCTTTTTACATACTATTACTTATGGTTTTATATTGTGCATGCTACTGTCTTCCTCTCTGATAAAAAGACTTTGAAGTATTAAACATTCTTTCTTGGATATGTAAGAAAATTTGGAAAAACTTTTGGCACTGTTTCAGTCTCAATATCCACTTTTTGCTCTTAAATTTTCATATAGCATATTTCCCCATATCTTAATAGATCTAATTCTGACTAAACTGTGGGTGTTGAAAAGAAATAGAGTTCAGATGCGGATTCAGCACCCAAAAAACTATAAAACTCATCTATTAAGATTTTAAAATTTTTTTGAAACCTTTTTTTTTTTTTTTTTTTGGCGAGTGTTATTTTGTAAACATATGAGAATCTATATTCTCATGAATAAATTTAAATCAATAAAATTCACATCTTACAAACTAGTCTCTCCTGATGCACTACATATCATCTTGGCCAGATAAAGAATTCTGTTTAACATTGGACAAAAATATTTAGTTAGTGTCTTTGAAGACTGTTTACTCTTCAAGTACCTATGTAACTCACCTCTTTTATGACTTTATACTTACTTTCACAAGAATTGGACTTTTTTCCGTAAGCGTTCATATTTCTTAGGAACAGATTCTAAACATTCATCCTGTAGATTCCAAGGATTCTTATCAACCAGTCATGAGGAACCGAGTCAAAAGCTTTTGTGTAGTCTATATAACACATGTGAAGGTTTTTCTGCTTACTCTGAACTTGTTTTAAAACTACAGAATCTATTATAAGTTGGTGTTTGCAACCTAGAGCACCTCTAATACATCCTTTTTGTTCTTGTGCTATTAACCCATTTCTTTCACAATGCTCATAGATTTTTTCACTGATCAAGGATGTAAATAATTTGTAAATAGTAGGCAAACACGTTATTGGTCTGTAGTTTTGTGGTTGTGAGACATCACCTTTTTTGTGAAGCAAGAAGATATTTCCTTCGGTAAGATGAAGTGGGATCTTACTCGGGTCATTAGTGCTTCTGAAAAGCAGATGGCCAATGGTTCGTGAATTGCTGTGAAATACTTCAGCCAAAAATTTTGAAGTCCATCTGGTCCGGGTGACTTCCAGTTATTGGTCTTCTTAATGCTTCTTCGTACGTCTTCGGTCGTGAAACCAGTGACCAACATAAGTGGTATAGAAGCACTTTGCTCTTCCATTTCCCTAATCCAGTCTGCGTTCTGGTTAAAGCCATCTAAAGCTAGCAGCGCCCAGAAACCAATCTCAACCAAACTATATCCAAAATTTTAGGCTAATTAAATGATCTATTCCCGAATTTTAGGCTCCTCTGGATTTCCGAAAATCGTGGGCACTGCTAGCTTTAGACTAAAGCTAGCAGCGCCCACCCAGAATCTATCTCAAAATCAATTGTAAAATCTGAAACCCATCCCAAAATTTAAGAATAATTTTAGGCTCTTGGAAAAAAATTATCCCCGCCTTCAAATTCCAAAAATCAGGGCTATACAAAGTGAAACAATTAACATTGATTCTTACGGGTGAAATAACACCAAAATCAAAAAACCTTAGGAAAAATCTGAAACCCTTCCCAAAAGTTAAGAATAATTTTAGGCTCTTGTAAAAAAATCATGCCCGCCTTCAAATTCCAAAAATC
The DNA here is from genome assembly GCA_031308135.1 of Acheta domesticus. Lineage (NCBI taxonomy): Eukaryota > Metazoa > Arthropoda > Insecta > Orthoptera > Gryllidae > Acheta > Acheta domesticus. The sequence goes on along the minus strand of JAHLJT010005437.1, from coordinate 1,914,197 downwards.
AGGGCTGTACAAAGCGAAACAATTAACATTGGTTCTTATGGGCGAATAAACATCAAAATCAAAAAACCTTAGGAAAAATCTGAAACCCCCTCCCAAAAGTTAAGAATAATTTTAGGCTCTTGGAACAAAATTATCCCCGCCTTCAAATTCCAAAAATCGGGCTGTACAAAGCGAAACAATTAACATTGGTTCTTACGGGTGAAATAACACCAAAATCAAAAAACCTTAGGAAAAATCTGAAACCCCTCCCAAAAATTAAGGATAATTTTAGGCTCTTGGAAAAAAATTATCCCCGCCTTCAAATTCCAAAAATCAGCGCTATACAAAGTGAAACAATTAACATTGATTCTTACGGGTGATATAACACCAAAATCAAAAAACCTTAGGAAAAATCTGAAACCCCTCCCAAAAGTTAAGAATAATTTTAGGCTCTTGTAAAAAAATCATCCCCGCCTTCAAATTCCAAAAATCAGGGCTGTACAAAGCGAAACAATTAACATTGGTTCTTATGGGCGAATAAACATCAAAATCAAAAAACCTTAGGAAAAATCTGAAACCCCCTCCCAAAAGTTAAGAATAATTTTAGGCTCTTGGAAAAAAATTATCCCCGCCTTCAAATTCCAAAAATCGGGCTGTACAAAGCGAAACAATTAACATTGGTTCTTACGGGTGAAATAACACCAAAATCAAAAAACCTTAGGAAAAATCTGAAACCCCTCCCAAAAATTAAGGATAATTTTAGGCTCTTGGAAAAAAATTATCCCCGCCTTCAAATTCCAAAAATCAGCGCTATACAAAGTGAAACAATTAACATTGATTCTTACGGGTGAAATAACACCAAAATCAAAAAACCTTAGGAAAAATCTGAAACCCCTCCCAAAAGTTAAGAATAATTTTAGGCTCTTGTAAAAAAATCATCCCCGCCTTCAAATTCCAAAAATTAGGGCTGTACAAAGCGAAACAATTAACATTGGTTCTTATGGGCGAATAAACATCAAAATCAAAAAACCTTAGGAAAAATCTGAAACCCCCTCCCAAAAGTTAAGAATAGTTTTAGGCTCTTGGAAAAAAATTATCCCCGCCTTCAAATTCCAAAAATCAGGGCTGTACAAAGCGAAACAATTAACATTGGTTCTTACGGGTGAAATAACACCAAAATCAAAAAACCTTAGGAAAAATCTGAAACCCCTCCCAAAAGTTAAGGATAATTTTAGGCTCTTGGAAAAAATTATCCCCGCCTTCAAATTCCAAAAATCAGGGTTGTACCGTTCTCGCCACATAAAATGGGTAACGGCCAAATTCAGAAGTGCCCGTCTTTCCGCGCATTCTGGCACACTGTACGGACGATAACGCCATCTGGTTCTTTCGTAGTTAACTATTACAAAAGAACACTCGGAACCAACTGCCAACGACTGAGAAGCTGATAGGCTAGATTTCCCGCAATCATGATCTCTAGTTTGAACGTTCTCTATGATACGCGTGTTTATCCGAATGATTGAGAGTATTGGCGTAGAAGGCACAGGGGGCGGGGATAGTCTCCATCGCGTCGTCATGCAAGCCATTCGATCATCTACAAGAAATATATCAATAAAGATAATATCATACAATACGACATAAAAAGTTCAACACATGCAATAGAATTAGTGGATTTGAAAAGGAAATTTGGAAATATTTAATTCTGATTTACTTGCAAAAAAATCAATTGAATATCCCCTCTTTTAACGCAAAACAACTTACGTACGTGTACGAATACTACGGATCCGAGACGAAGAAATGAAGTGTGCGAAGGCGGCTGCAGAATCGGAAAAATAATTGGGAGTTGGAAGTTTTGGCGAAGTAATAGTGTTCAAACATCAGTGTTTACGAAATTTAAGATTTTTGCAATAATTAAACTAGGTATTCAGTAATAATTTTGCATCGCTTGTCAAAATTGTTAGTTTGCAATATTCACCTCAAAGACAATTTGAGGCCACTTCCTCCGTGCAGCGCACGTTGCGGAATTGTTTATAAAATTGTTAATTGTTGAAAAATTGTTAATTTGCTGTTTTCGGTTCTGGAATATAAGAGACCCCTTCCCTCTTCAGAACTGCAAAATTTGGAAATTGTTCATAAATTTACAAATTTTGCGAAATTATTTTATTGTCTTTTCTAAACTGCCTTTGAAAGAGATGCAAAATTCTGCAATCCAATCGGCGCTACCGCCTTTTGTTTGCGAGATATGTAATTGTTTCTAAGAATTTAGCATGTCATGACAACTCCCATTTCTTTGGAAGTCAATGGCAGTTCTCTCACAAATCTACCCTTCAAGCTGTTTCCCAAATGCAACGTGCATTGAGCGACACTCTTTTCTCATGCGACCCTGACACTAGAATGATATTTGAAACTACCTTCAGAACGCAAGTCGATTGCTTTGCGGAATGGAAACATGGGTTGTTACAAATGTTCCCTAAATACGTAAATGCCAAGAAGGTCATCTTATGAGAACACACAAATTCTCTGAGCATATGAATGAATCAGTCATTTCAACAGCGGAGCCACTGCCTTATAATAGTAATAACATCCACAATTTCGTTAATTAATTGTGTTATTTAAATGCAGCCCGTGTTCAACCCATGCAGAAAAGCAAACATTAATAGTATCATTTAAACTAAATATAACCATTGTTAGGATGATTACTTTCAGAATAATTGAACGACCAGAATCTTACGTTCTCTACCATTTGACTGAAACACCGGATAGAGGACGGCGGAGAATGTGATTAAAAGGAAATAAATATTCTATATATTGATGTCGATATTTTGGGGGAAAATGCATAACCTAACTCATTGGGAGGCGAATTTGATTCTCATAACAAAATTGTGGCTGTCACTTCACGCATAAGATCTTTAAAATCTATTCAAAATCTGCTCCAATTTTTTTAATTGTTACCTAAATTTTAGTAAAATGCTTTTGCAATTATGATTTATGTTCGATAATTAGTAAATCCTCTCGAAATCGAAAATCTGATTTGATTTTTTGTGATCCTGACCTACACCACCAAAATTCAAACCATATTTTTTAATGAAATCTATTCTTCAACTTTAGAACTTTCTATTTTATAGTTTTTAGTTTTTCAGAATATTTATATTTTTCCGTAATTTGAATATTTCGAGCAAAGCTATGTTTCATTCGAGTGTTACTATGTATTTGTAGTTCTTGTGTAATATTGTCTCCCCTCTAAATTGAAAAACTAGTGGTGGACATACTCTCTCGATTTCTTTAAAACAATTACGTAATATAAAAATTCAAGTTAACCCCCAGCAAAAATTTCACAATTCCAACTGGATTGCATATATTGTCGCGGCCAATGATGTCTCATCTCTTAATTAAAAATCGCGGCATTGATCCAAAAACGTCGCTTTGGGAGTGTTTAGCACCCGCGAAATCACTCTCCGAACTGAGATTTGAATTTGAGAGCATAGGTTTCGAGATTTCATTACATAATCCAGCTGGTGATTTACTACAAGTAGTCTCACCAATTGTGGGCCACCCCTATAACTCCTAAACGACTTCCGATATCAAAATACAGTTTTCGCTCAACAATGTGGAGTCATGGAGCAAGTGAAATGGTGTACAGATATTGTTTGAAATACTTTTAGTTTTGGAGAAATTAAATCAACTTCGATTTTTTTAAAATCGAACCATATAGTTTTCTTACTAGCAATAGATAAATCATAAAAAGGGGAATGCAATGATGTAACATATGTTCATATCTTGATAGTATTTTGTGTAATAAATTATACTTTCTGGCAAGAGATTGTAAATGAAACCTGTACTTTTTGCTGTAGCTGCTTGTCGCTATTGTCACTTTTGGTAAAGGCCTTCGCGGCCTCTCCTCGAAAAGAGCCGGCGCCGGGAATGCAACCTTCCTGAATGGCAACAGTTGCAAGAATTGACACAGGAAATCTCGTGCATTTAATTTAAAATCACTTGTCAGAAAGTATAATTTTGTGCTCAAAATACTATTAAAACAATAACATGTTACGTCATTGCACTCGTCTACTTATGATCTACCTCTCGCTAGTGAGAAAAAATCATGGTTCCATTTAAAAACTGAAAGATGATTAATTTTCTCGAAAACTAAAAATTTTTCGGACAATATCCTTACGGTACATTACTTGTCCCATGATTCCGCATTGTTGGGCGAAAACTACATTTCTATATCGGGAACCGTTTAGAAGTTACGGGGGAGGCCCATAGTTGGTGGGACTGCCTGTATGCCAAACCTCGCAAGTGTTGGAGCGTTTTCGTTGTCACATAAAAAGAAACTAGTGTTGCAACAGAATGTCACAGAGTTTCTCGTACTAGATCTCTTCTGATTTCTTTAATCTAGACTAGTTTTTTGGTTTTACATCACCTACTTTCCAGCTGTTATCCATGGCTGACATTATTTTATTTAACATTTTCTCAATTTTTCAGGCCATTTAAAATAGAAAAATATATAATATATAATAGTAAAATATTAAGAATATTACATAAGTTAAACCTAATCCTATATCATAATTTTCGATTAAAAATTTTGATCCGTTTTTGAGAAAATTTTGAAAATGTTCGGAGGCTTCATGTAAAGTACCCCCAAAAATTAATGAATGCTTTTCAAAATCGCAGGGCAACGCAAGCCAAATGGACAGGGGTTTCTTCAATTTGGAAAAATCCTACGCATGGCTTAGGCGCTAGTGTTGTTCACATACACCGGACAGACGGACGTTTTTCCGTCAATTGGTTTTTCGGTATCAAGGACCCACAACACATGTATTCTAGATAAACTACGTGTTAGAGGATTTTTTCTTAATTTAGCTCAGGATTTATCCACTTTTTCGTGATCGTGGCCTAAAAATGACTTTTTTTCCAGAAAATCCGCCGTTTTCCTCGTGCAGCATTACATAACTTTCCCTACACTACATATATAATTTGTATATACGTACGTATACGGGAAAGTAAAAATAATAAAAAAAGGAGAAAAGAAATAACATAGTGATGAAAATGAAAAGGATTCACGACAAGGAAACCCAGCCACATACAAAGAGAAAAAACAAAAAACATCCTGGGAAACGTAGTTGGGAATATAAACTTTGTTGATGCATTCTTTATTGGAGAAAATAAAACAGGAAGAATAATGAGATAAAATGTCAATCACGGAGAACAAGAATAAATTAAAAGATAAAGACACTTATATAGAAAATGTTCTCACAAGACAGGAAAGAGTGATCTATGCTGCACTCTGGCAAGTAGCAATACAAGAAAGAGAAGAGGGGGAAATAATGAAGATCGGCTATAAAAAATAGAAATAAATGTAAAATGGGAGTATTGGGACAACACCATGAAAAAAAACTCAAAAAACTAAGAAAAAGTTCATGGACAAAAAGCATCAACGCTAAACAACACACGACTGCATCCAAGACACCATATAATAAAGAACAATACGTGAAAAAAACAAAAAAGAAACAATCAAAGATATGTATTACAATAGCAATCTCAGGACATTGCTGTGTGGGGAGAGAAAAATGGAACTCATTCACGCTTCGTATATACGTATGTATACGGGAAAGTAAAAATCCACTAATTTACAAAATTATACTTTTGCCTTGACAATGTTATGCATGAAACGGGAAAAATTCGTGATAGCGAACAAGGAATTCTAAAAAAATTGTAATTGACGTGCGGCATTGAAATAACACGATTTTATTGTAGTAAAATAAGTAACACGATTTTAAATCGGAAACATAATGAATTTTAAAATATTGTACTGTTATTTTCTTTTTTCCACAAACAAAACTGTTTGTATGTCTTAGAATACAAAAAGGACAATGGAATTGCGGTCTTAATACTTCGGATACCTCGAAGTTACATACTTCGGAAAGAGAGTCTTTTAGTAATCTTGTAATCGTACGTCGTAAGAAATCTTGCAGAATTTTAGCGATATATCGACAAGAAATAGGACGTTTTTTGTGTCTGTGAGTAATTCACTAAAACCCGTCTTGACTTTTCCTCTTTTGCCTTGATATGAGTTATATTCCTACTATGTATATTGTTTGTCTCCTTTACTTAAAAAGAAACAAAATAATTTCTATTAATTTCAAAATAATTTCTATATAATGCATGCACTGTCTCACAAACGCTTTTCATAGAGAATGTGAATAAAGATGATAGGAATTGCTGGTGATCAGCAATTACAATTATTCTTACTGTGTCAATACTTCGAATTTGCAATCTCTACTTTGAAATTAACAAGTTTTCCAGAAGGTAGTTCTGATGAATATTTATGGGACGTCTTTTAGTTGTGTGTTGAAATTTCATAGCTTTAAAGTAAAATAAAATAAATTTCAAAATTCAATTTGTCGAAAAATTTTTGAAGGTGGAAATGTTTTTAGACATTGATTTCAGATGTATGCAGAAATATATTTTGTGTCTTCTATTTTTTAAAGACAACAAAGATAATACAGGTTTTGAGTAAAAAAATGAATAGAAATTTTTTTGATATCCAGAAAATATTTTTACCAAAAATTAACGCAAAAATGACTGCTTCCACTTATACACCGGGCGACAATGTTAGTGATATATCTTTGCTTGATTCGATATTATAGTTCAGAAAAGAGTTGAATAAAATCATCTTTCTTTAGAGGGATTATCGATTTTCTCTCATAAGCCTCAAGCTAGCACTGACTTGCCAATTTTCCTGGGGAAGCACTTTCGACTCCGGGTGAAATCAGATAAGGGGCTATACAGCGTTGCCAAGGAAAAATCAATATTTTCACTCACGCCAAAGCAAACTGAAATATTCGTATTTCCTATTCATTCTTCTATTCATTCATTCTCAGAATAGCAAAGCCACATAAGAGTTAATTATCTCATTAGTGAAAGACCTGTCTACTTCAGAGACGCTAAAATTTTGCTTTTTAGAAATAAAAAGTTTAATACTCGCAGTATCGCAGTTTGAAATTACAGCAACTCGCTATTTTTCCAGCTTTACTTGTTATATAAATTCCTATTTCTGAGATAAAAGCTAACTTTTCTAGTCATACTCCAAAATAGCACGATTTTCTCGTATTTGTTAGTCTCTTAATACTTTTAGTCTGAATTAGCTTTTCGTTGTTTTTTTTCACCCTCTTCACAGCAACTATTTATTGGTGCCTGTAACATATTTTTACTTTTTCATACTTACTTCGTTACAAGATAAAGTTTTGTAATCGTATGCCGGTGAATTTTCATCAAAAAACTCTTATTGCCAAGTCCTGTTAACGAAAAACTGAGTAAATCGTGTTTGTTTACGAGAATATAGCAAATTATTTCTTCCAACACGTTGTGTAAGGGAACGTCCATAAATTACGAAACGGTAAAGGGGGAGGGGGTCTGAGCCTGTGTTACTCTGCGTTACATGGGGGTAAGGGGATATTAATTGTTACGTAACATAATTTTTTTTAATTTTTCAATATTTGCTAAAATGATTCCTTTTTTGAGTCCTGTATTAAAACATTAAAATATTAACACATATAACAATAAAAATTAATTTCGACGGCAAAATGTCAGTCTGTCTGTGTGTCTGTCCGTTCGTCCATCTTGGTTAATGCTAGCGCCTAAACTGTACTTCCGATTTTCTTCAAAATTGATATTCCTCGATCGATTTAAATGATTTCGAGGCCCTCTGAGTTTGCCAGAAACATTTTGATTTTGGACGTTCTTTGTAAATATTTTAAAATTTTCTCAAAATGACTCCCAAAATTTTCATTAAACTTTGGCCTCGAATAGCGTAAAGAACGCCTAAGTGAAGAATATTAAATTAAAATTAAGTTCATTTCATTTTACTCAGTGAATATAGCACTATCCATGCAAAACATTAAAGAACACAATATTGATGCAGTTTTGAGAAAATCTTAAATTTAATATAATTTAATGTCGCTCATATTTCAATCAAGATTGTGCAAAAACAAGTAATATATTCAGAAAAGTTTACATGATATTTTGTAAAGAACTGATTGTCAAGAACTAATTTCACGTGAAGAAAAAATCGCGTCAACTAAATCACTACAATATTTAAAGAATTATTTTCAAATTGCAGGATCTCGAGTCGGGCCACATCAATAATGCAATGTTTTTAGCAAACATTCTACGAATAGTTTAGGCACTAGTGTGTTCACAGAACGACAAGTGGACCGATGGACGGACGTTTCCAGAAAAAACAGTTTTCGTATCAGATGACCCCAAAACGTGCACTTCCATTGGAATCTCGAAATTGATTGTAATATTCTGAGCGAATGAATAGGAACGATGAAAGACGTCTCATAGAGGAAATCTCAAATTAATTTTTGTATTTTAAAATTATTTCTCGTCTGCAAATTTATAATCAGTTCATTTTTGAACATTCATCAAATGGTATACTGTACAACGAAGTATCAGAAATAAATCACTACTATTACATTTTTTGTAGGTTTCATAAGTATTTTTTTTCGTGTGCGCCTGCGTATGCGTTGACGTACTAGTAGATTAATTGGATGGTGATTCGTGTGCTGGCACAATTTCTTCTAATATATTTGGCTTCTTGTGGTGATATGGTCATCCAGTGGAATTATGCCAACGTCTCTGTATAAAGTCCTGATTGTCACGAACTATGTTTTAGTTTTGAATCTACGAAAAATATTCAATATACCAGTAGTTATTACTTCTCTGTGGTGTCGTATTAATCCATTCGCGTTCCATAGTATAATTTTATGACTTAACAGCAATTCTATTCGTTACAATTTCTGTTTTAGAATGTTTTGATATCTTCGGAAGGAATTTTCGATTTCTTGACACATGTCTATTTGGACAGAAATGAGACTATACGGAAGTGGGGTGTATCGGATTATTGAATATGTGAAAAGGTGGGCAATAAATGATATTTTTCTGTGAATGAGTGTGCTTCTTTAAGTTGGGGAATTTTCTGAGTTTAAAAATGGTATTGTTTGAGTGGAAGTAGAAGTCGTCACTATACATTTTATATGTGAATTATTTTCAATGCATGTGTAGAACTTTATTTAATTCCGATATTCGTAAGATTTTTCACAAATGTTGATGATATACTGATATTTGTCACATTTTTCGTTTACTTTTCATAGCGATAAATTCAGGTCGCTATATTTCGTTCATTAAACTCCAAAATATCCAAGCAGTCATTTCAAATTCAATAAAACTCAATTCAATAACATAATAATACTTCACATGATTCTCTACAAACGATTAAAAAGAGATGTGAAAATGCCGTGGCCGAAAGGATACATGAAAATGACTGACGATGAATGACTACATTAAAAACAGGATTTTAAGGAGGATCATACCAAGCGCTCAATGCCCCAGAAGGGCTTGTAGATGCGTTACGAACGCAAAACAAATTTAAAAAGAAACTTATTTATCCTAAATATGGATATTATTAGTTTAAATAACAGTATTAATGTTAGCTTTTATGAGACACGGGCTGCATCTAAATAACAATAAATTAAAGAAATTGTGGATGTTATTACTATTATAAGGTAGTAGCTTCGCTGTTGAAATGACTGATTCTTTCATATGCTCTGAGAATTTGTGCGTTCCCATAAGACAGGCCTGTCCAAAACCGTGCTTCGGTGCAATTTTGCTCCGCCCGTGCCCCACGCAGCGCGCCGGCGCAAGTTAGTTACCGGGGGAGTGGGGCATTCCTTCAGTCTGTGCGATAAGAAAACGGACAACCTGCTGCTGGCTAGCTGCTGCGCTTTATCTCAATGGCGACATCGAAGAGTATTGACATTTTCTTTCATAGTGGTTCTGCAGGACTTATTTTCTGACCATCCATCTAAAAGACAGAAAGATTTCGAACGGCGAACTCTTTGGACTATTATGAATATTTTCCACATATAAGTTCTCAAAACTACATATGAAAGCAGTCAAAGTAATTTCTATGTTTGGGTCCACGTGTGTAAATGAGAGCTTCTTTTCATAAGCAGTTAACAAAATCGAAGTTTCGAGGGTGTTTGAGCGACGAGAGACTTCGCAACTCCTTGCGTTTGATGGCGACAAGGAATTTTGTGACCCACAGCGAACGAATTGTAAACAAAAAATCCACAATTAAAATTGTTACAATGAAATTGCTTTTATTTGTTTTAACTGAACATACTTATCCAGAATATTTCTTTTTGCTCCTTAATTATGTTTCAAACTAGAAAATAGCAATGAAACTTACTGAAATAAAATTAAATTAAAATCCTATTTGATTTTACATGAACTAGGCCCGAAATAAAACATTGTCGTGTTTGATCTATTCGAAACGAGCTAGTGTGGCCGGTCCGCGAGAAAAGTTTTACGGTAGGAGTGAGTAATTGGCAGCCGGGGGACTCCCGTTGGGCGGTGGCGTAAACAACCGGACCGAAGCGCGCTTCGTCATCTGTCGAAGCGAACTTGGTGCTCCTGAGCATGAGCGGAGCAGAAATCTTGGAGAGGCCTGCCAAAAGATGACCTTCTTGGCATTTACGTATTTAGGGAACATTTGTAACAACTCATGTTTCCATGATATTCACTTGCAAAGCAATCGACTTGCGTTCTGAAGGTATACCATTCTGGTGTCAGGGTCGCATGAGAAAAGAGTGTCGCTCAATACACGTTGCATTTGGAAAACGGCTTGAAGGGTAGATTTGTGAGAGAACTGCTATTGTCTTCCAAAGAAATGGGAGTTGTCATGACATGCTAAATTCTTAGAAACAATTACATATCTCGAAAACGAAAGGCGGTAGCGCCGATTGGATTGCGGAATTTTGCATCTCCTTCAAAGGCAGTTTAGAAAAGACAATAAAATAATTTCGCAAAATTTGTAAATTTATGAACAATTTCCAAATTTTGCAGTTCTGAAGAGGAAAGGGGTCCCTTATATTCCAGAACCGAAAACTGCAAATTAACAATTTTTCAACAATTAACAATTTTATAAACAATTCCGCAACGTGCGCTGCACGGAGGAAGTGGCCTCAAATTGTCTTTGAGGTGAATATTGCAAACTAACAATTTTGACAAGCGATGCTGAAATTATTACTGAATACCTAGTTTAATTATTGCAAAAACCTTAAATTTCGTAAACACTGATATTTGAACACTATTTACTTTGCCAAAACTTCCAACTCCCAATTATTTTTCCGATCCTGGAGCCGCCTTCCCACATTTCATTTCTTCGTCTCGGATCCGTAATATTCATTCACGTACTTAAGTTATTTTGTGTTAAAAGAGGGGATATTCAATTGATTTTTTTGCAAGTAAATCAGAATTAAAAATTTCCAAATTTCCTTTTCAAATCCACTAATTCTACTGCATGTGCTGAACATTTTATGTCGTATTGTATGATATTATCTTTATTGATATTATCTTATATTGATATTATCTTATATTTCTTGTAGACGATCTAATGGCTTGCATGACGACGCGATGGAGACTATCCCCGCCCCCTGTGCCTTCTACGCTAAAACTCTCAATCATTCGGATAAACACGCGTATCATAGAGAACGTTCAAACTAGAGATCATGATTGCGGGAAATCTAGCCTATCAGCTTCTCAGTCGTTGGCAGTTGGTTCCGAATGTTCTTTTGTAATAGTTAACTATGAAAGAACCAGATGGCGTTATCGTTCGTACAGTGTGCCAGAATGCGCATAAAGACGGGCACTTCTGAATTTGGCCGTTACCCATTCTATGTGTCGGCAACTGTACATAGCGAAACAATTAACATTGGTTCTAACGGGTGAAATAACACCAAAATCAAAAAACCTTAGGAAAAATCTGAAACCCCTCCCAAAAGTTAAGAATAATTTTAGGCTCTTGGAAAAAAATTATCCCCGCCTTCAAATTCCAAAAATCAGGGCTGTACAAAGCGAAACAATTAACATTGGTTCTTACGGGTGAAATTACACCAAAATCAAAAAACCTTAGGAAAAATCTGAAACCCCTCCCAAAAGTTAAGAATAATTTTAGGCTCTTGGAAAAATATCATCCCCGCCTTCAAATTCCAAAAATCGGGCTGTACAAAGCGAAACAATTAACATTGGTTCTTATGGACGAATAAACATAATAAAATTAAAATAAAAAACGGACGGACCGACGGACGGATTGACGGACCGACGGACGGACCGACGGACGGACGGACTGACGGACGGACCGACGGACGGACGGACCGACGGACGGACGGACGGACGGACTGACGGACGGTCCGACGCACAGTGGCAATCTACGGGGCAGAAAGTCTAATAGCAAAAATTAAAGAATTGAACTGGATTAAATTTATTTATTTATTTGTCAAAAAAACAGTAAAAACTGTATATGACGTGTGAGGAAAGAAATTTATCTGCGCACATTTTCTTGAGGCCCAGAATAATAATAATAATAATATAACCTACGAAAATCGAAAAAGAAAAAGTGAATTTAGAAAATAATTATTTAAAAAAAATAAAAATATTTGAAAAATGTTTGTTCCCGAGTTATAGAAAATCAATTTCAACGGTAAAAAAGCAAAAGGAGTGCTAAACGAAACGTGCGCACACTGAAGCTACATTTACGTCCAGAAGCAAAACAAGGGGCCATCTCAGCATTTGCTCAATGGATCAGGGAAACTGGACAAAAACCTGATCGAGATGGGGGTCATTGACCCGGAAGCTGAAGTACATTACTTCTTACAGGCGTATTAAATATTTTTTAAAAAATGTATACAATGCAAACGTAAACTAATTCATTATATATCTTTGTTTTGTTATAATAAACATTATTTTTCTTTTTCACGATCAGTATAGTCTCTAATTGTATAGAAACAGTTTTGCAGCAGAAAATATTTTACTTTTAACTTAAATTTGTGTACCGACTTTAATTGTTTTATGTCATCTGACAATGCGTTGTAAAGTAACGTACATGTATTGTATGTTGATTTCTTGTACTGAGCTGTTGATACTGACGTTGATGCACGTGATTTCTACGGCGTGTGTTGTAATTATAAATATCAATATTGCATGAAAATGTGTTCCCTCCGTTAAGTAGGTAATTTTTGACACATATTACAGATACGTAAATAAATAGACAAGGCAATGGTAAGATTCCCAGCTCAATGAAGAGAGGCTTGCAGGAATCACGTGAAGGCATTTTTTCATTATTCGAATAATATTCTTTTGCAATCTGGAGGTCTAAATAATACAGGATGAGCTTCCCCAGAATATTATGCCATATATCAGGCGGGAATGTACATTTGCAAAACATTGCATTTCAGATACCTCTCGTGTATGACATAATCCATGAATTGTGTGGTCAGTAAGTGACTGCACACGTATTTCTGCTGAGATTTCTGTAATCATAGCTCCTTGTGTATAGCGTTTTGGATTCTTTCACTTTGTAATAAGATGATCAAAATTTATAATTTAATACTTTTGCTTATTGACGTAGTAGCTTGTCCTGGCGACTAGACATATAGATGTGTACCATTTAGGCGCTTGTTCCGGTGATAGCTCTGATTTCTGAAACAAGGACCTTCGAGCTTTCTTAATAATAGTTTCCCTATTGGGTTATGTAGTGGATACTCCTATTACTATTGCTGTCGAATACCTTTTCCCTTTTTTCCTTAACTATATGCATACGGCCATACTCAGCTCTTCGCTGCTTGAATGTATAAGATGTTTAACTCTGCCTTTTAGTTCTCGGAGCACAATCAACAAAACTCTTTGTTGACCGGCCAATTACAATAGTGGATGTTTCTGTTGATTCTGGTGTATTGTTGGAAATATTTTCACATATTACTTCCTCATCGAGCCATGAAAAAGTGAACGAAGAAAACGTTCTTTATGCCTCCCTATTTTCTCCTACTTAATACTAAGTGTCAGGCAAACTTTCTTTACTTTGTGTTTTTACACATTATAAATCACACTCAGAATTCTTGCATTTTTCATTTCTTGCAAAATATGTGCCAATAAAGCATTTGCCTTGCGTTTTTAGGTTTTGTGACACATATTTCGCAGTGTCCTCCAGGAAAACGAATGCGACATTTTGTAAAAAATGGAAAAATTAATACATTCGCAACATTTTTTTCAATGTTTGGCTTCGCAAAACTGTCTGCTTGAATACCAATTTGGTCCCAATGTGGTTCTCCGGGGTTCTCTAAACAAAATCCCATGATTAATTTTTCGAATTGTGTTTCCTGTAAAATAAAGAGTACGCTCTTTTCAAGAGGTTCTTACAAGGGGTTGGAAAATGGATTTCAAAAACCAAAGGTACCAATGGAAAGAAAAAACTATTGCATTTTTGAAATAGCTGGGACTTTGAATATCATTAGACACACGCACAGGACAAGCGAATACGCTGCACTGAAATGAATGAATCCAAGCGGTGCCGCCACGGACGGGTTGATACATGTTCAGATAAGCATTTCCTGTACATCGGCGAATTTCTAGTGAAATCAGTACCGTTGCCATGTGGTCTGAACATCGTTCTACTGAAATAAATAACAAATTACACGTTCTGGTCAAGTTGAAAATTTGACTTTCTGCCCCGTAGATGGCCAAAATTACACACTGTGCGACGGACGGACGTTTCCCTTTCAATTGTTTTTTCGGTATCAAGGACATACAAATAAGGATTCTGGCTACACCACGTGTTAGGGTATTTTTTTTCTTGATTTAGGAACTGGTTTTATCCACGTTATCGTTGTCAGGGCCCGGCAATGAATTTTTTCCTCCGAAAAACTGACATTTTTTCGCGCAGCATTACATAAATTTCCCTACACTGTATTACTCCGTTTATACATACGTATACGGAAAAGCATTAACCCTTTCAGTCCCAGTGTTGTTTGTGGACAACATGACTTTATTAAATTTTTTGTTCAGTTGATTTTTATTTTTAATTTTCGCCGGGCTACAGTTACGATTGTTGGACTTTCTTATCATCATTTTAATCAGTAGATAGCGTCTCGCATTGTTTTCCGCTTAATACTGTGGGTTTCATTGTTGAGCTACCAGGAACATTTCTCTCTGTCTCGCTTGGCCGAGTTATCGCGGATGGAATGTGTATTCTCTTGATAACATTGTTATATTTGATTATGCGTCTTGATTGTTAGGCATGGAAGAATGTCTAGAATAAATTTTGGCTGTCAGTTTTGTGTAATTCGTGAAATGTATTACATTAAGTTTGTGTTGTTTGAGAACAGCACTGGGACTTAGGGTCAGTGAAGTGCGCCGTAAAGTTCGAAGACAACTCATTTGCATTTTGAATCATTATATACATTATTATGAGTGAAAATGCACAATCGAGTAAGCTTTCAGACAAAGAACTATGTTATTTGATAAACAATGGAAATTTATCAGAAGTTTGTGATTTTTCGGACTTCACAGATGAAAATTGTGATGAATTTGAGACGATTACGAAACAGTTGTCAAAAACTAGTGAAGAAACTGATGCCCCAGGTGTTTCTACTAGAAGTATGTTTATGACGGAGGTTTCGAATGAAGTGACACTCGATGTAACACACGATGAACAGGTATCTAGGCCATCGTTTACTAATGAAACATCATTCGCAAGTAGTGTCCGAAAGCATGAATGGACATTTAGAAAGATCCCTTTCAACCCTCCAAATATAAATTGGCTCAATGATCTGCCCCATCCCCCCGAAGAATGTCTCACTCCCGTTCAATATTTTCATATGGGGGGATTTCATTAGAGTAATAGCTGAACAGAGCAACATATATGCCCATCAAAGAGATGGAATTGTGTTGAATTGCACTGGCAACGAAATCGAGCAACTTTTTAGTATCTTGCTGCAGACAGGTTTGGTAAAAATGGCCAGTACGAGAATGTATTGGTCAACAGACTGCCGATATCCTCCTGTGGCAGACATAATGAGTAGGAATCGATTTCAGCAGCTTATGAGATACTTTCACATTGCTGATAATAATAATATGAAACCTACAACAGATGCATCACATGATAAACTTTTTAAAGTTAGACCACTTGTAGATGAAATCTTGAAAAATTTGCACAAAATACCCCAAGAGGAATATCATAGCGTGGATGAACAAATGATACCATTCAAAGGGCGAAGTCATCTCAAACAATACATCAAAAGTAAACCTCACAAGTGGGGTTCAAAGTTTTTATGTGGGCAGGGGCATCTGGAATTATGTACGACTTCAGAGTTTATGTGGGAAAAAGATCATGCGAGGAAATTGGCTTAGGTTTTTCAAGTGATATCGTGATGGCTTTGTGTCAAAATATTCCCTCAGAAAAGAATTTCAAAGTGTATTTTGACAACTGGTTCACGTCATTACAACTTGCTGTAGCGCTAAAAGAAAGGAAAATATTCTGTGTTGGGACCGTGAGGAATGATAGAATGGGTAAATGTAAATTAGAAGAGGAATTGAATCTAAAGAAGAAAGGAAGAGGTTCTTATGACTATCAAGTAGAAACAAAAAATAATGTATCACTAATAAGATGGTTTGACAGAAAAGCTATAAATTTTATATCTACATATTCAGGAATATTTCCAGAAGGTAAATGTAAGAGATGGAGTCCAACTGAAAAAGTGCACATCGAAATAAATCAGCCTCATGTTGTGAAAGAATATAACACATGCTCTTAGAGCTATATCGTGTAGATATAAAATCTAAGAAATGGTACATGAGAATTGTTTTACTGGGTTATTGGATTGTGTGTTGTAAATGTATGGCTTCTCTATCGACGGCATCAGCAACAAATGGAAAATAAACAAGAATATATATTGTTACAATTTCAATCCAGTATTGCACAAGCCTTAGCCAAAGCACATAAAAGTCCTAAAAGGGGTCGAAAGAGAGATTCCGAGACAAACGTAAAATTTTTTAAGAAAGTTGCCCGAAAAGCACCAATTTCTGATGTTAGGTATGATCAAGTAAGTCATTGGCCAACATACAGTGAGAAACAGGGTCGATGCAAATATTGTTCAAATGGATTTGCACATATTACATGTAGCAAGTGCAATGTAAATTTATGTCTTACAGCAAAAAAAATTGTTTTGTGAATTTTCATCAGAAATAGCTTATATAAATGTATTTATATTCATAAAACTAAATAAACAAGTTTCACATTAATATTGGAAATATATTGAACCATTGTATCCAGGAATTCCCAATGTTGTTCCTGAACAACATTTTCCCACATGAAAACTACGAAATTTTAAAAACCAAAATTATCTAAAACATTGTCAGGGACGTCAAAAATGATGATTTAGACTGTTAAAAAAATTTTCGTTGGCACATTTTTTTGTGGGTATGAAAGGGTTAACCAACAATCAAGAAACTTTGAATCGGTAGGGTAAAATTGAATTACATAAAAATACAAAAAATAAATTATGCAGCACGTATCGTCAACGACGTCAACTCACGGACGCTTGAAAATACGAAGGGTGTTTTTTTTCAACCTCCGAGAGCTCATAAAAACAATACAAATGTAAATAACAAAATGAATTTATCACCAAATATAATGTACAAATGTGGTTACTTTTCGACATAGTCACCGTGAAAATTCAGGCATTTGTCATATCTATGGACGAGCTTTCCAATCCCCTCTGCGTAGAATGTTGCCGCCAGTGAGTTGAGATGGTTCTTGACTATGTTTTGAAGTTCCTCTGTACTCTGGAAGCTCTGCCCTCCTAGCCACTTTTTCAGTTCAGGAAAGAGATGGAAATCGCTTGGTGCTAAATCGGGGCTATATGCCGGATGTTCAAAAACTTCCCATCGAAATTGCTCAAGAAGTCGTTGGGTTACAGCAGCACTGTGAGGGCGAGCATTGTCATGAAGCAGAAGAACTCCAGAAGTCAGCATGCATCTTCTTTTGTTTTGAATAGCTCTCCGTAATCGTTGTAAAGTCTGACAATAAACAGCTGCATTGATTGTAGACCCCGGTCCCATGAATTCAATAAGCAACACTCCCTTTTGATCCCAAAACACTGTAGCCATAACTTTTCTGTTGTTGAATGTTTGTTTGAACTTTTTCGGTTTGTTTGGTGAGTGTGATTCCATCCATTGTTGTGATTGTTGTTTTGTTTCTGGAGTGCAATACTGAAACCAGGTTTCATCTCCAGTCACAACAGATTTCAAAAAATCTTCACCTTCAACCTCATAACGGGTGAGAAACGTCAGCGCTGATCCCATTCGGCGGACTTTGTGATCATCAGACAACATCTTTGGAACCCATTGAGCGCACAGTTTTTTGCACCGTAGGTGTTCTGTGACGATTGTGAACACACTTGATCTTGAAACTTAAGGAAATTCTACGCTCAACTCACTAATGGTAAATCTCCGTTTTTTCGCGAACCATTTTGTCAATTCGTTGAACAATGTCTTCTGATGCGACAGACTTGCGTCCTTGTCCCCCTTCATCGTGAACATCGGCTCGTCCTTCTTTGAACTTCCTGCACCATTCACGTACAACACCATCCGCCATATAGTTATCACCGTATACTTGGCTCATCCTCCGATGAATTTCAGCTGCGCTATTCCCTTCTGCTTGAAGAAATCGAATTACACTGCGCAATTCGCACTTGGCGGGAGCATCAATTGTAGCAGCCATGTTTATGTGTCTACAACTCAGCTGAAAATTGGCATAATGACGATGCTATTGGCAGAAATTATAGAGTGGGAAATGCGCTGTCGCCTTCTGCGCATCCCCGCCTTCGAACACTCACGTGATTGTTTTTATGAGCTATCGGAGGTTGAAAAAAAAACACCCCTCCTAATTCTGAAAGACATCTATCTGATATTATTCACAGTAGACGACATTGTTGCCGTAAACGCAAAGTGAAGTATGGTTGTTGAAAGACGTGTATTTGTTATGCTTTACTGTGGCCTCGTCGCCCGGCGAGTTCGTCTCCGGAGTTGCTGCCAAGGGACTGGGGCTTGCAAGCAGCCCTCAGCTGGCGCTGGCGGAAGGGGGTGGCGGGTCCGAGGCGCTGGCCGGGGCAGGGGGTGGGGGGCTGTGCTATTCGGGAGCACCACTAGTTTCATTCCCGCTTCAAGTCACCTCCCTAAATAGAGTGTACGTTGCTAATACATGTCTATCTGATACCACAAGACAATTTAGAAACACGGACATTAAGCTACCTTTTAAACTAATGCTACAACTACAAAGCACAACTTTCTTGTAATTGTGTAACGGTTATACGATATTGTTGCAACAAATGCCTTGCAGATATTCCAACCATCGCTTCAACTCTTCAATCAACGAGATGCCTTAGATTAAAAAAGCATTATTTTGAAAAACTTAAAATTTTAAAGTAGCACTAAGACCATTTACAAGACGTTTAATAGCCAAACTTTTCATCAGATTTCGGGAAAATATTTTGAACGGTGTGGGTGCTCGTGTTGGCCATTGGCGGACTGACGAAAATTCTTTTTGAAACAAAAACTATCATTTTCGGTGGCAGGAACTTCCAAAGCGTTAATTTACATCAAAATCGTATTTCTTGCAGCATTGCAATATTATTTTATACATACAAAGTGTATTCTGTACGAAGGCGAAAATGAAGAGTGTATGTACTTCTCATTGTTGTAAAGGGTAACAGTTTTACCTCCGCCCCACTCCACCCGTCAGTGTTCTTCATTTTTCCCGCGCGTGAAACAGCACTACGACAAATGCACATAGGGAAGAAATCTTTTGATTTCAAGGGGTACCTTATACGCAACTTGAACCATGATTTCAGATTTTTCTTTCAAATGACTGTGGTGTTTTTCTTGACATTTCTTTTTCTACAAAAAATAAAACTATACCATGGAACGGATGTTCGTGTAATTACATGTTTGTATAGCAACAAGATAACTGCTTTTAATTATATTTTTTAGAGTTAATAAGTCAATTATGTTACTTATGTTTACATATTTCGGTAAAATTGCATATTATTAGAGTTCGGGAGGACTGCATAAGAGAAATGTTTTTATGTGACTCTTGTGAAGAATTAGAAAAACAAGACGCAGGAAAAGAAGATGAAAATAGAGTTGGTCGTCTATAAGAACAAGGAAGATTGTCTGAAAACATTGGTCGACCGTGAGTTTGTTAAATGGCTAACTGTAGTTGTTTCTTATGAATTTTGCTACGCTTAAGTCGAATGCAATCACAAAAGTTTCCTAAGGAGCTCAATTTTTGTGTAATCTCTTATGTGCGATTACACAAATATGTATGTCGTAAATACATACTAAAACGATATATATATTTCGCAGATAGGCAAGAGTTGAAACGCTAATCACTTGCAGGTTTATTATAAGACGGTAGTCGCCAACCGTATGTGATATTGCATATTTCACTAAAGATACGAAACAGACGACATGTCGATCAAATAAGTTGATCAATTTCGGGAAGTGCGAAGTGAATTGCGGTGATACACACGACGCGACGACTCGGACGAGGACAAACTGAATTTTGCTTTTTTCAACGCGAGTGCGACAGCAGAAATCATTTTGTGAAGCAGCACTTCAACCACGTCTGATACCTGGGCAAATAATGTGACTTCCAAAAAATTTTAAATCCTGCACACGTATATCTTCCTCTCTAACATATCAATTTCAGATTGATAAAAAAATTGTGAAGGAATGGGGAAAACTCAGCCAAGTTTCCTGCACTTAAAGAACAAATTGCCGAGGATCGCTGAGGCGCAAATAAAGGAGGATATGTGGAGAACCAAAGATGAAATAACTCACGAATGATGAAATAATGTAAGTCATCTCCGATAACCCAATATTAAGTCCACGAAGATGACTTCCATTATTCCATCACGTAATTACCTCAACTTTCTCACAGAACGTTTGAGGGATCGTGAGGCATGTGTGAATGGCGTTGAAGAGGCTGCTTGTAACTGAATTCCTTGGAAGCACAAAAGCTGAGAGCTATGAAGAACTAATGTGCGAACTCCTTCACTATTATGAAGCTCTGGAACGTAACATGTTCCTTAATATACATTTTCTGGATTCACACTTCGACTTCTTTTCTGAAAATCTGCGCTGCGAGCAATGAACATGGTGAGCGACTCCGCGAAGACTTCGCAACAATAAGAAAAGGTTATTAGGGGAGAACGAAATCCAAGTATGTTTGCAGACTATTGCTAGGCACTAAAAATGGAGGTTTCTCAAGTGAAATACACTAAACAATCGTTAAAAATTACATTCTTATTGATATTATTTATTTATTTAATAACTTTTACAGTGAACTAAATCACTTTTCTGTTACAACATTACATTTTATGTAAACACTGATTTTAATATTTTTTCCATTTTTCTGTATCATAAGAGTCCTGCTTCTTTAATCAATTTGTTTCTAGCAATTTATAAATTTCCTGATTCCAAGTATTTTTCCATTTAACAGATTATATGTAAGTAAAGTACATAAAACCAATCACCTTAAAACAGTATGGTGTTTTTATTGCCAATTACAAAGAAACCTTGCCCCATACAAATAAGTACTCTGCAAATTTGAAATGAGAGCACCATATTCCATAAGAAATAGCCATTCTATTCCGTGTGACAGAGAAACAGTTGAATTTGTGGACCAGTGTAATTGATCACGAAGCAATTGTGCGCGACAGGGCTTGATGCTCTTCCTGCTGCGAGGTCTGCGAGCCCTGTCTTCGCCCCAACTCGCCCTCTGTTGAGCCGTTGGCGCTGTGCCAAACCCTCGCACGCCTGCACCGCGACCGGCGGCGTTTGGGCAGAAACGAAAAGCTCTCGGATCCTGTAAATGCGCTGCTTTTGTATTTCTGTGTTCATTTTTCTTTGTGAAAAAATATATTCATTTCTTTTGTAAATAATAACAAATTTACATGTTTCTTGACTGTTTTATGTTTCTTAAATGCAAATTTTTGCGTAGAAAGTATTTTTTCAAACCAACTTTCTTGTGCGTATTGCTGCTCAGCCATTTGGAATATCCAAGGAGTTTATTTCACAAAATATGCTTAAAATTGTCTTAAGAGCTTGGTTTCGACGTTTTCTACCTGGACACTCTGTATAGAGGGGCATCTTTGAAAAAGCACTAACAGGCGCAAATCGTGATGTGCCAGCCAAGTCACAACTAAGAATAACTTTACACACGAATTTTCCGAACGATAATTTGAAATTGTGTTGTTGAGAGGATTCGTGTTTTTTTAAATCCAGTCTTTCTCTCAATACATGACATTTTAATTATTTCATGTACACTTTTTCAAAATTTGAATTTTCGAGTAATCTTCAGTTATTTTGTGAAAATTGTGCATCTTGTGTGTTAGAATCACTACAACATTAAAGTTTCCTTTTCACATCTAAGACACAAATAAATAGGGATAATATTCTTGCCTTGTAAACCCAAGCCGTGAAGGTCAAATCCTATGTTTCCAAATATTTATTTATTTCAACTTCTTGTAAGAATGCAGTACGTAGAGTTAATACTTAGAGCTGAACTGCGAAACGCCATTTTCTTGTTAACATTTTAATGTTCAAAAAATTAAAGATACATATCTTTTCCAACCTCTCAGGCTTGGTTTCGTGGGAAGGAGTTTTAAAGTGAAGATATTATTGTTAGTAGGAGAGAAGTTGCAATATTACAATATTGCGTAAACGTTGCTAATAATACGAGAAAAAATGTGCTGTAACGGCAGCAATAGTGTGATCTTGGTTTTAGTAACGGGTGTCATTCAGAATAGCAAAATTCTTCTGGTTAAAAGCATAATCGCTCTCCAACTCAGTGCTCCATCGTGTGTAACATTTTACAGCCACGACACGTGCACCCTCCAGCTACAAATGGTTAGGCAGAGACAGAAATCGCCCACTTTCTCTCACAATACAAAGTCAGTGGCCTCATCTCTACCGTGACGAACTTTTGGGCGCCTGCGGAGAAAAAGATCTGCGCATTTTCCACCCAAAAATGAATACAGTGGTCCACGTAAATATTGGGACACCCGTAAATTCGCGAATATTACGCCGAAACACGAATAAAGAGGATAATACTTATTTCATGTAAGCTATAATTTGAATAAAGTCGAGTGTGAAGAGAGGGAAAGGCTGTAAAATCATTTATTTTAACAATAAATTACATCAAAATGAGTAATTTTAATGTGAAAGGACCAAGTTCCGACTTCAACAAAAGTATTGGGACACTGAATATCAGGATAATTTGAGTGCAAAATATGGAGTGGAGTGAGCGTGGGAAACAACTTTCCGAAACCTTGGAAAGGGCTCAGTTACTTTCTTGGTTGCGTGGGAACCAGAAGGAAGGATAATGGTGCACAGAGGAAAAAATGTTAGCTTTAATATGCGTCAGTTGTTGATATTCCAGCATGAGAAAGGAAACAGTATTAGAAAAATTGCGAACATGTTTCGAATGAAAAGAACAGTGTATAATATTATTAAACGCTACAAAAAAAGAAGAAAGGATTGAATATAAATATCAAACGGGGCGTCCTAGAACATTTTCTTCCCGAGAAGAAAATAACATTTCAAGAAAAATTAAGAAAAAACGTTTTATTATAGCGAAACAGATTTTTCCTGAAGAGGAAACTGAAATTGGAAAACGTGTGCATCCCGAAACTGTTCGGCGTGTTTTGCATAGAGGCAATTTCCACAGCAGAATCGCCAGACGAAAACCGCACATCAGTGCAGTTAACATCAAGAAAAGAATAACGTTCGCGAAAGGCCACATTCTGAAGGACGAAGACTGTTGGAAACGGGTGATCTTTGCAGACGAGAGCAAATATAACTTGTATGTGTCTGATGGACGAAGTACCGTGTGCAGGAGGCCCAATGAGGAGCTCCAAAAGATTAATGTTAAAAATACAGTAAAACACGGCGGTGCAAGTGTAATGGTTTGGGGGTGTATGGCAGCCAATGGAGTGGGGGAATTAGTGTTTTTGGACAAGATGATGGACCAACATGTATACTTAAACTTATTAAAGGACAATCTCAAGAAGAGTGCAGAAAATTTGTGACTTTCTGGGTCATTTCAATTCTACCATGACAATGACCCAAAGCACATTGCCCATCTTGTGAAGTTGTAGCTTCTTTACAATTGTCCCAAAGTGCTCCACCCTCCTCCACAAAGTCCAGACATAAACCCCATTGAACATCTGTGGGCAAAATTGGAAACTGAAATACGCCAGAGACCTATTATTAACAAAGAACATCTGAAAGAACGAATACGGGAGAAGTGGGGGCAGATTTTCACGGATTATATCCGAAAGTTAGTAGAAAGGATGCCAAAAAGGTTAAAAGATGTCATTAAAGCTAAAGGTGGGCCCACAAGATATTAATATGTTTTTATTAAAAATTTTAGTTGTAAAAATTACCAGTGTCCCAATAATTTTGTTGAATTGCCATAGGAGCAAATAGTTTTGTGATATGTAAATACAGTCTTTATTTTTTAGATTTTCTTAGTGATTTTTAATACTATCATTTATGTGATTATTCTTCGTTATTTGGTTTCATGATTAAAGTGTTTTAAAACATTAATATGATTTTTATTGAAGGATATATTACAAAACTGCCCCTGTCCCAATATTTTTGTGGGCCACTGTATTTTCATCTTTACAATGACTTATTCAGCAAATATAACTATAGAATATATAACGACTAATACAGAAATATTGCAATTTCTACGCTGACCGTCAGTTATTACTTTAACTAGCTTTGACTAGAACCAGATCGACCGGGGAATATCCATTTTGGAAGAAATCGTACGTATGGTTTAGGCGCTAGACGGATGGATAGACGGAGGTTTTCCTTTCAATTGGTTTATCGATATCAAGGACCCACAAAAGAAGGTCTCTGGCTACACCACGTATTAGGGATTTTTTTTCTTAATTTAGCAACCGGTTTTATCCACTTTTTCGTTATGATGGCCCGGCAATGAATTTTTTCCACCGAAAATTCGCCATTTTTTCGCGCGAAGTATTTATTAAAAGTATGTTTTACGAGAGATGATCAATGGATAGCCATGAAGAAACGATAATATTCTGATTCGTGTAACCGAAGACACATAAAGTAACGAGCAGCGTGCATTCGAAATTGTCCAGATGTCTATCGTTTTCCCCCGCGCGCCTCTCGGAGACAAGCGACTCACGCTGACCTTCCCCCTCCATCGCGGCGCCGCGCGGTGCAATCTCTCAAGGCCGCCGGCACGATTCAGACGTCACGTGACGCCCGCGCCCGCTGCAGCCGCCGCCGCCGCCAGCTCTCGCTGCGGCGAGCGGCGCCAGCGTGGCGCTCTGCACTTCGCGTCTGTTCCTGTGTGGAAGACGAGTGAATCGAGGCGTTGGTTCGTGCTCTCCACGGTGTTTTCACGTTCTTGGTTCGGTGGCTATTTCCTACGATTAAACCAATAAAGGACGTCAATGACATTCGTGAGTGGAACGCGCCGTGTGATGTAAATGGATGAATGTGAAAGCAGCGAACCACAAAAAAGGTGAGTGCTCCCGAACATTCCAAATTAATAACTACAAAATACAGCTCCTAATGAAAAGGAGTAGAGTGACATGTGTATCTCCCCAGTCGAATAGTGGAGCCCAGATTCCAAACATCAATTTCACTACTGAATAAAATAGATTTACACTCGACTGGCGTACATTATTTTGTTCGCTATCTCCACGTAGACAAAAGCGGGATAGTTTAAATGAAATCCTAAATATCGTGAGTTACTGCTCGTCTTTCATTGCTTCAACGAGAATGAGGGCATGGAGTCGTAAACAAATCGACACAGTTCCAAAACGTAAATAGTATTAGCCAGAGGCGGGATTCAGGAGGGGCAACAGCCCCCCCCCCCCAATCCTGGGACAAATAAAAAAAACAACTATATGTCATTTCATTTCATTTCGCAGATCTTCAAATTTATATATTATATATACACACACACCAGTGGCGTAGCGTCAGGGGACGCTAAGATGCTGAGCATCCCCACATCAAGTATTAATCAAATATTGTATCGATAAACTTACAAGTGGTTCATTGAGCGAAACACATTTTGTATTAATATTAAAGTGGTTTCCTGTGATTGAATTCGGCGCGTTGGTACAAGCTGGCCTCTGATTGCTTGGATGCTAAAATGGCTCTAGCATCTGCCAAGAGATTGTGAAGGGCAATCACGCATGCGCAGACGGTGAGGTTCCCCCCTCCTCACCTCACCCCTCTCCTAAAGATTCACGAGTTTCTGACGCTAGCGTACGACCGAGCGTACGACTGAGCAGGGCGAGGCCTTGGGCGAGGTAGGGCTCTATAAACTCTTTATAGCGCCTTAGGGCGAGGCGTATGAGCAAGAGGTGTATAAGCAAGTTGCTCGTTTGTGCACGAGAGCGCAGCACACTTGACACTGCCAGTGAAATATTTTTCTTTCTCACTTGAGATTCTCTGCTTGGTCATAGGCACTTAATAGGAGAAATAGTGTTTGCCTACTAATTCTTAATTAATATCTAAGACGATGCATTCTTCATAAAATATATTAAATATTATTTTGGTCTGAACTGTATAAATTCACAAGTGATCTCATTGCCGATCAAGCATGAAAATTAAAGCTGAGCCATTGCATAATTTGCTTTCAAGAACTCTCCTGACCTAAATCTGCTGAAGTATTTTTACATTTGTTTTGATAACACAGATTCTAGAGAACATTGAACATCATAATGTGTTCAGTTGGCGTTATTGTTAAGCATCCCCAAACGCGCGGGTCACGCTACGCCACTGACACACACACAGACAGACAGACACAGATATATACATACAGGTGAGTCACGTAACTTTAGCACCTCCTGTAACTTCTGAACGGTTGAAGATATTGCAATGCAGTTTTCACGGAAGTGAATGAGGGAATAGGACTAATTGATATGTGTATTGATTTCTCTTTTATCACTTGTATTTTACGAGATATTTGAGGTAACTTTGTTTTTTCAAATGGGACTATACATATTTTTCAGTCTATCATGACAAGCGTAAAAAGACGAATCCAAAGATATAAATATTGTTATATGTTAGATCAGAATTTTTTGAGTAATTGTGATTTTTTTGCGGCTAGTGTTTAACGGATATTTTCATTGTAACTGTCAGCCCCACAAGGTCAGGCAGCGCTCCCCCAGCAAACGTGGAGTCGGGAGAGGGAAGGGATTTTAGTACTTCAGGATACGAAAAATATTCACAAAACTGTTGCATTTTTTCCTGAACTCTCCTTTCCATCCTGATCCATTTTCAGATATTTTGTGTTTCTTAGGGATTGAAAATATGGATTTGTCTTAAGTAGTATTTATTGAAATAAGATTATTTCTATCCCTAAGTTATTATTATATTCTTATTAACATTGAAATTGTTTGCTCAAAACACGCAATATTTTTTGTACAGTTTTAATTATTTATTCTTATTGTGCTTTGTTTCAAGATCCCATTAATACGTATCTTATGAAACCCCATTAAATGGAGTTGAAGTTATAAACACTTTTATTACGATACAAACTTATGACAAATCCTTATTTTCCATCCTTCAATCAAAGAAAGTCGAAAATCTGAAAATGCGGAAGGATGGAAAGCACAGTTCAGGAAAAAACTGCAATGGTTTTGTGAATATTTGGAATATGTTTCGTATCTTCATATCTCACCTTCCTTTGCCCGGGCGCGCGTTGCTGGTGGAGCGCTGCGTGACCTTGTGTGGTGGACTATTCAAAATGTCCGTTAAACCCCAGTCGCAAAAATCAAAATTAATCAAAAAAATGCTTATCTAACATATGACAATATGTACATCATTGAATTTGTCTTTTTACGCTCGTCATGGGGACTGAAAAAATATGTATAGTTCCATTTGAAAAAACAAAGTTACCCAAAAAATCTCGTAAAATACAAGTGATAAAATAGAAATTAATGCAAGTATCTATTAGCCCCTTCCCCTCATGCTATTCCGTGAAAACTGCATTGCAATAACTTCAACCGTTCAAAAGTTACAGGAGATGCTAAAGTTACGTGACTCACCCTGTATTAGGGATGTGCTCTTAACGGCTAAACTGTTATTTCTTAACAGTTAACGGCTCGAAACTGTTACGCGAAATAACAGTTATTTCATTTACCCTGTTATTAGCTGTTAACGCTTCCAATTCATTGTCCTGCGACCTACTGGGCACCAACTGAACTATAGGCTTTCGCGGCAACCGTTTTGTACAACAGTTTCACTGCACTCTACCAGTTGTGATGAGTAAGTGTTAAAGCGTTGCCGCCAACTCCCGAGTAGTCGTGGACGTTTGATTTATTAATTAGTTGTTCAAATAGCTTGTAATTTTTAATATAGTGTTTATTTACTTTAGTGAAGTGTATTAATAGAGGTATTAGCGAAGTAATTAAAAAAATACTCTTCCATTTTAAAACAAGCTTTTTTTGTGTGAATCTGAAATGAGTTCTGGAAACAAAAGGTCCAAAAGAAGTATTTTGTGGAACTACTTCACTCCTGTAGACGATGATCAAAAAATTGCTTCATGCAATATTTGCAAAACCAAAATTTCGTATGCTAGTACTGTCACAAAAATGAAATCTCATCTACAGAAGAAACATCCTACCATAAATGTTAGTGCTGATATTCGTCTACCTACGGTCCAAACCATAATATCTCCATCAGAAACAGCAACTACTACATCTTCAACTTCTGTATCTTGTGAAACACCTTCAACTCTTCTGATTCAACCTTCAACTTCCAATTCATTTTCACATTCAGGCTCATACACCCAAGCACAGATTACACCTTACCTCCCAAAAAAAATCAGTGAAGCACAGAGAAAGAAAATTGACCGGCATTTAATGAATCTCTTCATTCTTGATTTCCAACCATTTTCAATAGTAAATGACTCTGGTTTTGTGGAATTTGTTCATGCACTAAATCCATCATATCAACTGCCTAACAGAAAAGCCATTACAAAAGCATATCTTCCAGCAACATATGGACAGTGCCTAAATAATGTGAAGGAAAAATTGTGTTCAGTAAAAAGTGCTTGCATTACTACAGACTGTTGGACTTCAAAAAATAATGAGAGTTACTTGGCTGTTCATTTTATTTCTTCTGATTTTGAGTTATGTTCAGCTCTCTTAGATTGTGTGTGTATCAGTGGATCTCACACCCGCAGCAATCTGGCAGAAGAAATAAAGATTATGCTGCACAAATTTAATTTAATGGAAAAAGTGTTCATTGCTGTAACAGACAATGCTTCTAACATGAAGGGTACAATTACTGAATTTCTAAATTGAGATCAGTTTAGCTGCTATGCACACACTTTAAATTTAATTGTTCAAGATTCATTGAAACAAATAAAGGACATCCATGAGAAAGTTAAAAAAATAGTCACACATTTTAAAAGAAGTTCTTTAGCAAATGAAAAATTAATAAATTATCAAAAAAGCACTGGCATCCAAACACCAAAAACACTTGTACAGGATGTGGCCACAAGGTGGAATTCAACATATTATATGTTGCAGCGCTTTGTGGAATTAGAGGACAGCATTAAAGTCACTGCAGCCCTCCTCAATAAGAACTTGCCTGTATTGACAGAAGAAGAATGGGCAATTTGTGGTGAATTATGTATTATTTTGAAACCCTTTGAAGAGATTACAAAAAAATTAAGTGGTGAAAAATATATTACAGCAAGTGAAGTAATTATTCTTACTAATGGTTTGGCCTCAGTTTGTAAAAAGATCACAAAAGAAAAATTTTCAACCATTTCACTGAATGTAACAAAATTTATTGGATGGAATTTCTGAGAGACTGGGTCACATCGAGACAGCAATGCCAGTTGCTCTTTGTACTATTTTAGATCCCAGATATAAATTAATTGATTTTTCAAACAGAGATAATGCAAAAGAAACTAAAGATTTTTTAATAGATATGGTCAGAATTCTTAGAAATGAAGAAAAATATACAAGCCCAGAACCACATGAATGCATCCCAGTTTCAGAAGTGGAAAGTGAATTTTCTATTTGGGAAGAGTTTGAAAAGAGAGCTGCAAACATGCAACACACTTCAGGTAAAACATCAACAGATACTCCTAAAATCATGTTACAAACAAAATTTAACAGTTTCTTCAGAATTTAAATAAGTTGTGATTTGTTATTAAATAATTTAATACTTTTGAATTTTTTAAATAGGTACATCAACAGCAGAGGCAACTGTTGAAGTGGAGAGATTTTTAAATCACAAACTTTTGCCTAGAAATCAGGATCCATTGCAGTGGTGCCACCACTGTGGTGGAAAAAACACCAACATTTGTACCCAACACTGGCAAAAATAGTAAAAAAAAATTATGCATGGTGGCATCTTCAGTGCCTTGTGAAAGGGTATTTTCCAAGGCAGGCAACTTTATTACTGACAAGCGTTGCAGACTTAGCACAACCCACACTAGTGAACTGTTATTTCTTAATTCAAATTATAGATTCATTGACAAATAATTGATCATTATTATAAACACCATACACCATAATTTTTTATATAGGACCTACTTACATATTACTTAATTTTTATAAATTTTTATTTTAAAAAACAATATAAAGTTTCTTTTACATTAAATTTGTCCAATATGTTTCTACGTGTTTTCCTACATATGTGAGACCCACTAACACACCCTAAAAGTCAGATAAAATAAAATGATACGGTCAAATAACTCACATTATTTTTGGATGTCCAGCAGGAAAGCTGTTAAGACCATCTCTACCCTGTTTACAGGGTGGAACAGCTAAGTGTTAACACCCCTTGTATCTCCTCAACCGCGGAAGATACCAAGATGCCGATTGGACAGTCGATTGATTGACCAGGGGCTACTTGATTACAGCACACTTCGTCATTGCGCTATTTTTTACTATGAAGATATAAGGTCAACTTTGTTTTTTTTAAATGGAACCCTATGTTAAATTTTAGCGTATCGAAATGCGCTTAAAAAGACGATTTCAAATATGTGTATATCTTTGTATTTTAGCGAATAGTTTTTTAGCAATTGATGTGCCTTTGTAACATATTTTTCCTCTGAGGCGACGATTTTCTGTTCGACCTTCCTGCTAACTAAATGGGGAACTTCGCGAGTCCGTCCTTCAGACAAAGGCGCTCATTTACTTTAGCACAGTAGCAACTACTTTCTTCGATACTAATTTTGCCGAAAGATGACTTCGTACAAAGAAGACTCAAATGCTGCATTTATGATTCAGGAAAGTTCTTGTTTTGCCACGCAATTACTATTCTGTTGTTTTGAAAACTGTGACAACACATTCTATTATCAATTGGTAGTAAATAATACAAAAATAAATGAACAATATCTTATTAATCATAATTTATTCGTAACAAACCGTCACGTACAAAGAATACACATTGATCAAAATAGAAATAAAAACACACCAAATACATTGTTACAGAACAATGCTTTACTTAAGCATGTGCTCGAAGTGTTGTCCATCTGCTGCAATGCACATTTGCAGTCGCCGTTCGAAGGACAAATGAACAGATGTGGGGGTGTCACTTGATATACTCGAAAGAGCTTCGGTGATACGTCGCTTCATATCCTCTGGCGTTGGAACTTCTGCATAAACCTTATTTTTGACTGGCCCCCATAGAAAAAAATCAAGAGGAGTCAAATCGGGAGACCGGGCAGGCCACTTTACTTCAGCACGCCGTCCTATCCAACAATTCAAGAACTTCTCATTTAATACTTCTGTTGCCACACGTGAAGAGTGAGCTGGACAGCCGTCATGTTGAAACCACATGCACTGACGCATATCCAGTGGTATTTCTAATAATGTGGGTAGAACATTTCGAAGAAAATGTTCGTACATAATACCATTTAACATGTCTGGAATGAAGTAAGGTCCCACAATGAAATTTTCCACGATGCCACACCACACGTTAACACTCCAAGGTTTCTGGTGTTGTACTTGCCGAATCCAGTGAGGATTCTCTAATGCCCAGTAATGCATATTTCGTAAATTCACATTACCGTGGTTAGTGAAAGTCGCTTCATCCGTAAATAGCACTCGTTTAAAAAAATGGATAATCTTTCAGTTGTTGCAAGGCAAACCGACTAAATTCCATGCACCGTTCGAAATCCCGACCTCCGAGTGCTTGATGCAATGACAAGTGATACGGATGGAATTTGTTTTTACGCAATATGCGAAAGACACGCATGTGACTCACACCACATTCCTGGGCTACATGTCGCGAACTAGCATGTGGATTGCACTGCGTCAATGCCAGAATAACCTCTTCATGTTTTTCGTCAGTTGCAGTTTTCTGCACTGTCCTCTGTTTGGTGTTCCAACTTCCCGATTCCAATAGTTTCGTGCACATACATGCAAAAAGCTGGCGTGAAGGAAGCTGACGATCAGGATACAGCTCTCCATATCGTTGCACTGCTCTAACGGCATTTCTTCCGCATTCACCATACACTAGTAGCATATCTAACTTCTCTTCATTGGTGTACATGGTGTGACTGCTCTAAGAAACTGGCAGAATTGCGCTATCATAACCCCAGCGGCGCATTTTATACTTCTGGCCTCCGCCCTGTTATCTACGTAGTACATGGCCTTCGATCGTTTTCGGAAAGTAGGCAAACCATTCACGAGACATTTTCCTTTAGTTTCTCAGCGGAGAGCACGGAAGGTCGAGTGGAAAAGTGCCATTTCAGTACAAAAATATGTTACAAAAGCACATCAATTGCTAAAAAACTATTCGCTAAAATACAAAGATATACACATATTTGAAATCGTCTTTTTAAGCGCATTACGATACGCTAAAATTTAACATAGGGTTCCATTTAAAAAAACAAAGTTGACCTTATATCTTCATAGTAAAAAATAGCGCAAAGACGAAGTGTGCTGTAATCAAGTAGCCCCTGGTCAATCAATCGACTGTCCAATCGGCATCTTGGTATCTTCCGCGGTTGAGGAGATACAAGGGATGTTAACACTTAGCTGTTCCACCCTGTATAAAAGATTTACTTGTTTCTGTATTTTGAGAAGAAATGTGATAATATTTAAGGGAACAATAACTTTATTAAGATGAATGAATAATATACATTAATAAATTGGTGAACTTTAGTTCAGTA
Source organism: Acheta domesticus (assembly GCA_031308135.1). Lineage (NCBI taxonomy): Eukaryota > Metazoa > Arthropoda > Insecta > Orthoptera > Gryllidae > Acheta > Acheta domesticus. The sequence continues at coordinate 1,881,127 of JAHLJT010005437.1, read as the reverse complement.
TTATAAAACGCGCCGGATAGTGTTCAGCGTTATTTTGAATATCCCTTATTAATAAATCCTCTATCAATTATATATTGCTTTTAAACGTTATGTACTTGGAAATTTAACAGTTTTATGCCTAAAATCATGAGTCATAACTACGCCTCTGATTTGAGGACAAATGCCTATTAAGTGCTTTTAGGATGTTGTGAAAAGTAATTGCTGATGTTTACGAATCATGAGAAAATAGATGTATTGAAATCATCTAATAAGCCTAAAATGCCCTAAAAAGAGCGGTTGACGTCTATTTTAATGTTTTTGCCTAAAACAAGTGATTTTCAAGAACGATCGTATTTTAAATGGTAAATTTTGAAATTCGTGTTACTGACTCGCAAAAACTTTTCCGAAATGCAAATATTGTGTGATCGAACACCGCACCAAAATCTTTCACTCAAAATACCGAACAAAAATAGCCCTGCAAGTCAACATAATAAGGATGTTTCACACTCGTCTCCGATCAGCACGCACTTCTTACGCAATTGCACTCATTCCTGATGCATCTGCGCCCTCTTGCACAGGCGTGTATTACAAAATACTGTTCAGTGTTTAGATGGGTCGTGTGGTACATGTTTTTTTGGGGAGTGGGGAGAACGGACGAGCGAAAAAGTTCCAGAAGTGAGCATGAGAAATGTAAGTAAATTTATTTGCTCCTATAAATCTATGTCAGTAAAATGTTAATTTTCAGCCTTCGTAATTCGTAATTTCGTAATTCTGTTGCCTATTTTAGGTGCCTAAATCAGACCTTTTCTGTGTGTAAAATTCCGAGGTCTGGTCATAAACACTCAAATTTTTACTCTCAAAAAGAAAGAGTATTTTCCGTTCATTACAGATATAGAGTTAAATGTGGTGATATGAGCCATTTTTATAACATGAGCCCCCTTGGTATCTTTTCATATATCGCAAACATTCTAGCAGGAACGATTTTAACAACTAGTTTAATATCTCCTGTTGCCATTATAGCTTTGTGGTTCAGTTTTATATGCGAGCTGATGTGAAACAGAAGTGTTCGTGTTTTCTCGGTTCTAAAAGCTTTCGAAGGTATGCCTTTGGCTTTTAATTCGAGTTAGAGTTTGCTTGGACCGATTCTGATTCTTAACGAATTAAATACAATATTTTTAAACATTGTTTTTATGCATTTAATCTGTAATTTCGAACTATCAAAGACCAGTTTTAGTTTGTAGACTTTTTATATGGCGATGGTCGTAAAACGAGCCCCGAACTGTGGTGCGTATACGAGCGTATGTATAGTACGTATGAGCCCCAAACTTTAACTGGCTTGTATTACATACACTACAACTAGTGTACTATTTTTGTTTTTGATGCCACCAAAAATTCCAGGGCCAAAAGAAAAAGGAGCTAGTGGAGCTACGGAATGGCACAGACTTTCTCGTACGAGTTAGTTTCCTAATTTCTTTGGTCGGGGCTGACTTTTCGGTCGTGCCTCATCCTTATGCCAGCTACCATCTATCGCCGCCCGAAGATTTTTTACATTTGCTCAATTTTTCGGTTTCCTAATGTCAGAGCCGAAAAACTACTTTAAGAATACTATTGAAGAGTAAAACTTAATCATAAATGGAAATTTTCGTTGAAAAATTTGGTGCCATTTTTACGAAAATGGCGTTTAAGTGTTACGAAATGCGTTAATGCGAAATTTGAAGCTCTTTTTTACAGAAAACTATTTCGATTTCGAAAAGCTTTATTAGAAGTCGTTTGAAACACTGCCACTCACAAATGCAATAATGTGTACAATTCGCCGATAATGTGCGTATTAAAGGTACGAGAGAGATTTCAACAAAATTACATGTGTCATTTTTGAAGAAATAAAATAATACAGCAAAATTAATTTTATGTCATTTTAAGCACTGCAATTAGCGTTATCCGTACAAAAAGTTTGAAGAAAAAATTTGGAGTCGTTTTTGAGAAAACGGTGTTTGAGTGTTTCTGAAAATGCGGAAATTTGAGCTCATTTGCACAGAAAACTGTTGAGTTTTCAATAAACTTTATAAGACATAATTTAATGCACATGTGCACATAAATTGCAATAATATGAACAAATCGCATCTAATATATTGCGGACGTGAGAGATAAGTAAAAAAATACATTAGTGTAATTTTTTAAAAACAACAAAAGAATAGAGTAAAATAGCATCTACATCATCTTATAGAGTACATTTAACACTATCCATCCCAAAAGTAAAAAAAATCTAGAGCCGTTTTCGAGAAGATGTTTTCGATATTTTTTTTAAATATTGCTCTTACTGGACTCAATATTGCGGGAAAACAAATAAAATTAAAAAAATGCATGCCCTAAACAAGAGAACTAATTATGAAGAAAAAATTACATTAATGAAAAATCTATATCTTAATTTTGTATTTATAGGAGTACGCCGAAAAAATTTCAATCTCATGCAACTTTCAAAAATTCAGATTTATCAGTGAAAATTGAACATATGCCATCTTTATACATGTATTTTACTCTCTATTTACAAGAAATTTAAAGAAAACATTTGGAAACATTTTTGAGGAAATTTTGAACATGTCCAGAGAGCTTAATGTAAAGTACCCTGAAAAATTAATGAATGTTTTTCAAAATCGCAGAGCTTTGACTCAGGCCAGATCAAGGGTTTATTCAGTTTGGAAAAATCGTACGCATAGTTTAGGCACTAGTGTTGTTCAAATTCATCAGACGGTTGGATGGACATTTTGTGGAAAAAAACAAACAACTTTTTTAGGCATCAAGGGTCCCCGAAAACGTGTATTTTTGTTGAATTCTCGAAATCGATTTTCCGCAACATTACATAATATTCATTGTACTACGAATATCACTCCATATATACGTACGTATGCAAGAAAATAACTAGTGGTGCTACAGAATGACACAGACTTTCTTGTACTACGTACTTTTCTAATTTCGTTGGTCTGGGCACACCTACATTCTTGTCCTATCCTTTTGCCAGCTACCATCTATCGCTGCCCAAAGTACATATTTTGAAAAAAATTGTCGGGCGATGGGGCAAGGAGTTGAATGGGCTGATTAGCAGTGGGCACCGTTGTTTGGCCGCCAATTGTTTCACCCAATTCAGAGGCCATGGCGGCTTACATCCACTGTTACACAATGAATTGTGCCCAGTGACGAAAGGACGTTTTCATGCAGGGAAGAACAGTACCCATTTCAATTTTGTTTCGCATATGCGTTTTTATTATGTAATGATGAAATTAATACCAGATGTTAATTGTGTTTAATAAATATACCTTACATTCGAACTTGTAAGAAACTTAAATGACAACAATAGGTTTGAAATGAATTATTTTTCCCTTAATATATATTTTCGTGCTTTGATATGTAATTGCTAAAAAGTTCATTTTAAATTACTTTTTGCTCACATTTTCGCATTTAATTATTTCAAAAATTGTATTATTTTCTCTCTAAAATTATTTGCAAATAATCGATTGATTGTTACTTTTCAACCAATTAATAGATAAACTGAAATTGTATTTTATTACGATTATAATTAATCAATTACAATTAAATGAAAGAGTTCTGCGATCACAATATGTGGCAATCTTAAATCCCGCGATTGCGTCGAGCTGCCGAGCCGCCGAGCCTGCGCCGAGCACCCGGCGGCGGCCGCTTCCGCCGAGACTGCGGTTACCGGCCGATACTGACGATAACAGCCTAGAATGGAGCGTTTCCGGTCGTCCCGATTCTTGAGAGAGACCTACGTGTAGATTTCAACAGGCAGATAAGGAGCGCGCGTGCGACCTTCGAGGCTCCGAGACTGAGAAAGCAAAGCCAGCGAGAACTATTGATAATAGAATGCGTTTTGCCCCGCTCTATTTGCATTCTATTAAAATATGGAAAATTGAGATTGTAGTCCCACATTTAGGGCACCTGTTCACTGGTTCATTAGTTTCAAAACAATATACCACGACCTTAATGAAAGAACTAATTACGGACAACAAATTTCATTTGAAGGAAAGAGAATTATCAATTTTGTAGATAAAGGAAATCACCGTTGAAAATTCAAATTTTCGCATTTATCGAAAATTCACAGTTAACTGTGAAAAATCAGAAGTATGTCACCTTTTTAAGTGTACTTTACCCTACTCTTACAAGAAATTTAAAAAAAACTAGTAGTGCTGAAACAGCACGTACTTTCTCGCCATTAGTAATGGTAATGTGATTCTATTTATACCACAATTATGGTAATGTGATTCTATTTATACCACAATTTCTCTCCTTATAACACAGCTGTCATAAATTTTTGTAAAACTCACTTGCATTCGTAGAACATATGATGTGAAAATTAAATAGTTTCAAGCAATAGTTTTTTATTCAAATTTTTAAAGGAAAAATCGCAAGAAAGTAAAAATATATTTCTGGCATTAAATTCATTGTAACCTAGTTATTATTAAACACTAAGGTGTTGTAATATAAATATATATTTGATATAAACACCCTCCAAAATTAAAATATCGGTTTCAAATGCAAGGGACCGCGAGATTATTCATTATTATTCAGATCGATCGGGGAGTATCAATTTTGGAGAAAATCGGCTGAAGGTTTAGTCGCTAGCGTTATTCACAGACAGACGGACGGACGTTTTGCTTTCAGTTGGTTTTTCGGTATCAAGGACCCGCAAAACAGGGATTCTGGCTGCGCCACGTGTTAGGAGATTTTTTTTCTGAATTTAGCAACTAGATTTATCCACTTTTTTGTTACCAGAGCCTGTAATAAGAGATTTCTGCCGAAAATCCGCCGTTTCTTCGCGCAGCCTTACATAACTTTCCGTATACTATATGTACGTACGTACTATGTGTACGTACGTATAGTATACGGGAAAGTAAAAAGTGAAAAAAATATAATATTGAAATTTACTGACACTCCTTGTCTGGTGGGGTCTGTATAGGCATAATGAACAATAAAATACAATTACGTTGTTATTTTAGACAAAAAGCACACACGATCATCTGCTGGATACCTTGAAGGAGAAATACACGGAATCACAGCCTAATATATCGGTGGTTTTAGTTGCTAACTTGAGTTTATGATAGCCTTGGGTCCCAGTGACCCCACCAGACAGGGTAAGGGTTAATTCAGTCAATTTAGTTGCACCGTACGGGTACTGTGCGACCGGCTCTGAAGAAACTTTCAGAAATAATATGCAGAATTGCACGTGAAACAGTAAACCAAACAGTGAATTTATTTAATACATTTTATTAACAAATTTTTATATTAGCCGGATCAGATTCTAATATCAACATCATCATGTTGATAGTGTATTTTCAATTACATACGTAATGTCAAGATGCAAGTTTGCTTTAAAGTAAAGTATACATAATATTGAAAATTATATATTATATACTAGCTGAACCCGTGCGATTACATCGCTCAGAAGGAGAGCTGTAGAAAAGTCACCACAGAAAATTATGCATTTCCATAAATATACACATGTTTTATATTTACGCTTTCCCTGTCTTACTGCTGAAACAAAACTACCTTCTACTTTCTTATGACATGTTCAGAAATTAAAAATGGCTTCATCAAGCGATGAAGCAGCGATCTACGGAAGACGTCTGACACCACCCGAGGAAAAAATCCAAAGTGGGACACCAAAAGGCTAAAACAAGAGCATCATACAGTTTATATCATAAAGTTTCTCGAAAACACTACCGTTTTCTTTGAAAAGTAGCTCAAATTTCGGCATTTTCAGAAATGCTCAAACGTCATTTTCTCGTATATGGCTGCAATTTTTTTCTTGAAACTTTTGTAACGGATAGTGCTAATCACACTCATTAGAATAGCGTGAAGTTTATTTTGAGTTTTTTTTGTTTTTTTCAAAAATGATACAAATGTAAATTTTTTGAAAGATCTCTCACATCTTTAATATGCACATTATCCGCAATTTGTAAAGATGATTATATTTGTGAGTGTAAGTGCTTCAAATAACTCCAAATAAAGTATTTTGAAAACTCAAAAATTTTCTGTGAAAATGAGCTTCAAATTTCGCATTTTTAGTAGTGCTAAAACGCCATTTTCTCTTAAACGGCACATAATTTTTAAAAGAAAATTGCCATTTATGGCTAGGTTTTTGTGTTCTTTAATATTCTAAAATTAATGTTTCTGTTCTACCAATAGGAAACCGAAAAATTTAGAAAATGACAAAAAAAATGTACTTTTGGCGATGATAGATGGTAGCTGGCAAGAAAGAGTATGTGGCAATTCCGAATAGCTAGCGAAGACCCAAGAAAATAGAAAACGAATACAGGAAAGTCTGTGCCATTCTGTAGCACCACTAGTTTCTTATGATTTAATGAAAAGCAGAGCCTTCTGGATGAGTTAATTGAAAATATATAACGTAAATGAGACCAAAGAGACTGCCATTTTGACATATGCAGATGCAGGAAAATAATAACAAAAATACGTTAAGAGTACATTTCACTTTGATGTGTATATCATTTTATTCAGAAAATGCTAAATAATTAGAAAAAGTGAAAATCCCAAAAATGTCAAAAATTCAGACTTTTGCTTTGACACCCCTAAAACAAGCTACTTGGCTTGTAGACAGAGCTCATTACATCAATACACTTGCAGAATTTTGTGATAACATTGGTGCTTGAGTATGTAGAAGTTTCATTATTATGAAATACTCTTACCTTGCAACAAATTCTAATGATCTAAATTTTTGTTCAAAGAAAGATTTTCTGTGTAAGGTGTTATTAGAGTGTTACGTACCATTGGTGGGAGAAATAATCCTCTGTATGTTCATGAATGTTATTATTAGATTATATTTTTGATGCAATATTTGTAAAGTTCTTTGAGAATTTGAAGACTATAGTATTGTATTCCATGTGATCATATCAATGTAATACAAATTGCTGTTTGTAGTACACAATTAGAGAAATATTAATTTAAACTTGGCTGTATATTTTAATTTTTCTTTATTACGTTGATGCACATGTTAAAACATTTGTCTTTTTATTGCAGAGAAAGGCACAATATGCGAATATGGAAAAATTGGAAAATGTGTCAATGAAGATTGGAAACTTATCTATGAGAGAAAGCTAATTGAAATAAGCTGGGATAACTTCTCAGATGTCTATCATATTTTCAGAACTAATGTATTCAGGTAGGTCATTCCAGAGGCATTCAAAAGAAGGTTCTTTTGGCCACCTTGATGTTCAGTAACCCCATCTCACGTTCTCCCCCTCCTACAAACTTCATTTACACAGCACCCAGCTGCCACCCTCAATGCATCCTTTACAATCCTCACAATGACAATTAACCAGCAAATAACTTTTTACATCACAATTATCATTACTTGCACATCTGGTTTCAAATTGCAACATAAAATTCAATTTTATCCTGCAAACGAGCCTCAGGTCAGAATGATGTGAGGTTGGAGTTGCATGTTATAAGAATAATAACTACAGTTTCTTACAGTTTTGGGTTGTAATTTCATAAAAATCTTGCCATTGACAAGAGCAATTTTAAATACAGGAAAAAATTGTACTAGTAAACGAATGTTCATTTTTAATTACGATTTCTCTTGATCTCTTCAAAACACTATTGAAACAAACTTTTTGTGTTGCAATACATGTGTATCTAAGTGTGAATAGTAGATTGTTTCTTAATATTAAGGAGGAATATTACTTTGTAAAAGATCATTGAAACAATCTTTATTGAGAGCAAGTAATGAGTATATTTCAACCTTAGACGAACCATTTTAATATTAAATTTTAGATTTATTTGAGAGTAAAATTTCTTGCAAAGCCTGCAGAGCATCTTAACATTGTTGCTGATTAGAATGTTACAAAATATTATAGATTTACCATTAATGTCTAATTCAATTTATGTCTATTCAAATTCAGTCGTGTAAATACTTCTATTTGCCCACATTCGTCTCTTCTATGTTCTACTTTAGGAAGGTCTTTATGTTGTGAATGAAATAAAAATGTTATTGAGTTCACACCTGCCGTTTTTTTCTTTCTCTTTTGATAATATACTAAATTTTATTTGGCCAATTTCATAATATGCTAAATTTCATTGTAGTGTAATAATATTGATCCAAGCTGCAAAGGACCTAAAGTTTTGAATATTTGTTAAAAAAGACATGTGCAGATACAACTGAATGAATGAAATTAATAATTAAGTTCATAAATTTATTTTTTAAGAGTAGTAATACAGGCCACTAAATGCAATTGTGACAATCTGATTCTTCTGGAGTACAATATTCAATAAACCTTTGAAAAACATAGTATCACAAAACTTACAAAGTATTGTAGTATTAAAAAGTACAAAGTATTATAACATTAAGTACATCTATGTACAAAGCAATTGTGGAGGTTTTTGAATGCATTAATCGATGATAGGTGGGGTTGGGAAGGCAGTGATCTAAAAGCAGTTTTGCTCAATATAATAATAATAATAATAATAATAATAATAATAATATCTAAATTATATGATAAAAATAAACCTAATTGATTAATATAGACAATTACTTTATTTAAGTTATTCATTCAATTACATAACTTACAGTAGTAATGCAAATTGTTTACTTTATAAATTACATGAATAATAGGCATGCAATTGCTCATAATAAATTAAAGTAATTTACATTTTAAACTACATGAAGACTCCTTATCACAACTAACAATTAGTGAGTAATTCCCTTAACTTACAGTAGCAGTTTAATTAATTTACAGTAACAGTAAATACATCAGACGTAAATAATAATTACATTCATTGCAAGATCTTAACATATAATTACATTATTTTATTTGATCACTGGTACAAAGAGTAGTCACTCTTGTAGTGGTACATGGTTTTTAATTACAGAAAGTTAAAACATTTCAGATAACCTATATGGACACATACTAGTAAGGTAACGTTTAAGCAGTGTTTTGAAATATTTATCATCAGTAGTTTTTGTGTTAACTGGGAGATTATTAAGGAGTTGTGCAGCAATGTAGAAAGGATCTTTGCTAGTTGAAGACTTGCTGTATCCTGTGGTAGTCCCTATGTTCCCTAGTATGGTGGTTATGTATCTCTTTATTGCTCATAAAATATTGATTTTGATTATTTCTCAATAATAATAGTACTTTGTAAGAGTAGAGTGGTACGACACTGAGTAATTCATATTTAATAAAGAAATCTTTACAGGACTGTCTGAAATTCAGTTTGAAAATGCTTCTTATACATTTCTTTTGTAGGTCCATTTGTCTATCCATTTTTTTTTTTTTTTTTGTGTGTTTTACCACCCCAAATTTCAATACCATATTGAAGTTGATAGAAGATTATCCCATAATATACTGAAATAATTGCATCAGTTTCCCAGGTATCTGGAAAAGTATCTCAAGAGGAATATTTTAGAGTTTATTTTATTACAAAGTGTATCAACTTGTTTGTTACTTGTTAGGTTCTGACCAATGAATATTCCTAAGAACTTATGACAATCAGTTTGGTTCACTGATTCATTATCTACTGCCACTTTTATGTTTTGGTGTTGGTGACCATGATGAAACTTGAAATTGATTAATACAGTTTTATCCATTGTGGAAATAATGTTAAAATAATAATATTAAAATAATGAAGATTATTTCCACCATGGGAAGATCATTATAATATCTTAGAAATAGCAAAGGTCCGAGCACAGATCCTTGCGGAACACTGGTGGTAATTGTATCAAAATTTGATTGAACTTTGGATAAGAAATTTTCAGATTGCCAGGAGATCTCAGTACATTGCTTACATCCTGAGAGGTATGATCTAATGAGGTCATAACTCCACCCCTTATTTCATAGTAATAAAGTTTTGTCAACAGTTTTTCATGAAAATTTCATTATTAATAAAATGATTTATATTATTAATAATAAAATAATACATGTATTATTTTCACTAGAATTTTTTCCTGATTATTTTACTATTAGGGCATTATGACCATTAATATTCATTGTTTCTCAGATCAATTCTTTGTATAGACACACACCCAGGCACGTATATACATACATACATACACACAGAAATATCCATATACATGCATATGCATGCCCACATGTATATACATGCACTTGGGTATGTGCATGCACATGCAAATGCACATACACAGTTCTTTTGGAAATGCGGTGATCTTTTGTTGCCTGCTAAACTAATAAATTTATTTGTGTAAAATTTGTCTCTCCTGGAGATGTAATGTATTGAACGAGACATTTTTAAAACTACTTTTTGTCCAGAAAACATTTAAGCAGACTTGGATGAGTTTAGGATGAAAAAATTGGATTTTTTAAATGTAATTTGATTTGCAATAGTATGTATATCATGCTAAAAAAATTTTAAGTTTTCGGACTTTAATACCTTTAAAAGAAAATTTAAAAATGGCGGTCGAGGACCACGCCTCCGTACGGCGTTTTTCACGTAATTTCGTATGTTTGTGTTCTTACATTGGCAGAACTGTTGTAAACAGCATCCATGTGGAAACAGTTGAACGCAGTTGACAACTATAACTTCTAGTGTGTTCAGAACGTTTGGTTTGTTTGTGCACGTGAGTTATAGAAGAAAGGTTCCTTTTTTTTTGCAGTTCTCGTTTACGTGTGCTATATTGTCTAGAATAAAGCTCTTGGACAAAGGAAAATATCACAAGCGGAAAACAATTCTACTAATGCCTGTAATGGACGTAATGTTTTTCCAAGCCCCAGTGATACATGTCCTGTGTCAATTCCACCCAGTGCTTTGAGAAGAAAGCTGATAGTTTTGTGAAGCAACATATGACAGTTTCAGTGTAAATGAATTTAGTGCTGGCGGATATTTAATTGTGGATATTAATGTATTGTCAGACACAACATATAATTTTGTGAAGTGTAAAATTTGTGATTCTATAAATTGCATTGGAATAGTTGAAAGAAAGGCTTAGCTACTAAAATAGAACTAAAATGTATGCAGTGTGAAGCTAAAAACTGTGGTATGACTTCCAAATTAACTCAAGAAAAAAAGGAAGTCAAATTGAGGTTCACTTGTGTCATAAGAAGCTTAGGGAAAGGACAAAATGCTTCGCAAACATTTTGTGTCCTAATGAACCTCCACCAGCCAAATTTAGTCCTTATCAAGAAAGCTGTTTGGTTCAAGGACTTAAATTTGTAGCAACAAAATCCATGGGAGATGCTGTGGATGAAGCGGTCAACTTCAATGGTAGTGAAGATGAAATGGTAGTGACTGCTGCATTAGATGCCTCCTGGCAGAAATGGGGGCATACATCTCTGAATTGTGTTGTGACAGCCACTGCCAAAGATTCAGGTGAAGTTTTAGAAGTTGAATGCTTCTCTAAATATTCCCAGGGTTGTAAAACATAGTGAGCATCAGTGTACTAAGAATTATGAAGGATGCAGTGGAGGCATGGAAATTGAAGGAATTTTGAGGTTGTACAGTTGGTCCCAATCTTTGCACAAAGGTGTTTGCTATATTAATTTTCTGGGTGATGGGCTTCATGAAAGTGAATCAGGCTGTGGTGAATGGATGTGAAGAGTCAAGGTAGAAGATGGAATGTGTTGGGACTGACTGACACAGTGTCATAAGCAATCTGAAACTGTATTATGGTCTCACCATTCGAAAGCACGCTGGGGAAAATGATGTGACTGAGATGAGGAGAGCAGTCTGGCCCACATTCTTCCACAGACTGTTGGATGATAAAATTCCCCAGCATGGCCTTTGCCCTGAATGTGGTGATTCGTGGTGTGGTTTTCAAAAATCTCTCGTTATAAGTAACTAAGACACAAGAATTCTTTACCACAAGCAGTGATGGAAGAAATAGTCTATTTACAGCGATCTTGGTGACACCAATCTTCTTAGGACGGGTTGCATGGTGTCGCACAAAATCTGAAAGAAAGTTTTAATCACCTTGTGGGAAAGAATACTCAAAAACCTTTGTTGAAATTACAACAATGAAGTTTGGTGTCTTGGATGCAGTGATTTGTTTCAATGATGGGTCCATGAAAAGCACTGAAATGTTTCAGAAAATAGGCAAAATAGGCATTGTACCAAAGATGAACATGACAACTGCACTTAATAACATTGACCACCAGCTGGGAAGCAGAAAAAATGCAGAGAACATCAGAAAAGGGGCCAGGATCAACAAGAGAGCTGAGAAAAGGAAGAGAGGATAATGGAATGCAGAATTGGGTGAGTTTTGACCAGGTTGTAAGGGCAGAAAACACATCATAATCTTTAAACACGTTTTCCCAAAAACTTCAATTATTCAACATACAGGTACCAATATTTTTGAAACATCTGCATGTACATTTCTGAATTATGTGTGGTTGTGAAATAGTTCACATGGTATACAGTGTGTTCACCAAAAAATGTTTGTTCTAAAATGCTTTTTATAAAAAATATATTATTCACTTTAAAGTTTATTGTTGAGTCAAAAATTTGTTAGAAAAAAAAATTTAGCATGCAATTAATTTTTCCTGGTAGAGGTAAACCAACTAACATGTTCTGTACACACTGTTAAAATTTTGTGGGTCTGCATGTGTTTGTTTTTAAGAAATGTGTACCTTTACATAGACAAGTGGGAGTTAAATTTAATTGTTACCTCCAATTTTAAGTGTTCATAACTCCAAGAAAAAACATAAATTAATCAAACGTGTAGTTAATTTAGGAAAGTTTTTTGTGATGGGCAGATAATTACATTTTGATGGCTTAAGCAGAAGAAAACTATTAACATGTTTGTTCTAGTGCTGTTTTATGTTGAAAACTGTGTGTAAACTCTTTCGCGTGCCTTTAATGCCAGAGAGACCTTTAAAAAATTATTAGTAGTAAAAGAAAGGTTGACAACACTTTTTTCCCCTGCTTTTCCTGATGATACATAGAGAAACCTTAGAAAACTGATTTTTAGATTCATGGTGTCAGGATTATCACAGCAGGAACTCAGATGAGTGCATGCAACACACATCACATTTAAGATCATTATTTTTTCTTCAAGTGTACTGCAAATTTATAGCATATGTTAAATGTGTGTGTATTGTGTAATATTACTTCAGATACAAGTTGTCAAAGATCTTTAAATTTCAATAAAATTAACTTACATGTGATAATAAAGTCTTGTAAAATGGTTGCAGTAAAGTACAGTAAACCTGTCTAGAGGTCACTGGTCCAGCAATACCCTACTTAATCGAAGTTTGAGGTTACAGGAAACTCAAATCAAATCATATTACATTAATTGCTATGAAATGGAGAGTGTTCTCTTAACATTTTTGATTGCCATTAATGACAAAATACAATTTAAAACAATGTTTAGGATTATTTGCTATCTCTCAGCTAATATCAAAACACTCTTGACTTGTCACTCATTCTCTTAGTCTAGTAACTCCTTTTCATTCTCATTGAATTGAATTGTGCAAGCAAATTAGACTTGAAAAAATATTGGTGCAGTTTACACCCTGTAAAGACTCAACAGCTTGTGACTTGTGATGGAAGTTCTCCTCCTTAGTGAATGACCTTCAGATTTTTTTCAGACAGTTTTAAACTGTTTTTGACATAAATAAATAGATTGGAATTGCACATTTATGTCCGAATCCAACACCCTCAGAAGGGAAGCAAGAGTTAACAAAACATAAGAATGCTGTGAAAAAGATGAAGTAAACATATTGTTTCATTAAGAGATATTTATTAAAATCTGTTATTGCCTGCAAAAATTATTTTTGTTCGAGATAAATGTCTCTGCAAGGGAGGCAGGATGATAAATCAACAGGAATTTCCACCACTCTTTCACTTCTTATTACACTAAAGTTCAAAATCTGATAACTGTTTAATCAAGGTCAATCTACAAAATTTGCCTGGACGTTGGCTGCTTAACCCTGTCTTAAAAACTCTTGTTTGTGGTCATTTGTGAACCCTCTGGTATAAATAATATTATGCAACACTGATAATTATTTACACGAACTTCCCCTTTTAGATTTGCTATTTATGTCTGGTTTTACATGTTTTTTAAATTTATTTTAATATGATTATAATGTTTTATATCTACATGTGTTGTAAACTTTTCAGTTTATTAAGTTTCCTTGTTTTGAAGTAATTGGATTTTTATCCAGTTGAAGTCAGAACTTCTCACAAAACAAAGTCCAAATTACACATCTAAATTATAAGAAAAATCCTAAAATTGTTTTATTTCTGTTTTAAAATACTATATTGCGGTTTTTTAATGATAATCTAGCACATTTTGCTATAGTGAGGTAGTAGCCCTGTATGAAACATTCTCATACTGGTATCACAGACACCTATGTATAGTTATGATACTCTAGAATGTTTTTCTCTTCATATTATTTGTTTTTTTTAGTATGATGTAGAAAACAAACAGCATCTTTTTCTGAATTAATATAGTTACAAATTACAAGTATTTCGTGCACAATGTTAACTATTAAAATGTCAAATCTGACCCCCAAACAGAATCCACATAAGTAATAAAGAAACAGAGTCCAAGGGTTAACTAGGCAATCAGTGAACAAGAGGAATATTTACACATGTGTTATGAAAAAAATCAGTTGGTTCCATGAAAAAATGATCGTTAACAGAGATGATTGCTTAATTAGGGTGGCCATTTGAGCAGGTTTCTCTGTACTGTGCATTTCCCAGTAAATCTTGTATTCCTAACCATTTTATTAATAAGCTTTTGTATGTCTTTGTTGTAAATGATGAAGCAGAAAAGATGTGAAGCTAGTGTAAGAAGTCGGTGCACTCAACTGTTGATGCAGAATGGAAATGATTTGTGGGAGATCAGTGGTGGTTTTCAGATTGCAAATAAGAGACTGTAAAAAGAAAATACTGATAACTATAATAATATCTGATTTCTAATATTATTCATTTGAAATTATTTAGAAATACTTGTAAAGGAAGATCTTTAATTGATGGTCAGTTGCAAGACAAGAAAATAACATCTTTCCGTAAGTACTTAAAATGAGCCCTGGATTACAAGAGATTCTGTATACATGATAGACAAGAAAGTTTAAAGATTACTTCTTGAACGAAGAATTGAGAGGTGGTAGAAATATAGTAAATTAAAGGAATTTTTAGTATTGCAAGTAATTATTTTTAATATACTTTATATTTCACCCCTTTATCACCGTTGAAAGCTAACAACAGTATAGGGACATGTTTCCCCTGCGTAACCGTCACAATTGACAAACCTGATCTCCCAATAGGCTGTGTGAAGAGTCGACATTCTCGGTAGCTCAAGAGGGTAGAGCAGTGGGCATATATTCCTGGAGATCCGGCTTTGATTCCCTGCTGGGGCAGCTAATTTCTTGTACAGTGTAACATCATTTGAAACATTACTTTTACTTTGTGACGGCATTGGCAATTGCAAAAGGGGAAACTTATTCCTATGCTGTTGTTAGCTGCAACTGTGATCAGGTGGGGAAATGTTAAGTGTAAATATCACAGGGTTTCTGATCTACTAAAGTCTGTTCAGGGAGATATTTTCCATCAGAAACACTAATATATTAAGGTCATTGTTTTATTTTCGATGTTTTCTTCAGGTCGAAATACGTATCCACAAATAGTGAAGTTTTCCAAAAATATTCTCATGATATAAAGAAAATTTCCAGAAACTAATTTTTTGTGAATTACTCAAAATCAATACCCACTGACATTTATCACTGTTTTCAATTACCAGACATCAAGGAACTATTTACTATTTATAATTTCATTCCCAGTGTTCTCAGGTTAGGGGGATAAATTATGAGGTTTGTTTGCTTTTACAGTAAATAATGGGGGGGGATTTCTTATGGGTGTTTTTGCAAATTTGTTCTGTAAGTGTCACTTCATTATTACTATTATAATTTTAAACAAAATATTTGTTTTACTTGCGAAATGTAAACCATTGACAAACTTGAATTAACCGGTTCTCTGCTCGAGATACCTTATGATGGGCAGCGATAAAGACGAAACAAATTGTGTAAAATAAACTTGTATTAGTAACTAATTAAAGCTGACTCATTGAAAAGAGAATCTTTGAGTTGTAACCCCAGAATGAGAATATTTTCTGCACATTTAAAATTATCATGGGGTGATTGATGTTCACCATATGAGTGAATTTTTTTATGACTTGAGTAGCAAGAAAATGAAAAGAGAATATATGAAATAATTATTTATTTTATGTGGAGAACGAATTCTACTGCTTATTATGACTACATTTAATTGCGATTAGAGCAAACCTTTTGCAGTCAGGAATGGGTTCGAAATTTAAAATTATGTAAAAAATGTGCAACACTCATGGTTTTTAACGCATTTTAGGTTCATAAACTCTTGGAAGTGACAAACTGATTGAATTGAGGCTGACTCCATTTGAAGCAAGCAGTACACTTCTGTTATATTCAGTGTACATATATTAGAGAATTATTTGAGAAACACTAGAAATGTCCAAAAAGAACTTCAATACTTTATTGTTTTGCATTTTTAATAATTTCTAAGTTATCTTTTTTATGTTTTTGTTTGTGGTAATAAAGTTTAACTGAATTTTGAATCTTTCATTGTAGTACATAGAATAGTGATTAGAAAAATGGGATGACACAGATTTGTCAGAATATGTTTAAAACTAATATTTACGTATTAAGTATTGAATTAGAACCAGAACATTTTATTTCGATGATTTATGAATGAAAGTGAATAAATTGATAAATAGCAAAACACAAAGACCTTTATTTTTTGTTTGCTTCTTTACATCTGATAGACATTATTATTTATGCATGATCAAACAATAAAATGAAACTCATGTAAGTTCTATCATTCAAATGGGAAACAAGATGCAAAAATATTGTTTTATAATATTTTAAACATAGAAAACCTTGTGGTGATGTATTGAAAAATTGACGTATCAATGTTTTGGTAAAATTTGCCATCACTATTTGTAGCTGAAGTGGTTAGAGTAACTGGGCGTATTCTGGGAAATCTGGGTTTAATTGTCTGGCGGCAAGTTCATTCTTTGGGGTTGACTGTAAATTACATAACGCTGAAGAGTGGGGGAGAAAGTCTTTGAGGCAGTTTTATGTTGCGTCGCACAGGGGTAGGGGGTGTTAGTTTTCCATACGTATTTTGATTTTGAACATTTGCTGAAATAATTCCTTCTGTTCGGTCACATACTAAAACATTAACAAATTAAAGTAAAAAATATAAATTATGATGTTTAATTGTTACAATAAATGGATGAATTCAATCAGTTGATTGAATCTGTTAGATTATGAAGAAAATAGTCAGAACTGGTCTGTAATATATTTAAGAATCCAATTACATTGGCACGGTAGTCTCTTGCTCACGGATCACCCACGACAGAGGGTGTGTGGTTTGTCAGAAACTGTCTTGTCTATCCCTCTTTCCTTCTACTAATCTTGCATTCTCTCTAATCTTGTTAGGTGCGGTCGGCATAAAATTTTAATATGTACAACAAATAAAATTAATAAATTGTTTTTACTGTTGTATAATATATTTTCACTTACTGTAAATGGAGGTGGAGATGTTATGACAAGCTTGTCGTAATTATTTAGGGGGTGGGAGGTTCAAGCATTCGTTAAGGGTGGAGAGGGTTATTCTATGTCCGCCGTGTTGACATTGCATAATTGATGGATGGACCTTGTCAACATTCTAACGTAGTTTGAAATATTATTAATACATTTTATTTTCAATAATTACAGTAAAATTATTGTAAGTGTACATTAACCTTTTCTTGACCGATTTAAATTTATTTTTCAGAATTTTGAAATAAAACTTTTTATTTAAGTTATTTTTAGTTAGTATTTCAATATTGGTGACTGAAGATATTTAATGTTTAGTTTTTCAGAAACTGCTAGTGGGACATATGACCCATGGCACTGCAAGGGTATGATGAAACATAATAACACTAAGAAGAAAATGAATTTTCTTCTAGTACTTTAATTATAAACAACACAACAATCAGAAAGTAATAATAATTACATTTATTTAAAAAATGGAAATGGAAGATCAGTACAATGGGTTACTTTGCATTCTTGGCACATGGTGTCTGTTCTTTTCTCCCTTTGCTACACTCCTACTGCTGCCTTGTAACTGCAAAAAACATGCATCGTTGTAAATATGGAAAATTTTCAAAGTAATTTCGGATGTAATATCATGAATTTAATAATGAAAATGAAATATTAAAATGACACAAAAATCACAGAAAAAAATAACTTTCCAAATGAGACCTTCCTAAAACAGCGACCAGACAAAAAAAATTTGCAAAACCACTTGTAACTCCGCATTTGAAAAAAAAATGCCCATTTTTAGCAGAAATATAATTAACTAAATAATTCAAAATAAACAAGAATAAACCTTGCAACAAAATAAAATGCCCAGATGAAATAAAACTGTCCAAAATGAGGAACACAATACGCGTAGGCATTTCATGGCATTTCTGATTAACATAATTTTGAGACTTGACTGAAGAAGTATTCTAGTCTTCATTCTCAGGGTGTATAGCAAGTGGGAAATGTTCTGGGAATGTTTTTTACTAAGAGAAAATCCACAAAAATACGCTCGAAATTTTATTTCTGTGCGTGAATTTATATTATTATAGTACATGCGTGTGTTTCTTTAAATTCAAAAATACTTTCTGAGTATTTGTGTTCAGAACTCCACTTTGTCAAACACAAATTGTTATCTGTTGAAGTCACCATTTCATTTTCAACAAAATACTTGCAATTCGTCAAATAATAACTGAACAGCAAATACAGGGTCACATCAAACAAAGCATGGATAGGAAGAACTGAATTGATCACTTGCCAACTCTTTGCCCTTGTATCTGGTGGAGGGTTAGTAGTGGGAACATGAAGTCTGTAATTCTTCACGTGTGAGAGTAAATGATTGTTTGCTCATACAGAGGAGTAATTGTTCGAATAAATGATATAGTTTGTGGGTGGTGAGGGAATGACAAACTTTGTCAGAGGGAAGCATGGGCATTGAGAATTGCTCTGGTGTGGCCATTCTGTGTTTTCCAACCTGTCTTTTCTGATGCTCATTGGCTGCTGAAGGAGTTCAGGATAGTTTTCACAAAGTGTCCATTGTGAGCTAAATGTGTAGAATTTTCATTTATATTAAAGATTTTTAGTAACATATGAACAGAAAATTACTATAACACATGTCTGTTTAAAAAATATTCTCAATAATTATTGTAAGCACTATGTTTTATAATTGTTTTTTTTAATAGTTTAACAAATTTTTAAAGAAAATTGCCATTTAGAACGACGTTTTAGTGTTACTTTATATTCTAAAGTTTGCGTGTCTTCTGTTTCCCATTAGGAAAATGAAAAATTAAGGAAATGTCAAAAAAAAAACGTACTTTGGGCAGCGATAGAAGTCAGCTGATTTTGTTCATGAAATGTGTTTATCAAAAATAAATCTTCAAATAAGGTCATGCTTAATTTTTTAAAAATGCGAGTAGTTTTTCTATAATTTCGTGACAAACAGTACAGCCCACTGCAAATACTTTGCTTCAGACAGCAGAAGCGTTGTAAATTAGAATTTGCAATTTTGTATACTATTTCTTTGTTCGTTTTTACATTCAACCTTTTGTTATATATTTACACATTAATCTTCAAAGATATAATTTATTTTCAAATATTGGAAATAAAAATTGCTAGCCCTTTAAGGAAGCACCAATAATGCAGGGAATGCAACAATTGAATTCCGTTCTGTCTGTGCTGTCGCGAATTTCTGTGAGTTACATGTCATTGTTCTGAATTCGTATAGCTGTATGGTATCAGGCTTCTTTTTCCAATAAAAGTTTACAAAACGTTTCTATTATATGCACTTAAAAAAAGGATTGCTTGCCGCACATTAAAATTCGGTTCTCCCAACCAAATTTAATAGTAAAATATGGCCCAGCTATTTGTGTGGTTGACGCAACCTCGGCGCCATGTGTGAACCTCCGTGGTGCTCTCAACCATCGCTGGGTCTTGTGATTCCCTTGCCGACGTAGGGTCTTGAACCACAAAATGTTTGCAGTGCGTGGTTGACTGTCTCGGAACTTCGGTGGGTGGTTGAACAAACCAAAATTTAGTGCTAGTTCCTAGATAAATGTTTACACCAAAAATGGAAAATTTTGCATCAACCCTTGTTTGCATGTATGCTTACCTTCTTTTGTACTCGTACCTGTAGCATTAAATTGTTGGTTATGTAGTTAAGAAATTATAAAATTTTTCAGAATTGCATAAATTTGTGCGTATGCAAGACAATTCAAAACCACAAGTAGAGACAATGTCAAAATTCAAATTTTCAATTAAATTCAGTGTAAATTAATTGGATAAATGAATTAAATTTTGTATAATTTTGTAAAATTATGTAACAATGTCTGGAATCAAATTTTATATAAACATGATTCTAAAAATTGTTACATTTTAAAAATTCAACTGAAAAAGAAGTAAGAAGTCAATTTGAAGAATTTTTTTAACAAAGATTTTTGCAAACTTGACACTAAAAGTAGTTGCTGAATAGAATTAGATATATAAAAATTAATTCTGAGATAATTTCATTCATAATATTTTGCCAAATATTTTCACTCTTAACATTTAATAGCAACAAGTAAACACTCTTAAGATCTCTAACCAACACAAAAAAAAATTAAGCAAAACTCAATACAGTATTTGTAAAATCAATTAACCAACTCAAAAATATAGAGTATTTCTTAGTTCATTTCTTCAGTCCTTTGTTTCACCAAGTCATTTGCAACTTGTGGCACACAACCATCACTAAATAAAAGTTTAAATTTCTTACATTCCATGAAACTAATTT
Organism: Acheta domesticus; assembly: GCA_031308135.1. Taxonomy (NCBI): domain Eukaryota; kingdom Metazoa; phylum Arthropoda; class Insecta; order Orthoptera; family Gryllidae; genus Acheta; species Acheta domesticus. The sequence goes on along the minus strand of JAHLJT010005437.1, from coordinate 1,860,301 downwards.
ATTAGTTTTAACTGTCACATTATCTCTTTTAAGACCAAGTTGCAAATGACTCCACTGAAACAAGGGTCAGAATAAATTAACACACAAACTCAATCACATTAAACTGATAACAGTTTTGCAGACATGAAAATCACAAACAGGAATATGAAGAAATGTGAAAGCAATTGAAATAGTTATATTTGGGAAATTGATATGAGAAAAACACTTGATGGATACTTATAAATGCTTCCTTATATTTTAAATAATTATTTACATTATCTTTTTATACATTTAAAATGAACATTTCAGAGCAACAAGTTTTAGCTAGTAAGTGCCCTAGGCGCCACAAAAAATAAAACATTACAATGAAGCCAAATACTGAAAAGTAAGATACTAGTTTTGCATCTGAGAACAATGCAAGTTTTCTTATTTAGTAAAAACCACACAAGAACATTTTGGAAACAGCCCATAGCCTTGTATAACACAATAATTGCATGCAGCGCTTACTCCTTTAGAATAAGAAATATGATAAAGAGATGAAAATCCATTTTATTTATGCACATTATTAATGTTATTTTATTGAACTTCTAATTAGTACTTGCAGGCCTCTCAGTGTTTAATGAGGTTCAAATTAGTCTAATCAAATAAGTTTCGTTGTCCAAAAATAGTGAGTCAGGAAACAATGTAAACATTGTTTATGAAGAAATAATAATTACAAGAGGAAATAGCTTTTATAAATGCATTAATCATGACCATTTCTTTGCATCAATCCCAAACTATAATAAGTGTTCCCAAATCACAAAGTTTTATTAACAAAAGCACAGTGTAATTAAATTTTCACATGAGAGGGCTAGTTCCAATTTCCGTCTTCTTTCTAATAAAAATTTAGTTATTGCATAGTAGATCAATGTTGGACATTAGAATTGCATGTTCCCTGAAACTAGACAAAAATATTTATGATTTTTTCACAATAGAAATCGAAGACAAAATAAATGCCAGCAGTCTTTAAAAATTGATTGTTCCAAATTGTATATAATACTTTTTATAGAAACAAAATTCTCACCTCTCAGTATGAAGTTAGCATTGTTACATGAGATACCAATTATTACAAAGTTACATTACAAAGTTTGCCAATATAAACATTGTTAATCCCTAGTAATTTCTGAAAGTGACAGTATTCCAAATGTATAAAAAAGAACAATCAAAATTGTTCTGTAAATTAAAACTCAAATCCATAGAGTAAAACCATTAAAGAAAGAAAGTTTCATATTTTCTTAGACCAAGGTCAAAATCCAACTATGCAATTCTAAATTTTGTTTTCTGAAGTAAGAATAATTGTGTATTTACATACTCATCTAAATAATCATGTACACTAGTAACAAATCGTCAATAAAGATTGAATTAAAAAATTAAATTAATAATTCAATATTTATCAAAAAAAGTGAGAATAATGAGGGAACATGATGGCAGTATGAAAATAGTTTTAAAAAGTGTGTCGCTAAGGGATCTGTACTAGCAAATAATTAAAATATGTAAATAAAACTTAATTGAAAGGATCAGAAATAGTGTATGCATCCCCTGTCTGCACACTCCTAACATAAAAACTCAAATTCTACAATGTAGAGTCCATGAAATTTGCATGGACAATTGAAACTTTACAATAAAAAAATAAAAACCACACACATTGAGAAAAATTTACTTAATACATCTTCCAATTGTTTTTTTTTATATTTTGATGTAAGTTTTCAAATTAAATTGGGTATAACCTTAATTTTTTTAAACTTTAGTGATTTTTATGTTCTTTCTTAATTTAACAAATATTGTAAACACTAATTTGGCTTCTTCTTCAGAAACTAATTTTGTAGTTTGTAACACTTGATGAGGGAAATAGAATCTCAAATGTAAACCCTTCATTGAACAAAATAAAAAATAAATTGGGATTTTTTAAAATGTGGTTGTCCTACATAAAAAAGGGACTGAAAATTATTAGAAAATATAATTTCAATAGTGACAACCAAATCAAAACTTTTCTTTCAACTTTTCAAAAGTTTTCAGTCCTCAAGAAGCGCTATCACACAGTACTGCCTCATATTTTGAAAAAAAAAAATTTGACATCATGTGTTGGGCACACATTTGTATTTTAACAAGTTTATCCTAACTACATAAACACAACTAATAGTCCCAAAATTCTGGAATACACAATATGCATTACATAAAATATGCATACATATGCATTTTACATTGCATTACATTCAAGTTTCTGAGAGAGATTGGCATCAAAAAATGTGCAATTACATGAGCATTCATAGCTTTACAAATAACTAGTATGTACAGAATGTAGAGATACAATTCTAAACCTGAGATATTCTAAGCCTGTTCGTTGTCATTTTGTTTAAAAATTGACTAATTTTGTCTAGGAATGTAAGGTTTGAGAAATTATGCTTTTTAACATGGATTTGTTCAACACTTTTGCTGTTTTTTTTTTCATTAGCACAATGATACAATGACTTTCAACAATATTCTTAAAATTCTTATAAAGAAATTGAAAATAAGTTAATTAATTATTTTGGGCGTCAGGTTATACACCTGAAGTATTTAAATTATTAAAAATTTAAAAATGATGGGGAACAGATGTGACTAAATGTAATTGAATAATTTTTGCCTCAAGAATAAATTGCCTGGTTGGGGGTTGGGCAAAGGGCCAACAACCCATTACCGAAAAAACACAGTGTTAGGAAACACAAGCAACAGCCTCGGATTAATTTATATTTAAAGATGAAAATAAACAAATAAAATTAAAATCAATAAGTTAATTGATTAATTTTGATACAAAGAGATGATATGAATTAATGAATTTTTTAAAGAGACAATTACCAACAATGCATGCAATCTTCAGAATCACAAGAATACTTTTAACAAATGCTGGACCCCAAAAACAATTCATTCAGTTTACTGACGTACCTGCCATCTTGTATACAGAGGCTTGTAGTCAAGCTTCACTTTGTATAAACTTTAAGATTCATAGATACCATTTGAAACCAACAATAAAAAAGCATGGACATGGGCAGAATATTAGTTTAGATTTTACTTACATATATTTGAATCCTGAAAGATATCATTTTCTCATTTGACAAATATAAATTTAAGCAATAAAATAATACGGAACTCATCTGATTACTCAAAACACTACATTAATTTATTAAAGGAAACAGAGAAGGGACAATGGAATTTAATATCTCTGTAGAACATTAGATTGCTTGCAGTTCCACAATTTTCTTCAGTTAAAAAATAAAATGGTAGCAATTTTCTTAATTAAATTGCTGAACCATAGCAAACTTAAATATTTGATGAACTACAAATGCATCAAAACATTCCAGTACATGACAGTGCAAATAAATCAGTTGTCAACTTTTTCACTTATGGACACTACATTTCAATGTGAATGCTGGTATGTAACACAGCGCGGAACAAAAGAACATTGCAAGAATTCAAAAGCACAGCACCACAGGATGTCACCAAAGCTGACATCAAATAGGGTCTATTGAGGTTTTCATATTCATGTCTGTGATGTCCAATTCAAATCACATGCATCTTAACTTGATTGTTTAAAACTGCCTTTATTTACTCATCCGTCAAGAAACACACATTCAATGACATCAAGTTGCACTTCATTTTGCAGTGCCCATTGTGTAAACGTTCTGCATGTGTAGTTTTCTGGTCTTAATCAACAACTTCTCTGACACATTTCAACACTTTTTATAAACATATATACTGCGTATTTTCATCAACAACGAAATACCATGATCAACATAACCAAGTTTCAACAGAATTTTAGAAATTCGAAAATTTTCTTCTTATAAAGATTCGGCACAATTGCAAACTACTCTCACAACAGAATACACTCATTTTCCAAATTAAGTACTGGATTCCCCTCCACATACACACACACATCTCCGTGTACCGCCAAACGATAAACCTGCAATGAATCATAAATTATACGTTAAAAATACTTGTTACTCGATTAGAGTAATGTGGCCGTAACCTAACATGAAAAATGTTTCACTTACCATTGAGTGACAATGAGCATTCTCTTGGAATCGATTCAGCAGATACTCATCTTAATATTTCGTCTTTTAGAAACTTAAGTGAACACTCTCTCCAGAGTCCTTATTAATCATACTCTGAAACTCGTTCGTATTTCCAGCTGTCAAATTCATCCTCAGGCCGCGCCGGACTCCCGCCAAAGGTTGGTCAACTCAACCATGTCAGAAGCGTTGAGGAGGCGTTGAGAACCCCGTGGTTGCGGGAACCAATTGGAACGTTATATGAAGTCAACTGATGGTTACATAGAGGAGAGATACAACTAGAGTGCTCATGAGCCTACTGCGCAGGTTTCAACATGAGGTGGTCGTAAGCCACGTGACTTTGGGACACCGGCAGCTCGTGCTGTAGGGTGCTGTATGTAGCTTTTCGTGCTGTTTGCTGTTTGTGGTGCTACAGCGTAATTATTTTGGGACGTTGTGGATATTTGTTCACTGCTTACGATCCAAAATTCTTTTTCTTTTCAAGAAGTGCAATAACAATTTAACTTTGCGAATTGTGTTCCACAGGATGAAACAACTGTTAAATGTCAGTTCACGCCAGTATGCAAGTGTGCCACAAGTAAATGATCCTGAACTGGGCAGTGAGGTACGAACTGACCATATGTACTTGCCATCAGTACACAATCGTGAAACTAGATTGTCTCCCTATGTTGTAGACATTGTAACTTATATTGGGGGATTTTTAGTTACAAAGTTTCAAAAGTCTCTTGCTTATGTGGGCTGTAAGCTAGTTCTTTGCCGGACTGATACTGATGAAGGATCATATTCCTTCATCCAGAGGAAAGATAATTATGGACTGAAATACCCTTCTGCAGAAATTATAAAAATCTGCAAAAGTGCAGAGGCAGAAGTAAGAATACTTCAGGGAAGAGTTGACATTTTTAAAAAGGCAGCATGTAGTACAACTGTAAATAGATGTCTGAGAGAATTTGTGAATAGTTCTGTTTTTAGTAATTTAACATTGGTTAAGAGGTTACATTGGTTTTTATTATTGGTCAAGAGGCCATAATGAATGACAGGATGTATTTAATAAAGGCAATATTGTTTAAACATATTGACATAAGATTAAAACATATAGGAAGAGAGCACATCCAAATTTACCAAAAAAAATAGTATGGATCAGTTAACAAGAAAATGATTTTATTTTGAGGGCATTAATCCTATGTGTATTTACTGGTGTAAGTTGTGTTTATAGTATGTTAGTGTTAGTAATTTGTATGAATGTAGTTGATTTTTATTAGTAAATTCTTTGAAAAATATGTATTTCTGCTTCCAGGTCAAAGATCCTCATTTCGATCAGGTTTTTGTCCAGTTTTCCTGATCCATTGAGCAAATGCTAAGATGACCCCTTTTGGACATAAATGTAGCTTCACTACGCCCACGTTTTCTTGAGCTTACTTGCTAGTAGTGCTAGGAGTAAAGCCAGTGGCATGTTACTGTTGTTAGTAATACAAAGAAAAAATAAAACATGCAGTTTGTTTATCAATGCAAATAGATTTTATATAACCTTGGGAGGGAAAATGTCTAATGTTATAGTTAAAATACTGGGAAGAGCTTTTGAAGCTCAAGAAAATGAGTGAAGATGGAACTTTTCCCCCATATATCACATACAGTTTTTAGTGTTTTTGACTAAATGAATCAAAATATAAATCAAAGGTAAAAGCCTTTTTCCCTCTATAAATCTTTGAAATACCTTTTTGATAACTTGCTATTATAAATGACACTGATGTGAATCTTCAATAGTAGAATGTCTAACATTGAGTAATAGAAATTTGGATTAATGCATCCCATGGAGTCAATTTATTTTATAAATATATTTTATTTATAGACATATGTAATTGTACTTGTAAAACAGGTTTAGTGGAGTATGCTGTTGAAAGTGTCAAGTTGGACAAAAATCGGAATTTTCATGTACTTGAGCAAATATAGCAGAAAAACTTAATTCACTTTTCTGCTAAAAGCAACATTTTTAGGGTTGCTTAATAAATGAGAAAATAACGCTGGAATGAAACATCTTAAGTACGTATAAAAATAAATCGTTTAATGCGAGACGGGTGTTCTTGTAGATGCCAGCTAGCTGTCCCAAAGTCACGTGACACTGGCACGAGAGATGTTGATACCCGGATGGGCCTTCTGCGCAGCTCGGTGCGCACTCTAGTATATCTCTCCTCTATGGATGGTTATAAGAATCGCGTATTTCCCAACCTTCGTCGGTTGGTTAGCTTGACAATCAACTACCAGCACGTCATCTATGGCGATTATTGCCATATACTCTCTGATTATTGCCACAATGTATAAATCGATCGTCACAACTGGAAGACACTTAACCATGGGTTTGTGGTTGAGAGTCAATGGCCCTTTTTTTTCAGTGTGTTTATGCAGTTGTAGAATTCACATAGTTTTGGCAACAGTGCGATGGAAAGAGTCGGTCGCTTCTTGTTTCTTAAATTTTCAGTATTTTGAAAATAGTTAAATCCAAAAGTTGAAATTTTTACTGAAGTTTGGTATTTAAGCAGTCTAGGATGTGTGGAATTTTCATATTGATATAGCTGTTTGCAAAGGGGTTATAATTGTCTGTAAGTTGATATTTGCATGAAAATATTTAGTTTTCGCACCAAATGCTGTACCATATGTAATGAGTAAAGTGAGTAACATTGTACAGTTTGTAATTTGCTTGAAAATCATTAGTTTCAAATGGGCAATTAAGATTAATGCAAAATATCTTACAAAATAATTGAATAATTCCAGTTGAATAAAATGTAACTTTGTACACAGATTAAATGGCCTTGAATTTGAAATTAAACAGCATGTTTAATTGCTCGAGAACCTTCATAGAGACTAGTTCCCGAGTGACTAAATGTGCTGGTGAATTTCAAATTCAAGCCCATTTCGTCTATGAGTACAAAATTTCGTTATTTAAACTAAAATTATTCAATTATTTTCTAATATAAATTCTGTCTGTCTGTCAACACTGCTAGCGCCTAAACCATAGGTACCATTTCTTCCAAAATGTGTATTCCCCGGTCGATCGGGTTCTAGTCGAAGCTTTGAGATTTTGAAAAAGATTATGTAAAATTTGGGGGTACTTTTCATTACGCCCCCCGGACATTTTCAAAATTTTCTAAAACGGCTCCAAATTTTTTCTTTAATTTCTTGTAAGAATAGAGTAAAATACACTTATTAAGGTGGCATAGGTCCGATTTTCACGAATAACTCTTAAATTTTCGAAAATTGCAAAAGTTTTAAATTTGTTCGGCGTCTTCCTAGAACTACAAAATCTAAGATAGACATTTTTCCTTCAAATAAAATTTGTTGTCCAAAGTGAGTTCTTTCATTAAGGTCATTAACATTTTTTTTGATAATTTTAGTAGTTTTCGCGCAATACTGCGTGCAATGTATGCAATTTTAAAAAATTACAAAAACAAGATTTTCTCAAAAATGGCTCCAATTTTTTTCCTTTAACTTTTGGTAGGGATAGTGGTAAACGTACTCTATCAGATAACATAAAACCATATTGCTCTATAGATTGTTTTTTTCAAAAATTACAAAAATGTAGTTTTATTGACTTGTCTCTCACGTTGTTAATATTTACATTAGTGGCGATTTTTTCATTATTATATTTATGAGTACATGTGTTTTAAATAATTTCAAGTAAAGTTTTTGAAAACACAACCGTTTTCTGTGAAAAGTAGCTCAAAATTTCCCATTTTCAGAAACGCTCAAACGCCATTTTCTCATATATGGCTGCACATATTTTTCTTCAAACTTTTGTAACGGATAGTGCTAATTACACTCTTTAGTATGGCGAAAAGTTTGTTTTGAGTTATTTTTTGTTTTTTCAAAAATTACATAATTGTAATTTTAGTGAAAGATCTCTCACATCTTTAATATGCACATTACCAGCAATTTGTAAAAATTATTATATTTGTGAGTGTATGTGCTTGAAATAACTTCAAACAAAGGATTTTGAAAACTCAAAAGTTTTCTGTGAAAATGAGCTTCAAATTTTGCATTTTTAGTAGCGTTAAAACACAATTTTCTTTAATACGGCACATAATGTTTAAATGAAAATGGCTATTTAGGACTATTTTTTTTGTGTTCTTTAATATTCTAAAATTAATATTTCCGTTCTACCAATAGGAAACCGAAAATTTAAGAAAATGACAATAGTATATTATGAAATTAGTTTATAATGTTGTCCTTTTTTGCACGAATAAGAAGATATTAGCGAACGACGTTAGGAGTGAATTCGGTAATATCTTTTTACGAGTGCAAAAAGTAACATTATAAACGAGTTGCATACACTATTTTTTGTGTAACAGTATTATAAGGATTTAAGGAAGCGAAATGAATTTGGATGTTAAGATGTAATTCTTAGTTGTAATTCTCGAATTCATGTTTTGACATCATGAATGCTACCTAAGCAACGAATTTGTTTACAAATGGCAATTAATTTGAAAGTCGCGATTCAAACAATGAATATGCCCAGAGAAATTGTGGTAGAAGCTGCAAAAGCAGAAAATGCTATGATGCCGAAAAAGTCTTGCAAACTTTATGAGAGAGAGTACTTAAAGTTTAGGAAATGGATGAAAAATATGCAAATTTATTATGCGAAGCTGTTGTTCTTTCGTAGCCGTCGGAGGGAGCAGTTTGGTTAAGTCAGTATAATGCACATGCTAGAATAATGACGTTTGTTAATTTAATGCATGATTCTTTAAACATTAAGTCCACAGCATGGAAAGCGTCGACATTATGGTGCACTTATTCCAAATTAAAGGCAATGCTAAAGATCAAAGACAATATTGATAGTGGAAATTTTCATATAGTAAGTTTACTATGAAACAAGCAGATGTGGGATATCAACCTATAAAGGCAATGGTATTTTCCCAACAAGATGTAAACACATTTCTTACAAAAGCTGATGATGAAACTTTTGTTTTAATGAAGTTATAATAATGACAGTGGCAATAATAGTTCATTTTTACTTATTAACTGGTGTATTTTATTAATAACTGGTATGATTTTCAGTTTGTTGCTATTTTTGGCATATTTGGTGCTTGTAGACGTGTCGAATTGTACAATTTGTGCATTAACGATGTGAAAGAGAAAGGTTCTGTTTTGATAGTGGACATTAACCCTTTCGCTGCTAACGACGCCTATAGGCGTCCGGATTTTTCGTGCCCCGTGTGCTAACGCCGCCTTTAGGCGTCCGCTCGGAGTCGCTTCTGCTGTGCTAACGCCGCCTTTAGGCGTCTTGTACTTCGCGCGGCTGTCTTCCGCTTTCTTCTGAATGGCTGAAGGCCTGAGGGACATGTGGCAATATATGTTCGTTTTGTAATGGTTTTAACATTAGTTTGAACCCTCTTAGTGACTGCTGCTGTGGATATTCTCCTTGCTACGAGTTGAAATGTTTGTAAACTGATCGACTGCCATGCGGCGGTCCTCGTCACCCGTGAGGGGTTGGCGCGCAGCTTGAAGGAGGCCCTACCCTAATGACTCTAATAAAACTTTCTCCAGGGTTTTCGGGTACGACGTACCACCGTTACTTTGTATTAATATTTCTTGCTAAAATTTGTGTTTATAAGCATAACTATACGAAAATCGACTTTTGTGAAGAAAACAAGGCTCAATGAAAGATGTTCAATTTTGGCTTTCTTGTTTTTCACGGAGTCGTTAATACCTTTCATTTTTAACGAAAGTATGAAATTTTATCTAAATACGCTGCGAATCACTGAAAAATATCACTCGCGACTTGCAAAATGGAGTGATACGTCTTCTGATGAAATGCATGCTTTCTTTTAGTATATTTACTCATGCCGAGAATTTAAAAAATCCTCAGTAAACGAATATTCAACGCCTATTTTCGGGGCGATAATGTCTCGAGATATGTTTTTGCTTACACTAAGAATACTTCATTCCAGTAACAATGTAGAGTGTTGCGGCAATCGCGTTTTCAAAATAAGAGATGTCAGTGCCATTTGCCGAAGCTTAGCAAACTCATTCTCTCCGTTCGGGAAGTTGTGCGTCGATGAAAGCCGAATTTTGTTCAAGGGACGGCTGTTTTTCAAACAGAATAATCTTTTAAAACGAATCAGGTTTGGAATCAAACTCTTAGTGCTGTGTGATTGTGAAAAGGAAATGAATCTCGATTATTATTGGCTGTGAGTTACGATACTTTTCTGAAGAATGTACACTGAAAAAAATGGGCCATTGACTCTCAACCCACAAACCCATGGTTAAGTGTCTTCCAGTTGTGACGATCGATTTATACATTGTGGCAATAATCAGAGAGTATATGGCAATAATCGCCATAGATGACGTGCTGGTAGTCGATTGTCAAGCTAACCAACCGACGAAGGTTGGGAAATACGCGATTCTTATAACCATCAGTTGACTTCATATAACGTTCTAATTGGTTCCCGCAACCACGGGGTTCTCAACGCCTCCTCAACGCTTCGGAGATGGTTGAGTTGACCAACCTTTGGCGGGAGACCAGCGCGGCCTGAGGATGAATTTGACAGCTGGAAATACGGACGAGTTTCAGAGTGTGATTAATAAAGACTCTGGAGAGAGTGTTCACTTAAGTTTCTAAAAGACGAAATATTAAGATGAATATCTGCTGAATCGATTCCAAGAGAATGCTCATTGTCACTCAATGGTAAGTGAAACATTTTTCATGTGAGGTTACGGCCACATTACTCTAATCGAGTAACAAGTATTTTTAACGTATAATTTATGATTCATTGCAGGGTTATCGTTTGGCGGTACACGAAGATGTGTGTGTATGTGGAGGGGAATCCAGTACTTAATTTGGAAAATGAGTGTTTTCTGTTGTGAGAGTAGTTAGCAATTGTGCCGAATCTTTATAAGAAGAAAATTTTCGAATCTCTAAAATTCTGTTGAAACTTGGTTATGTTGATCATGGTATTTCGTTGTTGATGAAAATACGCAGTATATATGTTTATAAAAAGTGTTGAAATGTGTCAGAGAAGTTGTTGATTAAGATCAGAAAACTACACATGCAGAACGTTTACACAATGGGCACTGCAAAATGATGTGCAACTTGATGTCATTGAATGTGTGTTTCTTGAAGGATGAGTAAATAAAGGCAGTTTTTAAACAATCAAGTTAAGATGCATGTGATTTGAATTGGACATCACAGACATGAAAACCTCAATAGACCCTATTTGATGTCAGCTTTTGGTGACATCCTGTGGTGCTGTGCTTTTGAATTCTTGCAATGTTCTTTTGTTCCGCGCTGTGTTACATACCAGCATTCACATTGAAATGTAGTGTCCATAAGTGAAAAAGTTGACAACTGATTTATTTGCACTGTCATGTACTGGAATGTTTTGATGCATTTGTAGTTCATCAAATATTTGTTTGCTATGGTTCAGCAATTTAATTAAGAAAATTGCTACCATTTTATTTTATAACTGAAGAAAATTGTGGAACTGCAAGCAATCTAATGTTCTTCAGAGATATTAAATTCCATTGTCCCTTCTCTGTTTCCTTTAATAAATTAATGTAGTGTTTTGAGTAATCAGATGAGTTCCGTATTATTTTATTGCTTAAATTTATATTTGTCAAATGAGAAAATGATATCTTTCAGGATTCAAATATATGTAAGTAAAATCTAAACTAATATTCTGCCCATGTCCATGCTTTTTTTATTGTTGGTTTCAAAAGGTATCTATGAATCTTAAAGATTATACAAAGTGAAGCTTGACTACAAGCCTCTGTATACGAGATGGCAGGTACGTCAGTAAACTGAATGAATTGTTTTTGGGGTCCAGCATTTGTTAAAAGTATTCTTGTGATTCTGAAGATTGCATGCATTGTTGGTAATTGTCTCTTTAAAAAATTCATTAATTCATATCATCTCTTTGTATCAAAATTAATCAATTAACTTATTGATTTTAATTTTATTTGTTTATTTTCATCTTTAAATATAAATTAATAGCGTCTTCTGCGAATAGAGGGAAGTGGTTTCAGTGTACAATAGTATATTAAAATAATCAATTACTCAAGTCCTTCTTTATAGGAAGGGTTCATTTCTAGTTTTCAAATGTTGTGGGATTTATTTTTGCTCTTTTCATACTTGCATCAAATCAGTAATATCAGATATTTGATAATCGCTTCATTTCTCATTGAATATCAGTAAGGTATATATTTTAAAATTTGAACACAGGCTGCGACATACCAATTGTGATGATCTTATAATTAAAACTAATTATATCTAAAACTTGTTCCACGTGGCAAGGCAAAAATTATTCAATTACATGTAGTCATATCCGTTCCCCATCATTTTTAAATTATTAATAATTTAAATACTTCAGGTGTATAACCTGACGCCCAAAATAATTAACTAACTTATTTTCAATTTCAGTACAAGAATTTTAAGAATATTGTTGAAAGTCATTGTATCATTGTGCTAATGAAAAAAAACCGAGCAAAAGTGTTGAACAAATCCATGTTAAAAAGCATAATTTCTCAAACCTTACATTCCTAGACAAAATTAGTCAATTTTTAAACAAAATGACAATGAACAGGCTTAGAATATCTCAGGTTTAGAATTGTATCTCTACATTCTGTACATACTTGTTATTTGTAAAGCTATGAATGCTCATGTAATTGCACATTTTTTTATGCCAATCTCTCTCAGAAACTTGAATGTAATGCAATGTAAAATGCATATGTATGCATATTTTATGTAATGCATATTTTGTGTATTCCAGAATTTTGGGACTATTAGTTGTGTTTATGTAGTTAGGATAAACTTGTTAAAATACAAATGTGTGCCCAACACATGATGTCAAAAATTTTTTTTCAAAATATGAGGCAGTACTGTGTGATAGTGCTTCTTGAGGACTGAAAACTTTTGAAAAGTTGAAAGAAAAGTTTTGATTTGGTTGTCACTATTGAAATTATATTTTCTAATATTTTTCAGTCCCTTTTTTATGTAGGACAACCACATTTTAAAAAAATCCAAATTTATTTTTTATTTTGTTCAATGAAGGGTTTACATTTGAGATTCTATTTCCCTCATCAAGTGTAACAAACTACAAAATTAATTTCTGAAGAAGAAGCCAAATTAGTGTTTACAATATTTGTTAAATTAAGAAAGAATATAAAAATCACTAAAGTTAAAAAAAATTAAGGTTATACCCAATTTAATTTGAAAACTTACATCATAATATAAAAAAAAAAATTGGAAGATGTATTAAGTAAATTTTTCTCAATGTGTGTGGTTTTTATTTTTTTATTGTAAAGTTTCAATTGTCCATGCAAATTTCATGGACTCTACATTGTAGAATTTGAGTTTTTATGTTAGGAGTGTGCAGACAGGGGATGCATACACTATTTCTGATCCTTTCAATTAAGTTTTATTTACATATTTTAATTATTTGCTAGTACAGATCCCTTAGCGACACACTTTTTAAAACTATTTTCATACTGCCATCATGTTCCCTCATTATTCTCACTTTTTTTGATAAATATTGAATTATTAATTTAATTTTTTAATTCAATCTTTATTGACGATTTGTTACTAGTGTACATGATTATTTAGATGAGTATGTAAATACACAATTATTCTTACTTCAGAAAACAAAATTTAGAATTGCATAGTTGGATTTTGACCTTGGTCTAAGAAAATATGAAACTTTCTTTCTTTAATGGTTTTACTCTATGGATTTGAGTTTTAATTTACAGAACAATTTTGATTGTTCTTATTTTATACATTTGGAATACTGTCACTTTCAGAAATTACTAGGGATTAACAATGTTTATATTGGCAAACTTTGTAATGTAACTTTGTAATAATTGGTATCTCATGTAACAATGCTAACTTCATACTGAGAGGTGAGAATTTTGTTTCTATAAAAAGTATTATATACAATTTGGAACAATCAATTTTTAAAGACTGCTGGCATTTATTTTGTCTTCGATTTCTATTGTGAAAAAATCATAAATATTTTTGTCTAGTTTCAGGGAACATGCAATTCTAATGTCCAACATTGATCTACTATGCAATAATTAAATTTTTATTAGAAAGAAGACATGGAAATTGGAACTAGCCCTCTCATGTGAAAATTTAATTACACCGTGCTTTTGTTAATAAAACTTTGTGATTTGGGAACACTTATTATAGTTTGGGATTGATGCAAAGAAATGGTCACGATTAATGCATTTATAAAAGCTATTTCCTCTTGTAATTATTATTTCTTCATAAACAAGGTTTACATTGTTTCCTGACTCACTATTTTTGGACAACGAAACTTATTTGATTAGACTAATTTGAACCTCATTAAACACTGAGAGGCCTGCAAATACTAATTAGAAGTTCAATAAAATAACATTAATAATGTGCATAAATAAAATGGATTTTCATCTCTTTATCATATTTCTTATTCTAAAGGAGTAAGCACTGCATGCAATTTTTGTGTTATACAAGGCTATGGGCTGTTTCCAAAATGTTCTTGTGTGGTTTTTACTAAATAAGAAAACTTGCATTGTTCTCAGATGCAAAACTAGTATCTTACTTTTCAGTATTTGGCTTCATTGTAATGTTTTATTTTTTGTGGCGCCTAGGGCACTTACTAGCTAAAACTTGTTGCTCTGAAATGTTCATTTTAAATGTATAAAAAGATAATGTAAATAATTATTTAAAATATAAGGAAGCATTTATAAGTATCCATCAAGTGTTTTTCTCATATCAATTTCCCAAATATAACTATTTCAATTGCTTTCACATTTCTTCATATTCCTGTTTGTGATTTTCATGTCTGCAAAACTGTTATCAGTTTAATGTGATTGAGTTTGTGTGTTAATTTATTCTGACCCTTGTTTCAGTGGAGTCATTTGCAACTTGGTCTTAAAAGAGATTATGTGACGGTTAAAACTAATAAATTAGTTTCATGGAATGTAAGAAATTTAAACTTTTATTTAGTGATGGTTGTGTGCCACAAGTTGCAAATGACTTGGTGAAACAAAGGACTGAAGAAATGAACTAAGAAATACTCTATATTTTTGAGTTGGTTAATTGATTTTACAAATACTGTATTGAGTTTTGCTTCATTTTTTTTGTGTTGGTTAGGGGTCTTAAGAGTCTTTACTTGTTGCTATTAAATGTTAAGAGTGAAAATATTTGGCAAAATATTATGAATGAAATTATTTCAGAATTAATTTTTATATATCTAATTCTATTCAGCAACTACTTTTAGTGTCAAGTTTGCAAAAATCTTTGTTAAAAAAATTCTTCAAATTGACTTCTTACTTCTTTTTCAGTTGAATTTTTAAAATGTAACAATTTTTAGAATCATGTTTATATAAAATTTGATTCCAGACATTGTTACATAATTTTACAAAATTATACAAAATTTAATTCATTTATCCAATTAATTTACACTGAATTTAATTGAAAATTTGAATTTTGACATTGTCTCTACTTGTGGTTTTGAATTGTCTTGCATACGCACAAATTTATGCAATTCTGAAAATTTTATAATTTCTTAACTACATAACCAACAATTTAATGCTACAGGTACGAGTACAAAAGAAGGTAAGCATACATGCAAACAAGGGTTGATGCAAAATTTTCCATTTTTGGTGTAAACATTTATCTAGGAACTAGCACTAAATTTTGGTTTGTTCAACCACCCACCGAAGTTCCGAGACAGTCAACCACGCACTGCAAACATTTTGTGGTTCAAGACCCTACGTCGGCAAGGGAATCACAAGACCCAGCGATGGTTGAGAGCACCACGGAGGTTCACACATGGCGCCGAGGTTGCGTCAACCACACAAATAGCTGGGCCATATTTTACTATTAAATTTGGTTGGGAGAACCGAATTTTAATGTGCGGCAAGCAATCCTTTTTTTCAGTGTAATGTGGATTTGAATGTTACGCCATGTTTTGAAGTGTAACAACACAAATTAATTTCTAAATTCCCAATAATATTAAAACATTCAAAAAGTGTTTATGAGGTCTTCGTGTTACACTGTTTTAAAATGTAATTCACGGAAAAAATTGTCACATATTTCAAAAGCATATTTTATATGTAAGCATATCACATATTTGAAAACGAAAACAATTTTAAAATTTAAAAACAAAACACAAAAATGTTTATTTCTATGAACGCCAGCATCGACCCAAGGTCTATATCAAAAAGAAGGAAATGATATATATGCGAGTTTGTCTTGTGGGGCCACCTACACTCTGCCAGTGCGCGCCCTTCGGAACCAGGAAAAGGCGCCGCACACAGCGGTCGCCGGCCGCCGCGGTGCGTCAGCACGGGGCGGCGAAACCCTGGGTGGGGTCCGTAGCAGCGAAAAGGTTAAAGCGACAAAAAATGACAAGCCCGGAATATTTACTATCGTATCCAGTGAATAATTTAATTATGTTGTCTGTAAAAAAAAGCATTTCCTTAAGACCCCAATTTCTCAAATTGAACAATTAATGTACATGTTCACAAGAATTAATTTTATGTTTTTGTTATATTACCAAATAAAAACAAAATATAATTTTAAAGGAGTAATAAATTAATAAATCATTTTTTTGAAAGCAAGTCTTTTCATAACGTATTTGATTTTACTGCGAACACTGCAATTATTTACATGGTACCACTGATTTCTTCAAACTCCAGAACTGTTAATATGTAGGGGCCGTGGCTATTACGTCAGTGATGGCTCATATTTGGTGCAGAAATAGCAATGAAGTAATGATTTGTGCAATAATATGCCATATTATGAAGGATTTTGTTAATGGAAAAGGGTTGTTTATAATGTTGGTATACAAAAAATGTACTTTTGGCGGTGATCGCTGGCAAGAAAGAGGTGTGGCAATTTCATATAGCTAGCGAAGACCCAAGGAAATAGAAAACTAATACGGGAAAGTCTGTGCCATTCTGTAGAACCACTAGTTCCAATAGAAGTTTACAAAACTTTTGTAGTATATTTTTATGCAGTTGTAGAATTCACATAGTGTTGACAACAGTGCAATGGAAACGGTGAGTTGTTCGCTTCTTGGTTGAATTGGATGTTTTCAAATGATAGTAAAGTAATTAGTAGCACAGAAAGTGCAATATTTCAATACTAGCGGTTTCCAATAATGCGGGAAAGTATGTGCTGTTGGAGCACCTAGTTTTTTGCATGTTGCACATCACTGTTTTGCAAACATGGACATAAATTCATGATTACAGGTTATGAGCCAGTCTGTATTGTACAATTCAGGAAATGGAATAAAATTGTGGGACAACTACAGCAAGTAGAAGAGTGTAAAAATGGCTAATTCGTTTTATTATCTCAAGATTGTAAACAATAATTTATTTAATTTAAAGATTTTCTTTCGTGCCCAAAAAATATAACGTGCGCTAGTATAAAGTTTCTTCAGCTCGACTACCCCTTCAAACATAATCTGCTTTCATGTTTTCTTGATTCTGTGAATCAATAGTGTAATTTTGCGATTGTGTCAGCTTTTTCAAGTGTAATACGTAATTGCACATGTGACAAATCTGATGAATAGAAAATTCTTAAATCTAAATAGCAGTTTTGTCATACCTATATAAAAGCATGTAAAGCTGCAGTTACATGTAGAAATGAATGTAGGGTGTAATTTAATGCTGTTTTAATTTAATATAAGATTAATATTCTATTTCAGAGAGTGCAAAACCTGTTGATTATATCTTAATCGATTGTTGCATGATATTTAGAGTTAATGCCAGATTGTACGTGGCGAGAGTTGGGCCGTCAGGCCCACGCAAAAAAACGCTCTGACCACGCAAATTTCGCTACGCTCCTTTCAAACGTCGGAGAAAGAAGGTATTATCTCGGGCGATGAAACAGGCGATTTGAATTTAGCTCAGAGGCTTCTTTTAGGCTTGAGGATCTTTTACATGCATTAAATATACTACATGGGACCGCCGGCTGTACTTGCCCTTGTAACGAAGGCGTTCAAAGGATTTTTTTACCCTTAAAAATCCACGGCTTCGACCGGGTTTGATTAACGGGTATTCGCGAACGTTTCTCAATTTGGTATACCTAACTTATATTTATGAAATGCAAAAGTATTATTCTGGGGTATTGTGTGTAATACTAATTGCATTGATGTAAATCAGTTGTCAATTTGATATTGCTTTGTAATTATTGTAATTTGTGAGGTGTGAAAGACTCTGGAAAGCTGCAACTATTCAGATGTTATTCCAAGTCCTGAATTAGGGTGTAGTGCCATGGAGAAGAAAGAAAAAAAATTGTTTCACTGATATTTTTAATGTAGCCTAACAGATAATGGTCATTTGACATTTCAAGGTACTAGTTTCATAAAATTCACTCATTAGTTTGAAATTCTGCTGCTACCGTCAATAAGATCATGTCAAATAATGATAATGATGTAATAATGATTTTGTTGATATTAATGTAATAATGACAATTTTCTCTTAGGTGTGTGAATCTTCCGAGCCTTGTACTTGGTGTCATGAAGTACAACAGAGAAGGCAGTGTGCTGCGTGACCATATGATCATCCCTGAGAGCTTGTCATCCTAGTCGACCTCGAGTGCACCAGTTGGGTGAGCTGAAATTCAGTTTGTGAGTGTCTGCTTCAGGTGCTGACTCAGAACCTAGTACTACAGAGAAAAAAGTATTTGTGGTGTCTATAGAGAAAGGGTTCAGGTGGAGGTTCGGTGTATGTAAAAGGCAGAAGCTAGGAATGCTCTGCCAATTTGTGATGCGTCTAAATATTTTTTGTGCAATATCCATTTAATATGCTTGTAGAAACCATCTGTGTGTTGCTGAGTAATGATTTTTGGCTATCTTTTGTTCAATACAGTCCATCAGAGAAAATTTGTTTTGAGGTAACTGAATATGACTTATTGTAAAATAATCTAGGCACAATGATGGACTTTTAAATGTGAGGTAGTAGTAAATAGTATTTTTATACCAATATTGTAATGCAAAATTTGACATTTTACTTTTTGCTTGGGAAAATTGCTCAAAGATATAGTACATATATCCTTATTTAGGGAATAGTTTGAGTACTATTTTAGATAATGATAAAAGCTTGAGTTGATTGGTGGTTAAGAGCTTCAATGAACCATTTGGACTGTTATTAACTGTTTTGTTTCTGGAAATGGGAGTTGAATGAGGTTCAGAGTTTCAAACTGTTTTCATGTAACTGGAGAAGATGGCAAGATTTGTGATATCAATTTAATCAATGTTTGCAGCATTTTTAACGTAATTATAGGAAGTGTTCTCAACAGTTAAGTTAAATGCTTCGCTCTGTTCTACATTTTCAGTTGAAAAGTCGCAGGGTTTGTTTTTTGTGTATGTTCGAGGAAATAGCATAATGCATGAAGAAAAAGAAAAAATCAACCGTCTTTAGTTTTGACTGTTATTGATATGTTGTTTTTGTCACCTGAATACGCATCATTTAACTATTCTGTACTCCACCATTTGCAAGACAATGTCAGTATTTTCTGTTTTAATGTCATCAGAAAACATAAATAGTGAATGCTTGGGTGGCATGGACAGGGGAGGGGAAGGAAGGAAAATAATAAAGTACATAAAATGAACATTGTCCAGGCTATCCGCGATGCGCCACATCTCTGTTGTGGTGGCTGACGTTTCGGCCAACATGTTTGGCCTTCCTCAGAGTGTACTGCTGAGGGCAAACTCTGACCGCAGAAGCCTACGCAATCATATAAAATGAATGTTTTTGGAGCGATAAATTCCAATTTTTTAACAAATTTGACAGAAAGGCTGCTCATGTCCAAAACCTCTCCCGTTAATTAAGTGTTGCTTTATTTACAAATATCTAAGGGGGCCATGGAAATTTGATAAGCATCTTGAGATGCGTTTTACAAGTCATTGATTCTATCAAATGAATTTCCATTCTGAATGTTGCCAAGTGTAACCTATTTTGACAAAAGAAATATTATCTATTTTACGATATATTAAAGACTGATTTACATTAGATCTTCTGTACTTCTGACATACACTACATGGTTCTATTTTATTTTTTTATATCAGGACATATTCCTGACCAGTAGTAGTAATTTCCAATGATAGGATTTGTTTTGATTTGCGATAGATGGGACTGCAATCACAGAACTAACTTTATTCCAATTTTGCAGCAAACTTTTGGAAACGGTGCATCATCTCAACAAATAGACTTTACGGTGACAAATTAGAAAACTCGTATTTAATGTCAAAATCGCCCTCCGAGGGTGGGGTGAGGGTGATTTTGAAATGTTAAATAGACCCCCCCCATTTTTTATTGCAGATGCGAATTCTCCATTGCAACCTCTGAGGGTGCGGCGGGGATTAACATAGAAATTTGAAATAAGAACACAAGTTTTTTCAGACACAACTTGTTTACTTTTTTATGGCGAATCCGAATCTGCAATAAAAATGGGGGTTTCCATTCAACATTTCGAAGTTGACCCCCACCCCTCACCCCGACCCCCAGGGGGTGGGGGAGGGGATCATGTTTGGTATCATTGAATAGATGTTTTAAAAATTTGAAATACCTGTTAGTTTTCCAATTCGGTGTGTATTTTTCAAGATGTACGACCGTTTCGATAATTTTCGTAGGGTATCGGGATAAAATTTTTTTTATAGCGCCATCTGTCTAGAATCAAAAGAAGTTTCAGACAAAACCAACGTATTTTGTGGCATAGCATCCTAATCTGCAATAAAAAATGGGAGTTTCCGTTCAACATTTCGAAGTTGCCCCCCGACCTACCCCCAGGGTGTGGTGGGTCGTGTTTGGTATCATTGAATGGATTTCTGAAAATTATTAAATACGTATTTTTTATTTTTTCACTCTTTAATATTTTTTCTATTTGACCGTTGTAGGACTTTGTCCATCTTGTATGCGCGTTATGCAAATAACGCGCATACAAGATGTAAAAAGCATACTTTTTGTGAGGTAGAAAGTTTTGTTTGGACGAGTGAGAGTTGTAACCAAAAGTTCTGCGAAGTTGTATTCGTTCATTGAAGTAATAACTGAAGAATTCAGGATCATGCTGTGGGTTAAGTATTTCTGCACTTACGCAAGCATCTATCCTATTTCAATTAATTTTATTCTTCAACCACAGCAAAATGTGACAATGTTGAAAGCCTCTTTTTTGCAACTCGATAGTAAACATTTCACAACACACGTCACAAAAAGTTTTTAAATTTCTTAAGCTTCATTAAAATGTTTACTTCAAGATGGAATGTCTTGCAACAATATGTGGTCTATCAGAAGCCTTTTGATTTTCCAGTAGTTCTCTTGATATTTCTAGCTGTTTAGGATTAAGAGTGAATGGTAAAAACATATCAGGTCTACCATATTTTCTGACGTAACACATTTCATCCTGAGTTCTTTCGGGCATGTACCAAGGTCCTGTGAGTGGTGAGGGTAGAATGACCCTTTGCCCAACATTTTCAGCACTACCATAACTGCATATTGCATCTCGTAGATTAGCATATGAGTCGGGTCGCAATTTCTCCTGATTCAAACGCAAATACAATAATCCCTCAATGGTAATTCTTGCAAACATGTCTCCAGCGTACTGCTGTAGAAAGTCGTTGTAACTGAAGAGTTGGTTCATTTGTCCACTTCTCAGCATGAATGGGTAACAGTAATAACTATTGGCAGACGCTTTGGCAAGTAGGCTGCTGGGTGTGCGGATCAATTGCATGTAATCCAAAGTGATATCCATCATCTCCTTGCCGAAATACGAAAGGGTACTGGAGCAGATCATAAGCTGTATGAGTTAGCCTTTGGAGAGAATTATCTCATAGCTTTAAAATATCTGTTCCCGTGTTCTTCCCCAACCAAAACAGTAGCTACCTCAGAAACTTCAGGTACATTGTATCTTCTCGGATGTTGATTTAATGTTTTCCTAACAGCCTTAATAACAATGTTATATTCTCAGAAGGAATGTATTCCAAAGAACATTTGAAATCTTTAACATACTTTGTGATATACCAATTATTCAGGAAAAGAGTAGACAATGGCAGGTGGTTGCTAGGGGGCTTTGTTGATAATAAGGAGGAAGTCGACTTTTTGTGAGGTAGAAAGTTTTGTTTGGACGAGTGAGAGTTGTAACCAAAAGTTCTGCGAAGTTGTATTCGTTCATTGAAGTAAAAATAAAATTGCTGATTGTAGTGCAACCTGAAAGTGATTTAAGTTATTTAGGTGCAGCGACCGCTAAGATCAGTCAGAAGTTGAATTGTGATCCAGAAGTGAGAAAATGTCTGCAAGCAACGAGCAAATCCGCAGCAATCAATAGCCAAAAAACTTTCACGGAGGTTTCGCGTCCGCCGTATCGCGGGCGGGTCGGGTGGCCCAAACAGTTTTCATGGTAAGCAAATGGTAGATTTGACATTCAGTAACAGTAGAAGAAGCAGATTTGTTTCAACTTATTTTCTCGATGAAGTATGAATTGAAAATCTTTAACAATTGAGGGTCTGGCTTTATTTGTTACTCGTATGTTACCTCTTCTGCCAACTTGATTTGGGTGATCATTCCTAAAGTAAATTGCAGAAATATATGATTTTGATTTAAATCGGGAAACAAACTTGCTATCCTATGATAAACTTGCTATCCTATGATAAACTTGCTATCCTATGATAAACTTGCTATCCTATGATAAACTTGCCCCTGGATCTTAAAAGTGGGCATATATCCTTCCTGCTCAATTCTAGTACACCGAAATGACACCTGGAAGCATTTCGGAGGAGCGAAATCAGAATTAATACTGAAATTATTACACGTTCTAAAGGTGACCAAAATAAATAATAATTATACAAAATGACACAAATTTCTATTAAAGACCGAAACCTCATTATACAAAAATTACTTAAATCTAATATCGGAGGCCCAAACTTCCGCAAGGGCCTAAGGGACACTCACTAAGATGGGCAGAATTCCGACAGCGTGGCTGCTTTTAAGCAAAATGTCATGTGGGGCGCATTCGCCTCCACAGCTGTACAAAAAGTAAAGAATATCCTGCTGTGGCAGCCTAAGCCTAAGCAGAAATCTTCACATTAAATTTAAAATTTCAAAGACGAAAACTCCATAACTCATCTTGAGTTCTAACAAGAATACAATAGTACATCTGAATAAATTACGGAATATACCTGAATAAATCCATCAGTTACGAAATATAATCCATCACCGAAACATCACAATTTATACTCTCCGGCCATACCACTGAAAGTTACATTTTTGTACCTGTGTATTACTTCAGACAAGACTTTTTACATAGCAGAATTACAACAGAAACGCAGCGCGTTTTTATCTCGACGCTTCTCGCATCCGCCGAGCCGAGCCGAGCGAGGATGGTGTGGTGTGTGAATGCCTGCCAATACTTAAATTGGCTCTTCATTCTTGAGTGGTGAGATTTGGGTTCTTGTTTTGGTTATTGCTAGCAACCTTCCCCCATACGAGGACGGGGATTAGGTTGTTAGGGGAAGAGAGAGACAGAGGGGTTATTTTGTTCGAGGTGAAGAGAGGTTTTTTCGTTTTAGGTGTCGGTGGAGCTTTGAAAGAGAGAGGTTATTTATTTAAGGGTAGACAGGCTATTTTGTTAGGGTAGAGAGTAAAGAGAGAGACAGGAAGAGAGAGATTTTGTTTCGTTTTGCTGCTTTTTAGTTGGAAGAGGTGATGTGATGGTGGTTTGAATTGGTCAGAAAAAGTTTTGTCAGCTTGTGTCTTTGTTCCGTCAGGTTGGTCTGTCTGTGCCTCTGGCTTAGGTAGGTGGTGGTGGAAGTTTAAGAATTTCTATTGGATGTTTCTTGTATCTGTTTCTGTATGGATCTTGGAGAATGCGAAGATGGGGAGTGAGGAGATAGTTATAGGTTGGGTCGAAGATGAAGTTGTTAATCTGGTTTTGAGCGGAAAGATGGAGAAAGTGAAGAATGTGGGGTATCTGATGCTGGGAGCGGATGTCGTTGTATCTTGTTAGCGGAGGGGGGTTGAAGGATGAGGCGGATGATGCGGTTTTCCATGCGCGTGATTTTGTTGTGATTTTCAGAAGTTGTATTCAACCAGGTGGGGTGGGCATAGGCGATGATAGGGCGGATATAGGTGAAATAGTGAGTTTTTTCTTGAAAGAGAGTGGTGGGTGAGAAGGGCTGAAGGAGGTTTGTGATTCGGTGAGCTTTGGTAATGGCATGGGTAATATGGTGAGTCCAGAGAAGACGGAAAGTGAAATGAGTGCCAAGATATTTAACTGTTGGTGACCAGTTGATAGAAGTTTGAGAGATATGAAGGGGAGGAAGAAAAGAAGGGGTGTCATGGAAGGAGAAAAAAACAGCCTGACATGTAGAAGGGTTGATAGTGATAGCATTTTGTTGGGCCCAGATGTGAAGGGTGTTTAACCCTTTAAACGCCGAATATTCTTCCAGCGTAATGTAATGGGACGGTCGCACACGAACTAATTTCGGCGTGTGCGAGATGAATTTTTTTTATATAACAGGGAGTCCGGGAAAACTTAGCTGGCTGAAAATGTGCGTTTCTCCGCTACCTGAGTGCGCGAAGGGTCGCCGCCAGCCGTCGGGGGGAGCGCCTCCCTTTGTTCAAAGACCGTTTGCCACACCTCTGGTATTTCCGAGCGCTGCGTCAGAGCACCCAGCGTCTTCTCGGAAATCGTGGTGACGTGAAACGCCCACTCGAAATCGGGTTCCAACCGTCGATGGACCCATGGCAATTGGACGGCGCGCATCACGCGGTTTGGCTGCGCCAATAGTCGAACACTAGGCGGGGGTGAGACATGTGATCTCGCGAGCAAGGGAGGTTGCTGCGAACGCGAGACTCGGCCATTCCGATACGAACGACGGCCGCGGGTGTTACCTTCCGATGTAAGCGACGACCGAGGTGTTGGGTCCGATGGCAACGACCGCCGCGAGACGCTAGATCGCCGCCGGCAACGCATCGTCGCCACCTCACCGCCCGCTCAGGTGCCGCCGATGGGAGAGGCGGAACACCGTGTGAGTGCCGATACTCGAATGAACGAAGAAGCGTTCGGACGCGGCCTGAGGGCCGGCCGCCGCTAAAAGACGCTTTGGTGTGGCGATCCCTGGCCGCCGCCGCCGCAGTCAACAGTGCCGCGCGCCGGGCCGCCGCCACGCCGTCGTCGCCGCCGCGCCAGCCCACGCGCCGCGCCGCCGCCGCTGCGCTGTCGCGTACGCCGCCCGCGTGCAGCACTGCGCCTGCCGCGCACGCCTGCTCGCGTGCCGCGACACCGCCGCCGCGGCCACCAGCTGCCCGTCCGGCCCAGGAAACGGGGGGAGCGCCGTTGCCCTGCCGCCCGACACCCGGGCCGATGCCGACGCCCGGAGGAACGGAGCGCCCGTGCGATGACCCGGAAGGGTTGGACTGTTAAGTTAAGCTAGTTATAAGTTAGGTTAAGATAGTATTAAGAACTGTAGGGGGCTTCACCCGATAATTTTTTGCTGTGAATTAAACTCAGAAATCATGAAAGAGCGTTTTACTGTGTAGTGCATGAATATGCCCAGTCACGCATGCGTCCTAAATAGATTCCAGCCGAGCACATGAGGCAACCTGCAGCAGACGGGAATCCACAGGTGAGTCGGGTCACGCCCTGAGAGAGATTAACACCGCCGACACCGATGAGTGGTCGTGTGTACGGGGGCGGGTGTTACAAATGGCGCCTTGCAACGTGTGGCAAGCGACGAATCAGGCGAGGCTAATCGTCGCCAATTTTGGCTATATTCACTGACGACGTGCCGCCGAACCTGTGATGTCGAGGTAGATTTCAGATCTATGGCCCGAACCCACGTGACCCGACTTACGATTCCTCAGTAAAGTCTCTTAAATTTGCATGCGTGACTGCAGTAACTATAATTAAACTGGCGAATTGCCAAAGTAATAACTTGTTCACCGAGGGTGATATTTTGCTATGTATTGTGTATTTTCTGTGTTTTTTGCTTTTCTTGTATTTGTGTGTTGTGTACTGTGATAAGTGTTTATCGTGTGCGCGTTTCAACGTCAAGATGTCCGACCACGAGAGTGAGCCATCAGCGTCACAGGAGCGGGCGGAGATGTTGGCAATGATGCAGGCGGTAATAGCAAGTCAGATGGCAAAATTTGCTGAAAGACAGGAAAATCAGATGGCAAAATTTGCCGAAAATCAGGAAATTCAGATGGCAAATCTTACTAAAATTCAGGGGAGTCAATTTGCTGAGCTTCAATGCAAATTATTGGAAAATAAAGAGATGCAGGAAAATCAGTTCGCTGAATTACGCAGTAAATTAGGGGAAAGCCAGGAACAGACGGCGAATCAGATTGCCGATCTTACGGAGCACTTCACGGAAAGGTTCAACGGAATCAGCGACCAAATAGGCGAGCGCGTAAGAGCGGAGGTGAGTGCCGCGACCGCACGCTTAGACGAGCACATCGCCGCTTACACTCAGGAATCAGTCGCGATTTCTAAACGAATCGGTGCCGTCGCCGAACGACTAGATGCGTCGATCGAGATAAATAACGCTCGACTCGCGGAGTGTGAGGCGCAGGTAGAGGTCAAGCTTAGAGAACAGGAAGGGAAAATGCGTAGCTTGCACGCGCATGTCGAATCTGTCGTAGACGAAACTAAGGGAAAAGTCGCGGAGTTTTGTGACGGATTGAAGGACGCCGTAATTGAAGTTGAAAAAAAGGGCGCCGCGAATTGCAAGAAAATCGCGAGATTAGATGGGAAGGTGAGCGCGGAAGTCGCTAGGCTTGATGGGGATATTAAAAATTTGCAAGCGACGACCGAGGCGTCAATCCAGAAACAGGGCGCGGATTTCAAACAAATAATCCGAGAAAGCGTCGACGGTTTGCGCGACGAAATGCAAACACCCGCAGGAGTATGTTCAGACGGCCACGGAAGTAGAGTTCATTTATCGCCGCCGCAAAATCTCGGTTTTTCAGGTGCGAAAAACGAACATCCGTGCGAATTCTTGCGACGCATGGAAGATTATTTTACGTTATCTAACGCAGTACCCAACAGGCTAAAAGCAAAATTCGCTCAACAGTATTTGTTTGGAGCCGCACTCCAGTGGAGCTTATCAATGTCACAATTTCCCGAGACATACGAGGAATTTAGGGAGAAATTTTTGAAACGGTTTTGGGGGGAAGAAACCAAATTCACGTATGAGCGCCGACTATTAGAGAAGAGGTGGTATCCGAAGATGGGGATATCATATCTGGATTATGCCGTCGGGAAAATTGCAGCATTCCGTTTGTGCGATCCTTCAATTAGTGATAACCGGCTTATCTGGATCATCACATCACAGTTCCCGGAGCGAATTCAGAATTCTCTGAACAGCGCGCGCTTGGAAAATATCCACGAATTCCAAGATTTATTAGGAAAATTCGACCAGGCACGAATTTCGGGGAATAATGAGACAGAAAATGATAGGCCTCCACCGCAAAACAATCAGAGGTGGCCGCGTCGAGAGGGCGACGCCGGCAGAAACTGGGGACAGCACGACCGAGGCCCACCTCGGGACGAACGACCCGATGGACATTCACCCGCCGAGGGGCGAGGGAACCGACCCTCGGAAAATTAGAAGCGTCCGGAGCAGGTAGGCATCAGCGCTTGGGACGCAATACAAGTACTGTAGAGATGCCACTAGTGAGAACCGTTATTATTGACGAAATATTTGAGGAGGAAGCGGATCGCGATGTCGATCGTGCCAGGGCAGGAAGGTGTCCGATCATCGCCGCAGAGTGCGAGGGCTAGCCAGTCCAGATTTAATTGATTCAGGGAGTGAAGTTTCAGCCGTTTCGGAGCAATTCTATTTTAAAATTAAAGAGTGAACACTCAAATTTGACCGAGTTTCCCATTCTTAAAACTTACGTCGTTGGAGCGGATAGGAAGAAAAGCCATCCCATTACTAAACAAATCTTTGTCACTATTAGCCACGGAGTTTTTCAGTTCGATGCTACATGTCTTGTCATCAAAAATCTAGCTTACGAGCTCATTTTAGGCGTTGATTTCTTACGTGAGTTACAGGTCTGTATCGATTTCAAAGAGAACGTGTTGAGGTTCGGACCGCCGTATTTACTGCCGTTCACCGGCGAAAATAATGAATTGATTGCTGATGAATTCAGGATCAACAATTTGAATAGGGACGAGGTACGAGAAAGTATCACCCACTCTATTGATCGCAACCACTGTCTGACAGCAGCCGAGAATAGCGCTTTACGGGACATGTTGTTCAATAATTTTGAAATTTTTCTTCGGCCGACAGAACCCATTAAGGATTTTCTCTTTCGCATTCAAGTTACCGACCGCTCACCGTTTAAATGTAGAAATTATCCTGTTCCATTTGCTTTGAGGACAGAAGTAGATAAGACGATTTCAGACATGATTGCAGAAGGAATTATTAAAAGAGCTTCTACGCCGTATATCAATCCCCTGGTAATAGTAAGAAAAAAGGATGGTGGAGTTCGTATTTGTCTCGATGCTAGGAGGTTAAATCAGGTAACTGTTCCAGATCACGACTCAGTCGTGCCAATTGACGTCACTTTAGGGAAATTCCATGGTGCTAAATATTTTTCAGCTATTGATTTTGTTTCTTCTTACTGGCAGATCGCAATTCACCCCGATGACCAGAAATTCACTGGATTTTTGTACGATGGTTTGAGTTATGTTTGGTGTCGCACTCCTTTCGGTCTCCGAAATTCTGGAGCATATTTTATTAGGTGTTTGGATCAGAAGTACTGCCCCTCATTAATAAATGGATTAATCGCGTACCTCACGAGAGCGCGGGCCTATCTCCTTTTGAAATACTTTTCGGAAAGGAGCCACCAGCCGATTTTCCTCTTTTAGAGCGCCTGGCCACGCACAGTGTATTGAACTATGAGGAAAGGTGCCGCATTGTTTACGCGAACTTAAATAGAGCAGCTGAAAGGAGAGAGAAGATGGTCAAGAGACCGCACGAATTCAAAGTCGGGGACAGGGTGCTTCTGCGCACACCTGCTTCGTCTGACGCGCCGAGAGGTCTGTTTGCGAAGTTTTTTTCATTGTTCGCAGGCCCTTTCACTATTCGAGGTAATCCTCACCCCAATGTTTTTGAACTCGTCACAGGCGATAGGCAACCGGCAGGAAAATATAATGCTTTTAATTTAATTCCATTTCGCGAATGAGACCTGTTTTGTCCTTTTCATTAATTATTGTCGTATTTTTAGTATTTTTGTTTGTCAATTAATTAGTGCTCTAGTTGTCTATTATGTGCTCGTCTTCGTTGAATTTATATGCTATTGTTGTTGTGGTTTGTTTAAGTCTCTACTGACTGCCTGTGTCTTCTTCATTCGTTTACCGAGATTTTACTTAATTGTCATTGCTTAATTGTTAGACGGTTTACTTATTGTTGATGTGGGTTGGAGTTCTTATTTCCTATAACGAGGACGTTACTGGGTTGGTTTTGATGTTGGTGTTTGTGGATGAGATATTCCCGATAGTATTTCCCTCGCTTCTTTTGTCTTAGTTTTTTTTTATTTTTCCTGCTATTGTAAGCACTTTGTTCAATTATTTGTAGTTTTGGTGCGTATTTCGTCTATATTTTGATTAGGGTTTTTTTTGTTAAATTATTCCGTTTGCTCCCGTCGCCATTAGTTTTCTGTTGAGCCATGAAATCATCTTTTCTCTCCGATTTCACAGCTAGGCGGTGGAGGGGGTGAATGTAATGGGACGGTCGCACACGAACTAATTTCGGCGTGTGCGAGATGAATTTTTTTTATATAACAGGGAGTCCGGGAAAACTTAGCTGGCTGAAAATGTGCGTTTCTCCGCTACCTGAGTGCGCGAAGGGTCGCCGCCAGCCGTCGGGGGGAGCGCCTCCCTTTGTTCAAAGACCGTTTGCCACACCTCTGGTATTTCCGAGCGCTGCGTCAGAGCACCCAGCGTCTTCTCGGAAATCGTGGTGACGTGAACGCCCACTCGAAATCGGGTTCCAACCGTCGATGGACCCATGGCAATTGGACGGCGCGCATCACGCGGTTTGGCTGCGCCAATAGTCGAACA
The DNA here is from genome assembly GCA_031308135.1 of Acheta domesticus. NCBI lineage: Eukaryota > Metazoa > Arthropoda > Insecta > Orthoptera > Gryllidae > Acheta > Acheta domesticus. Next base: position 1,830,199 of record JAHLJT010005437.1, on the reverse strand, counting down.
CTAGGCGGGGGTGAGACATGTGATCTCGCGAGCAAGGGAGGTTGCTGCGAACGCGAGACTCGGCCATTCCGATACGAACGACGGCCGCGGGTGTTACCTTCCGATGTAAGCGACGACCGAGGTGTTGGGTCCGATGGCAACGACCGCCGCGAGACGCTAGATCGCCGCCGGCAACGCATCGTCGCCACCTCACCGCCCGCTCAGGTGCCGCCGATGGGAGAGGCGGAACACCGTGTGAGTGCCGATACTCGAATGAACGAAGAAGCGTTCGGACGCGGCCTGAGGGCCGGCCGCCGCTAAAAGACGCTTTGGTGTGGCGATCCCTGGCCGCCGCCGCCGCAGTCAACAGTGCCGCGCGCCGGGCCGCCGCCACGCCGTCGTCGCCGCCGCGCCAGCCCACGCGCCGCGCCGCCGCCGCTGCGCTGTCGCGTACGCCGCCCGCGTGCAGCACTGCGCCTGCCGCGCACGCCTGCTCGCGTGCCGCGACACCGCCGCCGCGGCCACCAGCTGCCCGTCCGGCCCAGGAAACGGGGGGAGCGCCGTTGCCCTGCCGCCCGACACCCGGGCCGATGCCGACGCCCGGAGGAACGGAGCGCCCGTGCGATGACCCGGAAGGGTTGGACTGTTAAGTTAAGCTAGTTATAAGTTAGGTTAAGATAGTATTAAGAACTGTAGGGGGCTTCACCCGATAATTTTTTGCTGTGAATTAAACTCAGAAATCATGAAAGAGCGTTTTACTGTGTAGTGCATGAATATGCCCAGTCACGCATGCGTCCTAAATAGATTCCAGCCGAGCACATGAGGCAACCTGCAGCAGACGGGAATCCACAGGTGAGTCGGGTCACGCCCTGAGAGAGATTAACACCGCCGACACCGATGAGTGGTCGTGTGTACGGGGGCGGGTGTTACAGTAATTATAAGATTGTTTTTGATTTTAAATAATCATTTAACATTAGATTAAGACATTAAAAGTTTTAGTTAATAAAAAAATATTTAGTATGTAAAAAGCAATGTTCCCAAATGGGAACATTGGCGTTTCGGGTGAAGTATTTTTCCATGTATTAGGATATTCGAGAAAATTGGTTCCGAGTGGTTTAGGAATGAAATAAGTGATTATATATAAAAAAGCATACCTTTAATGCTTAGGAATTGATTATTGACATGCATTTTTTAAATTTATTGTTACAATTTGGTAACTCCATGATAAGCAGGAAAACAATGCAAGTGCATATTTCTATTGCATTCGTGACATTTTAGACGTGCATTGCTCTTACAGTTAGCACATCTCCCTTGAGATGATTCAGTGCGGTAGTGTCCGTCCGTTTTTCTTATTTCTTTCTGTCTGCACTCTGGGACCTGGCCATATTGATAGTCTTGGATTTGGACGAAGCAAACTCATCGTGACTTCTCGTCAAAAATCCAGATGAGTTTTGGCACTTGGACCATGAATCTCCCTGTATGTTTGCCAACTGGCAACTACCCCCAAATTAGGCCGTTTATGAACAAATTCCACCACTTCTTGCTTCTGAGTGGCGGTCTGTAACTAGACAACAGCTTGTCAAAGACATCTATACCTCCAATCCCCTTGTTATATTTTCTCACCAAGTTTGTTTCCGAAACTTCTATTCTCTTTGCCAAGTTTATCGTTTGGGTTGAGTGTAGTATTATCCATCACATGAAAAAAAATTCATTTCCTGGAATGTTTGCCTTGACATAACCGATGATGTAATAGAGACAAAGATGGTCTCTGCAATACTCCAATACTTCTGTTGGAACTTTGTGGCACCCACTGAGCAACAACAGCCCAAAAAACTGAGCAATGTCGTCTGTAATATTTCCACTTTCGTCAGGTGGCAACAAACACAAATCTATTTGATCCTCTTCATCACTTGAATTGTTTTTGTCCAAAAGTTCATTCAAATATTCTACCGCTATTTCGAGTGTCAAGAATTCACTCATAGTGATCACTGCTAGCCACACAATACGCTACCTAAACTGCACAATGCAAACTGCAGACTGACTGCTCGCGGAAAAATACTTCATACGAAACGCCAATGTTCCCTTTTGGGAACAGCACATAATTTCCCATCATCGAATGTGTAATATTCAAAAAAAATTTAATAAAATACGGATTTACAACTACATAAAGTACTAATACATGGAAAAATCACGAAAACCTGCAATTTCAATATTCCAAACTTAAAAGAGAAAATATAATTTGAAATACTGCAAAAAGAACAAGAATTCGTTCGTTTTAAACTGACATTCAAAAGAAGTGAAATCGTTCTTAAGCAAATAAATGCTTAAAAAAATATTAATAGACTTTCTTTTCAGACACTGAACTAAAAATACACAAAAAAGATAAACAGAAGCAACGTTATATGGCTATAAAGAGGAGGTTCCCAAATGGGAACATTGGCGTTTAAAGGGTTAAGCAGTTTTGAAGTTGGGTGAAAGATGTGGAAAGAGATCTGAAAGTAGAGAGGAATGCAAAGTCATCGGCGTAGAGAAAAGCTTTGACACCGTGCGTGGAAGGGATATCGTTTACATAGAGAGAGAAAAGAACTGGAGAGAGCACGGCGCCCTGAGGGACGCCGGCGTGAATCTGGTAGGGTGGTGAAGTTTTGGATAAATGCCGAACGATGAAGAATCTGTCTTGAAGATAATTTTGAAGAAGAGTATAGAGATGGGTTGGGATGTAAGGGTGAAGTTTCATAAGAAGAATGTTGTGCGCAACGGTGTCATAGGCATGAGAAAGATCTGTGAAGATAGCGGGAATTTCCTTTTTTGATCTTAATTCTGTTGCTGTAGTCATAGCGAGGTTGAGGGTTTGGAGAGCCGCAGAGCGGCCCTCCCTGAAGCCGAATTGAACAGGACGAATGATGGGGTTTATGATGGGAAGAAGGCGAAGAAGAATGATTTTTTCAAAGATTTTACCAAGAATGGGAAGAAGGCTAATAGGGCGATAGTTAGAGGGTTGCCGATGATCTTTGCCGGGTTTGGGGATCATAGCGACACGGGCGGTTTTCCAAAGATTGGGGAAATAGGACAATGAGAAACAAGAGTCGTAAATGTTGATAAGAAGGTCTAAAGCGTTTTTTGGAAGATGTTTAAGTTGGGAAGGGAGAACTCCGTCGGGACCTGGAGCTTTATGTTTCATTTTTGATTTCCTGAGTGGATGACAGTTTTGATTTCCTGAGTGGATGTGGTGAAGGGTTTTTGAGAGCTTAGGGGAGGGTGTATTGTTTTTAGATATTTTAAGAGAACTTAGTCGGGAATGGGGAGGTTTTGTGGTTGGAAGTGCACGGCCTGGGATTGGGCGAAAGTATTAGTGATGGTTTGAGGGTCGAAAGAGTGTGTTATCAGGCATTTGGAGGGGTGAAATGAAAGTAGGAGGTGCTCTGATGGTACGGATGACTTTTTGTATTAGTCGGGGCTGCCGTTGTCCATTATGTTGTCAAATTTCTGTCGTTCGTGTCGTTGTAATAGGTTGTGAATTTGTCTCTGTAGTTGTTTTAGTCGTCTTTTGTCTTCGTCCCGTCTGTGTTCGTAGAACTGTCTTTGCGTCCGTCTTTTAGTCGAACGATTGTCAGAATGTCATTTGGAAGAATGGGGTGTTGGTTTGTGGTGAAAGAGGTTGTTCTTTTATAAGCATTTTTGATCTGTTTGGTTAGATGGGTTACTGATTTGTTAACGTCTTGAATGGTTGGAATGGTAGGGGGGAGTGGATCTTTTTTGATAGAATGTGAGAGAAGGATTTCCAGTCTGTTTTGGGTATAGGGGGTGGTTGTGGTGTGTAGTAGGGGGTAGTAGATGTTGTGGTGAAGAGGATTGGAAGATGGTCTGAATAGTTGAAAAGATCGAATTTTGGTATCGGGGTGGAGACAGTGAGATTTGCGGAGTGAAGAATGATATCCAGGATGTCGTTCGGTCTGTCTTGAATGAAGTGAGTGGGCTCGGAGGGGCTTTTAATTAATGTGGATTGATGGGCGTTAAGAAAGGTTTCAAGTCTTCGTCCAGGTGCGTTGTATGTCCGGCAGCCCCACTGGGGGGATTTCGAGTTGATATCTCCTGCAAGAATGAATGGGAATGGCAAATTTTGAATGATAGAAAGGTCGGAATCTGGGATAATTGTGTTTGGTTTGACATAGGCTGAAATAACGATGATGGGAGTGGTGGGGGTTCCGATGATAATGGCAGAGTATTCAAGGGCAGAGGTGTTAGGGAGTTGATAGCTTGAGTGTGGGATGGAGTTTCTGATAAGGATGGCCGTGCCTCCGTTTTGGCTGATGCGGTCGTTTCGGTGTACGGTATAATTTGGAAGAGAGAAAGGGATGTTTGGTTTGAGCCAGGTTTCCTGTAGGCAGAGGATCCCGACGGAGTGGTCTTTTAGAAATTGAAGTAGAAGAGGTTTCTTAAGGTTTATGTTTGCTAAATGCAGTGTGTTTCGTATCTTTTAGGTTTGCGCAGCAGCAATAAATACAGTTCTTTGGCACTCTCCTTCGTGCGTCCCCGCGCACTTGCCACACACCTCATCTTGGCATACTTTGTCGGTGGCCGAATCTCAGGCACTTTAGACAACGCATAGCCGCAACATACGTCTCGCATCTGTACGAAGTGAGCTCTCCATATCTTCTTTCTTGGGTGGTAAATTGCTTCCACAGGCTCGGAGTGACCCGCAGCCCCCAGCTGCGGAACTGTTTTGATTCGTGGTCCTTGCCCATCTTGAATAAGATCTTCATCTGTTTTAGGTCTTCCTCGTTGGTATTCGTACCATTCATCTCCCTTACAGTTTTCAACCAGTCCGTTTCGTCTTGGCTCCTTGTGATTCCATGGAGGATAATCTTGGGAAGAATCTTGATGGTAGATTTTTCCTCGGTTTGCTTAGATTTCTTGATAGCCATACTTGGCCTATCTTTTTCTGCTTGGTTCCCTGCTTCAATGAGGAGGGTCCCCGGACGCGAATATTTTTTTGACAAACAGCTAAGGCTTATTTAGATTTTAATCCAATAATAAGTCTTTTTAGAAGATATTTATAACCGCGAGATTTAAATATTTACTAGCGCGAAATTTATATTTTTTAATTTTTGGCGCTAAAAATACTTTCGCGCCAAAACTAAATTCTAGTATCAACGACACTATATTCTAATGATGCACGCTACAAGCTGGTGGTGTGAGTGTCCTGTACCGATTTCTATTGTAGAGTTACAATGTGCGTTTTTCTGCCGAATAATGGAAATTTTAGGTAATAGGTGCGGTAAATGGTAAATTAGTCGCAACTATTATTTAAATTGCACAATTATATTTAACTAAAATTGCACATTAATTTCTGAAGGTATAACAGCACATTAATGATTAATAATTGTACTGATTAATAATACACTGATTAACTGATAATAATATATTAAATACTGATTGAAGCACTGATTAACTGATTTGTTACAAATTTATCACAAAGCATACGTAGCTAAATAGTGCACATTAATTTAAAATAAACTAATAAATAATGAAGCGCATTAAATATTGATAATACACAGCTAAATAGTGCTAATATTACACATTTGAACATTTGACTAACCCTTCGGGGAATATCGAGTATCAGCTTCGAGCTATGCTGCATTTTGAAAGGGTTTGAACGATTAATCTATATTATCTGAATTTTGTGGTGTCATTGGTTCATTATCTTCTGATGGACACATTTGATGTGCTGGGGTCATAGGTACGAAAAAATCAGGTAAAACTTCTAATTCATCGTCAATAATATTTGAGTTTCTGTATATTAAAGCGTATGCTAATATATACTCATTATTTAATATTTTATGATAATCAAAAATTGAAATTTCATTTAATTGAGTTTCTAAAGTATGATCGATATTTTCCTTTTTTCTTTTATATCACAAATATATTTTTTAAATGTTTCAAAATCTTCCACTGGAGTTACACGAAACTTAGTAGTAATATCATTGCTTACAAAAGTTACAGGAGTTACTCCAAATATAACATTAAAATATGAAATAAAGACAAAATAAATTTGTTTGGTATATTGGATTCAATCATTTTCTCAATCCACAATAACATTGCAAATACAGCTCGAATCATAATTGTCTTTAATTCTTGCATACTTTTTTTCATAACTCGTACTTCCTTAAGCCAACTTAATGTCATTTTCAATACTAATTATATTTTCCTTAAAAACATAATAAAGCAAATTTCCAAAATTTAACGTAATATTCACTCCGTGTGCTATTATTTTCAATGAATTTCTTTTCTTTAAAACTTACAAATGGTCTTTTAATTTTAACAAATATATATAATATAAAATATTATCCTTTAATCCAAATATTAAACTTAGTGATACTTTCAAATCATTTTGTTTCGTGGGATACATATTGTTCAAATGGTTGTTTTTATTGGAATTACGGATTTAATAATCCGTAAACGCAGTGTTCAGTCGTCTGTTTAATGAATATAACATTTGTTGATACATACACATTACGGCACATAGCCCGAACACACGTTACACAACACATACAACTCGCATCTGCACTCTACGAGATGCAACGACGAACTGAACAAACTGACACATGCAAACGTTCCTTTTTTTCAACGCTCTTCTAACGAACAGCAGTGCGGCCAACCTGACTTCAATATATTACTGATTCAGACCCAACAGTTGTAAATAATAATAAATAATTTATTGGTTTCCTCGATAAAGTCCGATATATAAATATTTGAATCTTTATCATCTTTTTCATTTTTTTTCATATTCACATTTAAACTTTCATGCATTCATGCATTATAATCTTGATTTAATTTTAAAGGAAAGAACATAAAAGATTAGATGCAGGTAGATGTTTAATCATGATTCCGGTGATTTTATCAGGGCCGCCCGATTTCTTTGTATTTGTCTGTTTTATTAGATCGCTAACCTCATCCGCTTTGATGTGCCAGTCGGACGGGATGTCAATAGAAGGCCAGGGAGTAAAGATAATTTCCGCGGCGGTGGCTGGAAGCTGCAGCGGGTTAGCGATGGGCGGGGGCGGCGTTGGAGTGCGTCGGCAAACACCTCGGCTTTGACTGCCGGGTCGTAGGTGGGCGGCAGCCCGTTCGGGCGTTCGAGAGCTGTGATTGCGGGGGCGGGGTTTCGGAGGGCGCGCTGCAGCTTCCACAGATCTTCGGCGTTGTTGATCTGCTATCTGCGAACTTTCGTCTCCTTCATGCATTATAATCTTGATTTAATTTTAAAGGAAAGAACATAAAGATTATCAGCTTCGTTATTAAAGCTATAATTGGAATTAGAATTTTTTGAGATTTTGGCATATTTGTTATAAATATCATTTTTTGAAAAGGATGCACTAACAGGTATATCAATAGTATCTCGACTGGAAGAAATTGTATTATCAAAAATAATTTCTTCATTCTCTTGATATTCATCTGTTCTATTTTATATTTTCTAATTATTTCATAAATTTCACTTTTTACTTTTTCTCTCTGAAAATTAGATGATGCCAAAGAAAAAAATCGAGTGAGAGAGTACATCATCTGATGTCAAAAAAGTTCTAATCATATAGTTTTTGAATCAGTTCATTGTACTCTTGAGTTTCCCGATATTGTTTAAAATTAGAAATTACATTAGTTAATACATTATGTATATTATCTCTGCTCGTAACATAATATTTTTTAATTATAAATGAAACTGCTACAAATACATATGAAAAACTAAAGCTATTGACAAATTTATTAATAAATTGTCTATCTAAATGTCTGTTTAAATTGCTTAACAATAATTTCTAACATCTCATTTTCTTGTTAAGTCTGTAGGTTTATCAATAGATTTAACTTTCCGCCTTACGTTTTTTAATTATGTTACATTAATAGGCGATGTTATTATTGTAGTAGGCGAGGTTGTTTCTCCTTTTCCTTCGCTTATCATTTTCACCATCAAAATCATAATTTTGTCTTTTTCTTTTATTACTACCACTAGAATGTCTGGTCGATTTATTGTCCTCGCGAATTTCACGATGTTCTCATTGTTTCTGTCCAGAGTTATTTACTGAAAACTCCTCACGAACTTGAACAGTCTCAGAAGCCGACTCCATTTCTCCATCTGTTTCACTATCAGTAGAATGAGAACTGTCCGATTCGCAATCGCTGTTCTCGCTATTGCTGTCGCTGGCTTCCGCATTAGCATGTTTGCATCCCCGGCGGCAGGTCCGGTCGACTCGCTCATCCTGCCCCTGGTGGCGGAGCGTCGACGAGACATTGAGGCGCGCCGCGTGGATGAATTTGTACAGGTGGACTCTCGCCCCATGCCCGCAGTGGCTGCAGCGTAGATGCCTTGTAATTCCTGCTCCCGCCACCTTTGCGCATGCGCGGCGTGAACTGCTGCGCGTAGCAGTTTGACAACAAGGTGGGGGACTTGCAATGAATGCGGGCGGGGGCGTCGTCCTCCGCTGAGTGGCCGGCCTCCGTGGCGAGGAAGTTCTTCTCGTGCGTCATCGGGGCGGGGAAGGGGGGCGGACGAGCTCTGCTCCAGGGGGTGGGGTGACGGCGCGGCGGCTCCGCAGGCGGGCGCCTGGGGGGGGGGGGTGAGGGGCGCGCCCGGCTCGGCGCCAGCTGGGGCGACGGCCGCCCCGCCCCCCGCCTGCGGGGCGCCGGCGGCGCCCGTGGTGCTTGTTGTGGTCCTGCCCGCGGGGTCGGCTGGCTGGTCCGGTTCTGTTGAATTCCGGTTCTCCTCGCGAATTTCAGGATATTCTAATCGTTTCTATCCAGAGTTATTTACTGAAAATTCCTCACGAACTTGATGAGTCTCAGAAGCCGACTCCATTTCTCCATCTGTTTCATTATCAGTAGAATGAGAACTGTCCGATTCGCAATCGCTATTGTCGCTATCGCTGTCGCTGGTTGTTGCTGTTGCGGGGCGGCAGTTGAGCGTTGTTGGTAGCCGCTCGCAGAGTGCTTGCTGTTGTCCTGCCCGCAGGGTTGGCAGGGGCGGGGTCGGAAGCAGAGCGCCTCCGGCGCCGGGCAGGGCGGCGAACAGGTCCTGGGCCGCCGGGTGAACGCTGGCGGTCGCCGTCGGTGCTGTCGGGCTGGCCGGCGGGGCGAGGAGGGCGGGGCTGGGCGGCTCGACGTACGGGCCCGTGAGAAAGTGGCACGGCACCTGCAGCTGGGCGAGCCAGTCCGCTTGCTCTGCGCCGGCGTCTGGCTGCAGGTCTCCATCGCCTCCGCGCCGCGCATGTGCCTGTGCGCGTGTGCGTTGGCCTTCGGCAGCACGAGGCGCGGGAGGCCGCCAGGACAGGCCGAGCCGGCGCGAGGACATTGACCTGCCGGGCGCGTTGTTGTTGTTGCGGGCGCCGGACAGGTAGCCGAATGTGTGGCCGGCCTCCACCTGCACGTCGGCCATTTCCGCACTTGGCGTACAAATGACGCGTAGACTTCTTCGATGTCCGCCTGTCGAATCTCGCCCGCTCCCCGGAGAAGCTCCCTCGCCCGGTCAGTGGCCGCAGGGGCGGAGCTCAGCCGTGGCAGCGTGCGGCCTGGGGGCGGAGGGGTGTGGAGGGGGGAGGGCGCTCGCTGCTGCTGGTAGTTCCCCCGCTCATGGGTAGGGGCGCTGCGTGCGCCGCGCTGTGGCTACTGCTGCTGCGGGTTCGCCCGCTCGCAGCTAGGGGCGCTGTGGTTGCCACGCTGCTGTTGCTGTCGTGGCGGTGGCCGCTGGGTGGGGCGAGGAGGGCGGGGGGGGGAGGCATGAGGAGGGGCCTCTCACCCGCGTCGGCGTGTGAGAATTGCATTACACACATGTGATTAGCATGATTACAAATGTGATTGGCATTATTTTTATCCGGAAAGTTTTTATTTAGAGCAACGAAAAGTAATTTTGTGATCAGTTTTGCAACACACTCCATTTTACCCTTTTTCGAATAGAATCTAAAAAAAACTTAATTTTGAAGACTGAATTTGCATCGGATTTCTAGTTTTCGCCTTCTATTGATGACGAAGTTTGTGGCAAGTGTGTTCTGCGTTCAATAACGGGTTTACAAAAGATTCCCCAAGTTTTCTATAAAAAGTGTTATTTTTTATAAGTTTTTTTTAGCAATCCGAATTTGCTTTTGTGAAAAAACCTTTGAATTGATGTAAATGTTTATTTTGTCAGAGAGAACCACAATAGGTCACAAATGTATTTTTTCTATTAATAATAACTAATCGTATCAACAGCTCCCTTTGTAGAATTAGGTTGTCATTAGTTCTGGTTTCTTTTATCCAGATTCGCAGCCTCGTACATCATTGTAAAGGGTGCTTTGAAGGACAACACACTTGTTTATTCGTAGCACATACTATACTAATCTCGGGTAACGGGTAACGCAAAATCGAAAGTAGAATATTAGTTTGTTGAACCCTTTGTCTGGAGAACTTTTGGCGGTATAGAAGATTTGTTTTTGCGCATCTACCGGGAGTGATGTCACGTTTGAGTAGCTCCTCAACCAACTGGTATGGTGTTAAAAAAAATTGTCAGGAGTTATATTGTCATCCTTCAGAAGTGAGGATAATTGTAACACAACTTTTATTCCCAAATTTTGTTCTCTAGGTTGCGCTTCTTGTTTGCCAGAGGTTGTGCATTCCACATGTAACGTGTTTCATTCAAAATTTGCCAAGACTTTGGCATGTGCTGCCGAAATGGACAATTGATTTGGAAAATGCCCAATTGTTCGTGGATTGTTACATACATTTGAAGATTGCACAAAATCGGAAGAGGAAGAAACACATCAGAATATACGTTCAAGTTTTAGAAAAACCATCTCTCCATAGTTTAGAGAGCTTGCTCCCAGCTGTTCGTAGTAATTCGATAGTGTTTTCGTAGTTTGATAGTACTATTCGACAAAATTTTGTCATTGTATACCTTACGAGAAGATAAATTCTCCAATGATAATACAATCCTTCCATAGTTGATTTCTATGAATTTACCGAGTTATTATATGAAATTTCTAACGAGAGTTCAACATGAGAAATGTCACGGGTCCAAATGGACCCGAAGAACTTATGTGTAAAAAAAATTATAATTCCTTTCGTATTGAAAATAAATGAATGACATTTAATATGCGGGTAGAAAACAGTCAAAAATAATTGTCATGGAGTATCACAACGATCACGCCATTTTCTTAAGCGGTACAAGAAATTAAAATTTTATTTGGGTCGAAGTTGACCCGAGGACCACAGCAGGGTTAAAGTAAAATATGATTTATTATACATATATATAACACAAATTATTTTAAATTACATATTCTGGTGTACCACAAATATGACAAATGATAGAATAATACTATTTATTATAAAAAATGAACCAAATTTGCGCTCCTCTGTGGTTTGCGCCCTAGAGAAATCAAGATACATTTTTGATTTTTTGTCTCCATAAGTTTTCTTTCTAACTCATCCTTCAATATGCTTTGAAATACATCACTTTTATGATAAAAAAATTGTTAGCAATTGCTTTGAGGGAAACGTAATCCACCTCTTGGCAAAATATCCTACGACTCATTTCCTACTTTTCAACCTTTGCAATGCCGGAAGGTACTGATGCACAAATTACAATATTTCTGCATAATGATTGAGCTGCATTCCACAAATGTAATATTTAGCACTCTCTTCATGTTCAACATGTTGCAAATAATCACCAGACATAATACATGGCAACTCATTTGTTATGCTCTCAGTCGACTCATCACGGACATAAGTAACTTAAGAACCTGTTGTCACCATATCTGCCAAAGAGAGTTTACCCATTCTTATCATTTCAAATTTCTTTTCATCATTTTTTCTGATTCAGAAATTTGTTGGTAGGAAATGTCATAGTTACATCTGATAAGGACTGCTACTGCGAAAACAGTTTCTCAAGACAATCTGTTTGAAGCTTGCCTGCAAGAACATAATTAACATTCAGATGCCTCAAAGCATATTCTGTTAAATTTATTCAAACAGAAGTACATCTCATTAATGCATTATGTATCTGTAGTCAATGCCCCTTCTTTACCAAATCCCAATTTCGTAACTCTGACATAAATTGTTTCAGAAAATGTATTTTCTTCTCAGCAACATCTGCAATAGGTCCAGACCACTCATCTCTTTTAACAATTCCCTTGAAACAGTGCTTAGAATTCATCACAGACCGACACATTCTTGTGTGTTTTAAATATTAAACTGTATCTTTAACCTTTATATTAGTATCCAAAGAAGCAATGGTTGAATCGTGAAATATTTTCTACTTATTTTACTCAGTGCCTTTCAAGTTTGAATTGGTATAAACGTTTTACATTTCATTTGTGTGAGTAGTTGGAATAGGCGGGTCTGGGATCAGGAAGTGCTTATAACGGATGCAACCCGCACTTCCTGGTCCCAGCCCCTTGTTTGTCAACAACCGGCGCCACCACTTATAACGGGTCAACGCCCACGCACGTCAACAACGGGGTCAATGCCCCGGATGTCAACATCCGGGGTCATTGCCCATGTGGACATCCCCGGTCATTGCCCCCCGCGCGCGTGTGTCGCGCTCTGGTGGCGAAGTGCGCAAGCGTGCGCGCCCTGGCGGCGAACGGCGGCAGCGCGCGCGCCCTGGTGGCGAAGGTGGGGTGCGCGCCCTGGCGGCGAAGCGCGGCAGCGGGGCCGTCGTCGGCGTCCTCAAAAAAACGCGCGGCCCGAGTGCGGCTCGAACCGTGCCGAGTCCCGCTTCCTGTGCGCGCGGCAGCGGAAGCGGGCGGGCGAGCGCGCTGGCGCTGAGCTACGGCGACATCGTCTCTGGAGGTGTCTCGTAGGCCGATGTCTTGCTGCGTCGGCGCGCGCGCGCGCGCTGCCTTGCCGGGCGTGGAGGGGAGGAGACCTCTCTCGCGGCGCCCGCTCCCCCTACCTCTAGCGCTAGCGCCCGCTCCCCCTCCCCCTCCCCCTCTAGCGTCTGCAATGGGGTCGTGCTAGTAAAAAAGGAAACCCTACGAGGCGGTGACAGGGGAAAAAAATATGAAAACAGAGCGATAAGAATTAAAATTTTTTTTATTGAAACCAAACGATGTTTATTAGAATCGTTTTTGTCATTCAAAGGATAGACACAAACACGAATACATTATCTTCAGACTGAATATAATCGGTTAGCACAGCCGTGTAAAGAGACGTGTTACAAGCGCTGATAGGACACGATTACATGAAAGTCTGAAGATAAAATATTCTTAACACGTGTGGAAGTTTTCCGTGCGGCAACTCGTGAAGCAACACAAAGGGCGTCCTCGATGTACGCCGTAGACGGCAGTTGGATTTGATGTGACATTGTAGTTTTTTTTAAAAAGGACCCACATCATCCATGGAAGAGAAGATTACCGAGAGAACAGAAAAGACGACAGGGACTTGTCCAGGGGCCTCTCGCGTTCGTTTCAATTTTCCGCGTGTCTTACGTTTTGCAAATTGCATTTTTTATTGTCGTTTTTAATTTGCGACATGGGCTCCCCCCATTGTAGAGTTCAGTGCGACCTACTGACGTTTGACGTGATCTTCCTCTTGAATGGGAGGACGAGTGGAATGTTCATGACAAGATGTACGAAGAACATTAGAGCAACTTCTGCTACGGCCAGTTCTCGTGATACATGTGTCGCCGGGAAATATCAAAAATTACGTTGCTTACAACGGCGAACTGTAGCCACACCATGTGGCAGCATGACGCGGACGCAACAATGCACTTGAAGAGAACTATGATCTTTGTTACCAATCTTACCCTCACGGCCGTTGTTCTGACAGATGTCTTCAGTGACAGCATTACGCGGATGTAACAAAGCGTTTGTAAAGTTATAAAGATCGTTTTCAGTGCCATCTCCGATCAACACCAGGCGAATGCCGGAGCGATTCCCTCACAAACGAGCTAACGGCAATTCACAAAAAGGAGCAGAATAAAACTTCTGAAGAACCATCCAAATACGTCTAGGATCCATTTCTTTCCTAGACGTATTTGGCTGGTTCTTCAGAAGTTTTAATCAAAATACGTCTAGGAAAGAATGGATCCTAGACGTATTTGGATTGTTCTTCAGAAAGTTTTATTCTGCTCTATTCGTGAATCGTCGCTAGCTCGTTTGTGTGAAGGTATCGCTCGGCATTCGCTTGGTGGTGACCGGAGAAAGCACGGAAAACGACCTTTATAACTTTACAAGTGCTGTGTCACATCCGCATAATACTCCCACTTAAGACTTCTGTCAGTACAACAGTCGTAAGGGAAGAATGGTAACAAAGATCATAGTTCTCATGAAGTGCTGTGTCACACCCGCGTCATGCTGCCACATGGCGTGACTGTCGTCCGTCATTGTCAGCAATGGAATTTCTGACATTTCCCCGGCGACACATGTATCACGAGAACTGGTGGTGGTGGCAGCAGAAGTTGCTCTAATGTTCTTCGTATATCTTGTCATGAACATCCGACGCATCGCTCCCATTTCAAGAGGAAAATCACGTCAAACGTGTCGATGACACTGAACACTGCAATCGAGCGAGCGCATGTCGCAAATTAAAACCGACAAACAAAATGCAGTATTTTCAAAACGTAAGACACGCAGACTATTGAAACAAACGAGACGGCCCCGCTGGAGAAGTCGTCGTTTCCATGCGCACGTCAATCTTCCCTTTTATTGTTGATGTGGACCTTTTTAAAAAACCCTACAATGCCACATCAAAACCCACAGCCGTCTACGACGTACAGCGTGGACGCGTTGTGTGCTGCTTCTTGAGTTCCCGAACAGAAACTTTCACACCTGTGAAGGAACATTTACCCTCAAAAGCGAATATAAGCATATCCTATCAGCACTTGTAACGCGTCTCTCTTTTCACGTTTGTGCAAAGCGTCTATATGGTTATATTCGCTTTTGAGAGTATTAAACAATACACGTTTTAGAAAGCACACACAACACGAATGAGCAGATCACTGTCACTGTCACAAGTCACTGCCACTATACGTCGGAGGAAGATTTTCGGTCGGCGGACGCAGAGACTGGATGACTCGCCGAACGCGCGTGACGCGCTGGCGCAGAGCTTCACCGAACGGGTCTCGAAGGAGGTGTCCGAGCGCTTCGAGGACGGCTAGCACTTGTGCGTGCATTGTGATAATAAACGTTTCCAGTGGAGGATCATTCAGTTGTCCTTCATAAGAGGGGGATGGTGACGTCACGTCGTCAGTGTCCAGGGAGAGAGCTCCTCCATGATGGCGTTTCCGCGCACGAATAAATTGTCAGCCCGGCACATGCAGCACGGCGCGTTTCTTTGCGCGCCGAGAAGCAACATGAACCACACCACTCTTTCATGACATTTCACAGCAAGATCGTGAAGAGCTTTTTCGTTGTCTTCTATCAGCGCGTGCTTCAGCGCATCATAGACGTCTTTCAGCAACACTCGGGCACCGTACCTTAACTCCAGATGGACATCAACGCCGTAGGGTCGCTGACTGCGGGTCACGCCGACAATGACAAAGAGTCTTTCTGCGGCATCGCGGAGACTGTACCAGTTCTGCGCCAACTGCGTCTTCCATCCACCGTCCGCGACTGCGACGTCATCCGGAGAACGTTCCATGACGGCGGCCGACGGACGAATGCGGTGTTCAGACCTCACCCGACCGTCTTCAACGTGATTGCAAACGCTCCCCCTACTACTATTTGAAAGTGACTCATCGTAAAACTTCCTACGACTATGACTTATTTAAAGTGTCTAACCATAAAATAAATAAAGTTCTAAGTCTAACCATAAAATAAGTAAAAAATAAAAAATGAATTCTAATCTACATGAACCTCCCCGCCTGCAGGGACGAGCGTGCACGCTGAAGAAGAAGAAGAAATGGACGGACGCGTACACATGATGCGGAAATGACCCCATGGCAGACTCGTAAATTTATCGATCCAATAGCGTTTGTCGTCAACGCTTGTTTTGAACAAACGAATAGTTCACGTGGGATTTGGACCGAATAGTACATTGTTTGTCGATTCTACGTTCGTTCCGAAATAAATAGTCCAAATACTTTTGAAATTTATAACGTTTGACGACCGAACGTTGTACTCCCTTCGCCCGAGAAGAACACGCCCGAGATCGGGTTTCGATGGAGTACATTTTTGGACGTAAACCTACGTAGCCGAGCAGGGGATCGCTTCCGCATTCGTCTTTAAACAACCCTAATACCTTTTTGTTTCGAGGTGTCACGCCAAATGGGTTATCGGGGCCGAAACAGGACGTATCGAACCAGGATGGATGCCGATTCATCTCAGCGTACACGCTCGTGGAAGTGGAGAGAATGAATGAATCGGTATCCATATAGAGCAGATGAAGATCGCGAAGATTTTTTTGACAATACCTATACCTTTTTTGATACAGAGATCTATATGACTGTTTTAATTGTTACAAAAAATTCCATATTTGATAAACATATTTTTTATATACGACCATGTTTTTGGTCGATAGAGATCGTTGCGCTTATATATAAGAACGACGTTGGCTTGATTGTTTTCATTTACACCAAGGTACGTAAGGTTCGGTCGCTCTTGTAGGAATTCTTTCTCTCCAATCGTTTTTATCAGGGATGTAAATCTGAAACGAAGAATGACAAATAAGTAATGGCTATGTAAAATCTTTGGATTTTATCGCGCGACCGTTTACATACCTCACTGGTAGGAATACTGAAAAGACATCCCCCCCTATCGTCGCAACGTATGATTCTTTTTCAAATTTTGTGCTGGTTATTAAGTGGATGTTTGTAATTTCAAAAAAAAAATTCCTTTCGGAATATTCGCAAAGTTTAGGCGAGTATTCTCGCTTTCTGCTTTCGCGGTCATTTCCTCCCATGGACTATAACAAAAAAATAAATAAAACGCTTTAGTGAGAAAACGATTTAAGTGGTACGTTGTATGTTACTATTAGAAGATAACGATGACTTACTTTAGAGCTTTGAGGCGGTTGTAGATGTAGACGACGCAGTCGGGTCTCGCGTTTATTTTTACGACTTCGCCGTCGTCTTTGCTAAAATAATGTGCCCGAACAGAATCTGTCTTCTGTTTTTTGAATGGTGGAGGCAGAACCATTTCTAAATTTTGTACTTCAGAAGGAATGGCAAGAGCCAATTCGCCTGCCAGCTCATCGTCTGAGTCGGGCACGACAAGCATGTCGTCGTGCTCCTCTTGATCGAACGGTTGTGTGTATACGTGGTCACTGTGAAAAAAAAAATTCATGACTCATTTGAAAACATAAACGTTTGAAACATTCAATTGTGTTCAAGATGTGCTTACATGTGTGCTTTTTTTTATCAACAAAACACGTTCACTATTCAAAAATTCTCTTATGTGTTCAAAACATGCTACCCTGGTGACTGACGGATTCTCAAAATCTGGAGAAGTCATACCCTTCAAAGGATCTTTTTGATTAATCCAATTTTTGCACAAATGTTTAAATATGTGGATTGAATCGTAAGTCAAAAATGTGTGCATTTTGTCATGATCTGGGTTAATATTGCACTCATTTCAGACATAAAATGAAATATATTTCGATTAATCCTATTATTATCCGTAATAACAGCAATGACAAAACCAATCTTTTCTACATACTGAAAAACTTGAAGGCACTTGTTCTTTAATTCTTTACCGGAAAGGCACTTTACATGCAATAATTAAACAATTTCTTTGAACTTGCCACATGCTCAACTAATCGACTTAATCATAAATGAAAGATTATTCATTGGTTTGTAGTCCCTATGAATGGGTCATGCCAGCTTTTGTAGCGCTGAGAATTAAATTAAATATCATTATGGTTGTGCAATGTTCTACACACAAACTAGCCCTGAGGATGGGGAAATAAACTCCGAAACGTCGGCTGACATGTTTCAATTATAGGACCAATACCCTTGAACCACGCAAGGGATGAATAAGTAGATATAGTGCGATTTTTATAACTCTGCCCCTCAAGCCCCTATGGCCACGATGGAATATCACACGTCACTTCGCCTTTTTTGCCTGGTCGTGCCGCGAGAAGTCGTATGATCGCAAGCACTGCTTCATACGGACGCGATCATGCGCTGTCTGGCGTCACGACCGAGAACGTCGTGAAATACCGTGACATATTCCATTGTGAAGACGGGCCTTGAGGGGCAAAGTTAGAAAAATCGCAGTATAGTTTGGTATAATTGGACAGACATTTGACTCACTAGCGTCAAACTGGCTTCAGAAAATTTACCCCAAAGGCGGCTAGTTAAAACACGTGTATATCTTACACCGTGGTTGATCGCTTCTTGGTTGAATATGAAGTTTTCAAATAATAGCTAAGATGTTAGTAGGGCAGAAAGTGCAATATTTCAATTCTACGTAGCTGCTTCCAATAATACGGGAAAGTATGTGCTGTTGTAACACCACTAGTTTCAAATTTCGTTAGGATTGAACTATATACTGTTGCATTAAACATTGGCATTTATAGTTTTGTTTCATTTTATAAATAGTTTCGGATCCTAATCCTGACTAGGCTCACAGTCTCTGATCCGCTTCTAGACTTACTGTCAAGACAGTTTGGGTTTTGGAAATCAAAATTATGACATGAGCAGCCCAAACAATGTGTACTCTATGCAATGTTATCTACATCCAGTTTGAATAAGGGATCCTGTTCATTCCAAATTAAATTAGCGTTGTTTCTAAGAGAGTGAATAATAATTAATTTTAGATTATCACGGTGAGCATGTTTTTGACGCAGTTGACTCTTATTGGGATGTACGGTAAATTTAAGAAAGTGACCACCTACAATCATTCCAGTACCGTGGAGCATTTACTGTGTTGATAAACGTATCAGGTGATGAAAACAATGATATGAAAATCTTCGACAATTAAGAAACTGCCATTTGCGTAGACGTTTTGTAATTATTTACTTTTGATTGTATTTTGTTGAAGAAATTAATTCTAAGCAAGGGTGGATCCGGAAAATGCTCAGAGGAGAGGAGATTTTTTCTTTTTTAAGGAAATGAGTAAATAAGTGTTTATTTCGAAATCGTGTAATACTGGCAAATCTCCCTGTAATAATTATATATTAATAAAAATATCTGTATTACTGGCGAGATCAGGATGGCACTGGACCTGCTTTTCCACCTTAAAACGTGGTTAAAACATTTAAGAAAGGTCAAACTACATTTACGACTGGGAGGGCAAAACAATGGGCTATACCGGCGTGCGCCTTAAGCGAATGTGCAACCAAGGAATTCCTCAGTTCAGTAAATCAGGATGGCTAACTATTCTGGCCTTGCCGATTACGTATGTACGTGCAATATGTACGATTTAGTGAATCGATCTGGAGATTGGCAGAGATTTTATTTCTGTAAGTGTTACCAACGTCGAAAACAAATAACACTTATTTGACAGCTCAACTGCAATGTCTCGTTACCTCCACTGAATCGCGGATCCGCCTTTGGTACTAAGCGCGAAGTCTGTGAGAACGAGACCCAACTCCAGTGGGGGGATGGAATTCGCAACATTGCTAGAGTGCTGGCATTTGGTGGGGGTGGCATAAGAAGCATCGACAGCTATTCGGACTCGCTTAGCGGGAGCGACGTCATGCTCTGAATGGAAGAACCTTTGAAGGCAGTTCGGTCAATGGCCACCGAGTCCCTGTTAGATACAGAGTAGTGCATCCGCCGCCATTTAAGACTCTCGCCCGACAGCCCCGCTTCGAAGAAATCAGGAGCTGAAATTACTATTTGCGACGCGGAGATTTTCAATAATATTAATATTGGTTTTGGGGGGATTCGTGGTTCCCAGCTCATAAAACGCCACACAGTTCCATTTCTCCTGACAACTGGATGTAAAATGGCGGGATCGGTGGCACAAAGAAATATGCTACTCTCTGTAACTAGTTCTTGCCAAATCAACGCATAGTACATTCACTTCTTGTGTAGTACACTCTATTGAAGTGCAGATGGCGTTGGTCAAGTACTGTATGTGCGTCGTTGTGTGCATTCCAAAAGTCCAAAATAAATTACTTCAGTCACCGCGTGATGTCTGTGCAGTTCATTTGAGCCGATTAGCTGTCGACGTTTTGCGTACTCCCACTGCGCCTCCAACACCGGACTTGATCTCCTCCTTGCAGACTTCGTGGTGCTAAGCAATAAAATGTTTTGTGTGAAAACTGATTTTGTCATGTTGAGGAAGTTTTTTATTTAAGGTCGTACTTTTTACGAGGTCATTAGCAACTATTGTTGATTTAACTTTATGGGTATGTGTATAGTGGATGAAGTGATACGGTGATGATGAGGGGTGAAAGGAACACAAATACCATGCCCGAGGCGGGACTCGAACCCGCGATCCTTCGGCCCACTGATGATGGCCACGGCACCACTGCCTTTGCGACCTCGGCCTCTCGGATCAGCTCGGAAATGTTGTTTGCAGTTTTGTACAGCTGTTTATCACATAATTGTGGATCTTATTGTAATATTTTTGTGATTTCCTGGAAAATAAGATATATCACGAACGCAATAGTGAAATAATAATTCTGACATACTATAGTTCCAATTTTTTCATATTTAACTCTTGTAATTCATTTCAAAAATTGCGAAATGGTATGAAGTATTAAGGGATATATGCAGAGTAATTCAATTGTTATAAGCATTTATTTTCTTCATTTTGTATAACTAGTTAATTCGTATCTGTGAATCCATTATATCTCCCAAATTAATTTTACTCATAGAGTGAATATATAGGTGAAACGTTTCACTCCTGTAATGCGCGGGAGAGAAACCAGTTAGCCAAGTTAAGTGGAAGCTATCTCAGATTTGATATCCAACAGACATAAAATTTATGAGATCCGATGTAATTTTACTTAAAGTAAATGGAGAATGTTAGATTTTCAGAGGTTTTTGAATTATGAATTGTGTGATTTTCAAATCTGGCTAGCGATTACTCGCACCCAAGGAACGTCTCAGCTATGTATTTACGTAATGCTTGTACCTTTGTATGAAATGGCTTTTATAAATGTTTCCGTGTTCATGTTGGAACTGTTCTTGTTGCTTGTCAACGTCTTCCTGTGGGACGGCGGTGGTTGAGGAGGCCTGACGATTCCAAGGAAATGCCTGAGGAGGGACAGAGGGTGGCATATGCGCATGTGAACTGAATCTCCATTTATTTCCTCTGTGTGGAGGATTGAATTTTACCTAGTCATTTTCCTTTTTGTGGGAGGAAAGATATTTATTGTATTTGTATTGTAAATAAATAATGTAAACCCAATAAATAGCCTTTGTTTTTATTTACCTCAAAACTCCCAGGATTAGATTCCTTATTAAGTTTAAGTACTTCCGATGAACTAGTTTGTGTGTTCACATTTCCATACCCTTAATAAATAACATTAATTCCAGTCTTTCCTTGGTTCGTTTTAGATCAATTTTTATTTTTATGATAACTTTTAATTTCGAGAAACATGATTTTAATTATTTAGGTTTTGAAACATTAATATACAAATTGTTAATAAATGTTTCGCTTCATTAGAACTCATAACATGACGTTTCGGGTGTAGTTTGCAACCTCTTTTCAAGTTCATAGAAGATAATATGAAACCCAACAGACATAGAAGAATCAAGAAGAATCAAAAGAGAATAAACCATGAAACGGAATGCCAGTAAGACTCCCGGGGGCATTTCGTCGAAGTCAACAAAACGACTACTGATGCCTTCCAATATTCAATGTTGAACCATCAGAGGTTGGCACCGCCGCCCTCTCGCACTCTTCTTTCCTCCCTGTTCTCCCGAGTAACCTGGCCTTGCTCCTGGCTCAGCTGACACTTGCTCGCCTACACTTCGATGCCCAACTCCAGTGCCAATTCGCAACTTACAACTCGCGGTCTCTTTATTATATCAATGTTTAAGTGCACTGAGTATCCCAACCCTTAATGAGTTTGTATTTCCGGCAATATTTAGGTTCTATTTGATAGCAACTCTAGTGTACTGGCCCACTTGTATTTACAAGCTCTACACTACTACACATTCCTGGAGAACAATCGGGGGCTGAGAGCTCGCCCTGGTTTGGGCGGTGCCCCGATAGTGAGATACCTTGAAGGGGAAAACAGCAAGCCGACCTGTTGGTCGGCGCCAGGACTCCCCATCCAGTGGGGGAAGGACACTTGTCATGACAAAACATTCACTACACTAAAGAGCATAGGATCATTGAATCTGTTTTTCCTACTCCCAGTTCGACCAGTTACTAACTTTTCCCCCTTTTCAATGTTCTTAGCCAACTCGTTACTTCCTCCTTTGGTTAATTTCTCTTCGTAGTTCGTCGCCCTTCCTGCTTTCTATGTTTCTGTTCGTTTCTTTCCCAACCATGCAGCCCGAAGTACAAAAAGGAGAGAACATTCTTGCATCTCTTTAATACTCTCTTCCTACCAACTTCATTTTTCAGCACTCCAGGACACTACCACTTCCACTGAACTAAATTGTTTTAGTGATGTATTAATACATTTTAGTGCGGAAATTCGAACAGGACCAGAGTAGGTAAGATGGCACAGGATGGTCGACGAGGGAGAAAATGCAATGCAATGGAGAGTGAACATGGCATCGGCTGAGCATGCAGACCAGCCTTGAATGAGGTAAGTGAAAAGATAGATTTAGGTATCGTTAAAGAAGAGGTATCGTTCAGAAAAAGCGTCTCGTAAGGGAATATAAATTAAATATCAAATAACTAGAAAGAAATATCTCACTTGTACAAAAGTATATGGATTCCAGTCAGTGTAATAACACTATTGTTTGTAAAAAATGAAATCGTTGCCAAGACGAAAGACAATTGCGAATCGTAACAGATGTTTCGCACACTGAAAGCAAGCACGAGAAATCGCGTTTCGCGCGCGGCATGCTAAAAAAATCTTCAATACTGCAGCTGAAGGAAGGCGAAAAATAAATAAACTTTACAAATTTGAAATGAAGCCAGAATCCCTGTTTTGTGGGTCCTTTGTACCGCAAAACCAATTGAAAGCAGAACGTCCGTCTGTCTGACCGATGTATGAACAACACTAGCGCCTAAACTATGCGTACGAGTTTTTTCCAAATTGAAGAAACCTCTGACCATCTGGCCTGAATCGAAATCTACGATTTTGAAAAACATTGATTGTATTTTGGTGGTACTTTACATGAAACACCCCGGACATTTTAAAAAATTTCTCAAAAAAGGCTCCAATTTTTTAATCTTCTTCACGGTTCTCAAACGGCTCCAACATCTGCAATTTTGTAGTTGGAGGAAGACGCTGAACAAAATTCAAACTTTCGCAATTTTCGAAAATTCAGAGTTATCCGTGGAAATCGAACTTATACCACCTTAACTGTATTTTACTCTTTTCTTACAAGATGTTTAAAGAAAAAAACTGGAGCCGTTTTTGAGAAAATTTTGAAAATGTTCGGGGAGCTTCATGTAAAGTACCCACCAAAATTAAAATATCGCTTTCAAATTCAAGGGGCCACGAGATCAACAAGATCGATCAAGGAGTATCAATTTTGGAGAAAATCGGCTGAACTGTTTAGTCGCTAGTGTTGTTCACAGACGAACGGACAGACAGACATACGAACAGAGACGGACGGACGTTTTGCTTTCTATTTTTTCGGTATCAAGGACCCACAAAACAGGGATTCTGGCTGCACGACGCGTTAGGAGATTTTTCTTTTTCTTAATTTAGCAACTGGATTTATCCACTTTTTCGTTACCAGGGCCCTGTAATAAGGTTTTTCTGCCAAAAATCCGCCGTTTTTTTGCGTGGCAGTACATAACTTTCCCTATACTTTACGTCCGTATGTACGCAGGAGCTTCATGTAACGAACCCCCAAAATAAATAAAAGTTATTCAAAATCACAGAGCCCTCAGTTAAAAAACATGGACCGGAAAAAATTGGAGACGTTTTACAAAAATTGTCGATTGAGAGTTGCTGTGAATGCAGAATTTGAAGCTCTTTTTTATAGAAAACTTTTGAGTTAACGAAAAACTCCATAGTCATTTCAAGCACATTCTCTCACTAATGCAAAAAGCTGGACTTTGTTCGCATTAACTACGAAGCGAGATTTTAAAGAAAATACATTAGTAAAACGTCTTTAGAAAACAAAGGAATACAGCAAAATGACTTTGATGCCATCTTAAACAGTGCAATTAGCACTATCCGTACAAATATGTGAGGAAAATATTTGGAGCCATTTTTGACAAAATGGCGAGTGAGCGGTGCTGATGACGCAGAAATTTGAGCTCCTCTTCACAAAAACTGTTGAGTTTTCGAGAAACATCTGAAGCACATGTACTCGTAAATTCAATAATATAAACTAATGGCCGCTAATGTAAATATTATCGACGTGGGAGAGACAACAAAAAAAGAAAGAGCAATATGGCGTTTTTGCCACCTACAGTACATTTAGCATTATCCCTACCAAAAAAGAAAATTGTGGAAGCTGTTTTTGAGAAATTCTTGGAGTTTATGGAGTTTACATTTTTTAATATTGCTCATATTTCGTGCAATATTGTGGGAAAATTACTAACGTTTTCAAACAAATGTATATGACAATGAACTAATTTTATTTGAAGGAAAAGTTTGTATCTTCCATTTTGAAGTGCCGAAAATATTTCGAACTTTTGCAATTTTCGAAAATTTCAAGTTAACCGTGAAAATCGGGTCTATGCAATCTTCATAAGTGTATTTCATTGTACTCTTACAAGAAATTTAAAGAAAAAATTTGGAACCATTTTTAAGAAAATTTTGAAAAAGTAGTGCAGTGACTTCATGATTGTAGTGTACCCGCAAAAATTAATGAATGTTTTTCAAAATCGCATAGCATTGAGTGAGGCCCGATCGACAGACACTTCTTCAGTATTTAAAATCCTACGCATAGCTTAGGCGTTAGTGTTGTTCACAGACGACAGACAGATGGACGTTTTGAAAAAGAAAAAACGGTGTTTCGGCGTCAGGCGAACGTAATACGTGTCTTTCTGGTGAAATTTCGAAATTGATTTTCCGCAGCATTACATATCTTTCCGTATACTACGTGTTGTTACTTATATATTGCGACCGCCACCCTTTGTGATATATTTGGGAAAGCTCCAACACCTCGGCTGGCTCATAGGTGCATCAACCATCCACACTCCCCTGTACAAGTGCAGACGATTGTAAAAAAAAGTGTGGCCTAGGCAGACTCCTATTGATGAAGGGCCTATTGATAAAGAATGTTTTTGAAAGCCGCAAAGCTTTGAGTCGAGTTAGACCAAGAGCGGAATATCCATTTTGGAAAAGATCCTACGCATGGTTTAGACGCTACTGGTGTTCACAGACGGGCGGACGAACGTTTTGAAATAAATTAGTTCTTTGATATCAACGACCAACGATTGCTGAAACCTGTGTCGAAAAATCGCTTTTTGCCGCAGCATTTCATACCTTTCTCCATTCTACTACATATATTACTCCGTATATACATCCGTATACTAGAAAATATAAAGTATATTGTACTCTCCAATTTTATTTTCCTAATTCGTCGCGATAGGTATGAGGAAGAGACTTATTTTTGTGAGAGAATGTGGTCAAGTCCTGGCTATTCAAGAATACTATTTATGTTTTAGTATTCCATAGTCAAAAGGAGTAAAAAAACTGTATGTGACGTATGAGGGAGAAGATATTTATGTTTGCTGTGTCATGGGTGAAGAGAGTAAAAATGCTATTTTTCGTCTTAATGGTGACGGTTACTGAATATTATATATTATATTGCAACTTTTATTCTACAGTTTTTGAAATGTCCGTTCATGTGTTCTTACATGTTCCGCTTGAATAATATCACAAAATATTTATACATTTTATTCAACTTTTCTTGCTTTCGCCTAGAAAATCTTGAAGGTAAAATTAGGGAAAATAAAGTTAAAAATCATAAAATTAAAGTTTGGAACTTGAAAGTAAACGAATTTTATTCTATTTTGAAGCAGCACAATCTTAATTTACATTGTTCGCTAAAAATATGCTTCCGAAAATGAAATATTTTAATTTCTGGTGCCACAATTACAATTTTATTCTGAAAGAAGATAAATCAGTTTTATAGATGGCGTCGATGTTGCCATTTCTTGGCCAACTAATTGGTGAGTCGCCAAAAGCATTCTATGGTGTCGTAGACCATATTGCATTCTTCTCCCTGTCTCCCTTGATATTTCTCGTCAGCTGCAACACGAAATGCGCGTGGATAGAACAGTATAGACACAAATCAACAGGAATCGAAAGCAGAATACCACAAAGTGACTTTATCACTAGGAGGCGCATTTTGATGATCTAAATCATCACCAAAAATGATCAGTAAATGCTCTTAAATTGTTTTGAAAATCCACTAAAAGGAAAGAAAGATCACACAAAAAAATTTGATCAAAACAACTTCAGATGAACAACACAAGCTGTTGTATATGTTTTTGATGTAATCGAGGCTTCTTTCTTTTGTTCAAGTGAACTCAGCTTGCAAACGTTTTGTTTGGACTGGACCAGGGAATCTGTGTCTATTGTTATCGTGAAATCCTCCGAACCTGCTGACAGCGTCACAGGAATCTTAGATTACATACTCTCAACTGCTGATAATTTCTGAGCGAAGGAATCAAATCGAATAGGCTTCTCAGGCATTATGTGGTGAACATTTGTTGCATATCGTAAATATTGTTTGATGCAAGTACCATTCAAATGATATTAAAATCGATGAAATCCGTGAAAAATGCTTTAAACATGTCAAAAAATGTGAAAAATTACTTACGAGTCAAAATCGAAGAAAAATGCAAAAAAAATCTAGTCTTCCGGAATGTGTGGTATTGTAATTCAGTGAGTGTAAATGTGTGTGTGTAAGGGGTGAGGATAGGACAAAGATGAGGAAGGAAAGGTAGCTTCCAGTCCGTGACCCGTTTCTTAGGATACTGCTCCGGCATTCGCCTGGTGTTGATCGGAGAAACCACGGAAAACTACCGATCAGAGCAGCCGGCCGCGAGAATTCTTCAGACCGCGACTGAATTCGACCAAGCTGACAAGCCAGTGTCGAAAATCCTGCCGCCGTCGGGAGTCGAACCTAGGCCCTCCCGGTCAGAGGCACTGCAGTGACATCAATTGATGCACTAAGCCACCTTTCTCGGTACCATTCATCGTTAAATAATAATACATAACTTAATATTTTCTGGAATTTATTGCTGTTTTTAAATTCTGGATGTTTGTGCAGATACTACGCATATGCTCGTAAGTCACAAAGGGAAATATCTGATATGAACTATAATGACTCGGTTGTTATAAGGTAAAACTCATCAAAAACATGAAACGTCACTTACCGTCAGACACCCCAACTTTTTTCTTGCAAAATTCAGCTTCTGGTAGAATTTTTTCCTTAAAAGGGACCATAGTTTCTGCCTGCAACAAGAGTCAATTTCACATCACATCATAATAGTTAACCATACTTCTCATTGTTTCTTCCGGTGCGCAAATACCGAACGATTTTCGAGAAAGATCTTGTGGAGAGAATTTCAAAATGTCCCTGTTATCAAGTGTAATCGCTAGCTTCCGCGTTCACATTACAACGCTTCCGAACCTTCAAGATCGTGCCTCTACGCTGAACTAGTTTAGTACGTGACGGACAGAGGGCTCTGCAAACACAATTCCCACTAGAAAATCGTACGCTTCACCGGATTCACCAATCAGAGAATTTGTAGACAATCCCTATGAATTATACTGCGATTTCTCCGTAGCTGCCCCTCAAGACCCGTCTCCACGATGGAATATGTCACGGCATTTCGCGTCTTTCTGGGTCGTGCCGCTAGATGTTCCATGATCGCGACCGTAACAAGCACTGCTTGATCGTACGACATCTCGCGGCACAACCGAGAAAGACACGAAATTCCATGAGATATTCCATCGTGAAGACAGGCCTTCACGCGCCAAGAACTAACTAGTGGTGCTACAGAATGGCACAGACTTTCCCGTATTAGTTTTCTATTTCCGCGGGTCTTCGCTAGCTATTCGGAATTGCCACAAACTCTTTTTTGCCAGCAGTCATCTCTCACCGCCAAAAGTACATTTTTTGTCATTTTCTTAATTTTTCGGTTTCCTATTGTGACCGTTCGTGTAGGTCGGCCGTGGGGAAATTTCGTGGGTAATTTGGCTCTTGTTGAAATTTTGAAAAAAAACACAAAGTTGAAAGCCACAAACATTAATATAATTGAATCTCAAAAAAAAAAAGAAACACAAATTGCAAAATTACCTAACATGCACAGATAAACAAATGAACAAAGAAAAATACAACACTGAACAGCGTAAAAAAAAAACAACTTTTTGAGGAAAAATCAACTGCAGAAATTATGAATTTCAAAGTTGGCACAAACTAGCATCACAGCAACATCTTCTGTGACAAAAATAAATTGAAATCCAACAAATTGAATCAAAGATATCTCTGGGGAGATGAGTACACATAATAGTACATCAGAGGGTAGAGCACAGGCATTTCGGATGACAAAATGCCTCAGCACTTTCTGTTTACAAAAGTTGCAATTAACCCTTCCTCAACATACACTGCATTAGCATACATAGTAGTTTCTTGCAAAACAATTCACTTCAATTACAAAGACATATGTTGTGTACAATTAAGATGAATAAACATAGTTTTGAAAACACAGAATATTCAAAAGAAATTGCAAAAAAAACTAAACATGTGTGTTTACACCATAAATGTGAAACATTTATTACAACCTACACCTTTGGTTGAAATTAAAAAATATGTTGTATTTTTACTCAACAGGCATCCAAATTTCAATAAATATTTCAAGATATTTAAGTTCACTTAAATTCAACAGTTCATAGCAAATATACTTTTATAAGCTTTTAATTGTTCATAAATAACCCAAATTGTTTCTAACTTGATTTGGATTTTACACTATCATCAAAATGTTCTTTTTGATTTAAAGACAGAAACTGCACTTGTAGTGTATTAACATGACAAGATTCTATCATAAATAAGTGATGTTCTCCCCTTAGAAAGACACACTACTTCAAATATCTTTTGAAAATAGTCCACAATGATTATGGAAATACCAATGGTCGGGTATATCATACATTATGCAAGAGTGTTAATGGCCAAAAAAAATATTAAACAATCTGACAGTGAACTACAGGAACAACACTTCAACCTGCATTCTACAGTCAATTGCTTCCAAATTCTCATTACTTTTTATAGTATCACATACAAAATTGTTTTGTCTTTACCACCGACCTTATTTCGGTGGCCGTGGCGTTCGCCACCAGCGTACAACTCACAGCGAACTAATGCGGCTGCCGACGCTCTGTCTTGGGCCTAAGCACGGGTTCTCTCTGTAGCCACGTCTTACTCCAAGACCAGATGCCTCCGTCGAACGCGCATCTGCGGTGTGAATTTAGCCACCACTGGGCCAAACCTCTTTCTCGCTAACTGGAGCTCGCGGCCCCACACCATCAGCTTCCAAATTCACGCTGCTACCTCACGCTGCCGCTTCTCGAAACATTCTGCGCACTCTCCTCACACCGCGGTTACAACCCCTTCTTTTCCGCGTAGGGGGGGGGACAACTGTCTTCCCCCCGCCACCCCTCCAGCGACCGCTGATAAGGCGACGGGTTACGTAATCGCGCGGCGAAGCACGCAGACGAGGTCTTTCTTATCGCCAAATAGTGACTGAGCAAGCTCAGGATCGCTACACTATTGGTAGAACGGAAACATTAATTTTAGAATATTAAAGAACACAAAAACCTAGTCATAAATGGCAATTTTCTTTTAAAAATTATGTGCCCTTTAATGCCGAAAATGGCGTTTTAGCGCTACTAAAAATGCCAAATTTGAAGCTCATTTTCACAGAAAATGTTTGAGTTTTCAAAATACTTTATTTGAAGTTATTTGAAGCAATTACACTCACAAATACGATCATGTTTACAAATTGCTTGTAATGTGCATATTAAAGATGTGAGAGCCCTTTCAAAAAAATTACAATTATGTAATTTTCGAAAAAACAAAAAAAAACTCAAAATAAACTTTACACTATACTAAACAGTGTAATTGGCACTATCCGCTACAAAATTTTGAAGAAAACATTTGCAGCCATATACGAGAAAATGGCGTTTGAGCGTTTCTGAAAATACGAAATTTTGAACTACTTTTCACAGAAAACGGTTGTGTTCTCTAGAAACATTACTTGACATTATTTAAAGCACATGTACTCGTAAATATACTAATGTGAAAAAATCGCACCTAATGTAAATATTATCGACGTGAGAAACAAGTCAAAAAATTACATTTTTGCAATTTAAAAAAAAAAAACGAAAGAAGAGAGTAATATGGCGTTTATGTCATCTCATAGGGTACATTTAGCACTATCCCTACCAAAAGTTTGAAGAAAAAAGTCGGAGCCGTTTTTGAGAAAATCTAGTTTTTGTAATTTTTTAAAATTGCACATATTGCACGCAATATTGCACGAAGACTACTAAAATTTTGAAAACCATTTACATGACCTTTATGAAAGAACTCAATATGCAGAACAAATTTTATATGAAAAAAAATCTGAATTTTCAATTTTGTATTTGGAGAAAGACGCCGAAAAAATTCAAACTTTCACAATTTTCGAAAATTCAGAGTTATCCGCGAAAATCGGACCTATGCCATGTTAATAAGTGTATTTTACTCTATTCATACAAGAAATTTAAAGAAAAAATTTGGAGCCGTTTTTGACAAAATTTTGAAAATCACCACGGGGGGGCTTCATATAAAGTACCCCCAAATTTTGAAGAATCTTTTTTGAAATCTCAAAGCTTCGACTAGAATCAGATCGACTGGGGAATATCAATTTTGATGAAAATCGACCGAACGGTTTAGGCGCTAGCAGTGTTCACAGACGGACGGACAGACAGACGGGCGGACAGACGGACGTTTTCCTTTCAATTGGGTTTTCGGTATCAAGGACCTAGAAAACAGGGTTTCTGGCTATACCACGTGTTAGAGGATTTTTTTTTCTTAATTTAGCAACTGGTTTTATCCACTTCTTCGTTTTCACGGCCCGGCAATTATTTGTTTTCCGCCGAAAATTGGCCATTTTTTCGCGCAGCATTACATAACTTTCCCTATACTACGTATATCACTCCGTGTATACGTACGTATAAGGGAAAGTAAAAAATCGAAGAATACCACGTGTGCCTTAAATTCATTGAAACATTGATTAAATGAGAAATTAATGTGAAGGCGAATGATTAGGCGAGCAAAACGGCATCGTCTCAGGATCAGGGAGCTCTGAGAGCCGGGAGTTCTATGCTAAGCCATCTGTATCTTTTTCTCTGTTCCTAATTGACTGATGATTTTGAATATTAATCTGTAGTAGCAGTTCACGTTTAAACACATTTTGACATTCTTTGTTTAACTATTTTGGGATATTTGTACGAGAAAAAGTTTTTTGAATGATCATAGGTGTAAAGTTGGCAAAATTGATAGCTCAGATACCTGTAGTAATGTTTAAAAACTGTAACATTACTGTAATTTAACATGTATAAATATGCATTTGTGTACTTTGAAATTTTTAATTGATTTGGTTGATTAGTTCATGAGAAAAAGATATTTATGTTAGTATGGCTTTGCATAGAACTCCCGGGCCCCTTAAGATGTAGTTTGTTCTTTTTAACTAATTATCTTAGTAGGGGATTATAACTCAACGTAACGCAACATGAGTGAAGAAGACACTCTGAATAATGATATTCATATTATACTTCGGTTTTTCTTTCTTGGCGCACGGGGGTGTGTCAACGGTATTTCGCGTCGTTGTCCGTTGTGCCGCCAGGAATCGCATGATCACCAGCACTGCTGGATACAGTCGCGATCATGCGACTCCTAGCGGCACAACCGAGAACGCCACGAAATACCGTGAGATATTCCATTTTATTGACATCCCCCGTGCGCCAAGAAAGAAAAACCGAAGTATAGTACAGGTGCTAACGCCTTTGGAAGTCCCTCCCATATGAGTTGCAGATCCCGTAAGCAGCTCTCCTCGCCCGCACTTCCTTCGGAGTGGAGCCTTGCGCTGCTTCCCCTCCTCCCCCCTCCCTTCACCCCCCCCCCCCGTGTCATCGAGCGCCAGCCGTTCCCTCGCGTGCTCTCCGCGCAGAAGGTTCGCCCTGGCGGCGGCAGGTGGCGCTCGGATGCCGCCCTCGAGCAGCGCTTCTCAACCTATCGTGTTTTCACGCGAGTCTGGTCTCCCTCTGGCTGCGCGCCCGCCTTGCTTCGTAATCGTTCTTTCAAAGTACATTTGAGTTTCCTTTCAATGTGACATTGGATAAACAAGTGAATTTTTAATTTTAATTAGTTCATTATTTCTCGTCGAGAATTTATTCCCTATTATTTTACCATGTCACCAATATTCACTTTGATACTATTTACTCTGTGTTTCATCAAATTACAAAAACAACCTGTGGTATTCATTGACAATGTTATTTTAGACTTGATTAGATTTGTTAATGATGATCATTCCTGTCTATGTATTGTGCATCGTGTATAATAATTTTCTGTATTTCCGTTTTTTATAGTGCATGACGTGCAAAAGCCTGATGATAAAAGAAAATTCGTTTTCGGAAACTTGCCATTGATTGATTGTGTCTTTGAAATAA
This sequence comes from Acheta domesticus, assembly GCA_031308135.1. Lineage (NCBI taxonomy): Eukaryota > Metazoa > Arthropoda > Insecta > Orthoptera > Gryllidae > Acheta > Acheta domesticus. The sequence continues at coordinate 1,797,559 of JAHLJT010005437.1, read as the reverse complement.
ATGTTGATTGAAATCTAGAAAGATGACTGGTGTACTTTAATTTGTTGACTGTCTATAATTCTATGGAGCTAATTAGTGAAATGACAAGAGAAATTACATACAGCCGTAAGATCAAAGATGAAGTTACATTTTACAACAAGTGCTGCGACGTACTGTCAAGGTCATATAGCCAGCGAGCTCATAAAGTTCCGTAGATAACATTAGCTGTAGCCAGATGATATAAATGATAGGAACTCATAATTTTAGTAAAAGAGCCTAGACTAGAAAAAGTAAAGAACTGAACGTTAAATGTTTGATTAGTTACATACTTGCATATACTGGAAAACATTTTAAAATATAATTTATTTAGCAACCGTCAAACTGAAAGAGAATGCTCATTTAGAAGATGAATTCAAACACTTAGTAATTAACTAAGATTAAATATTCAAGAAAACAATTATGCAATCTGAAGTTACAATTGTAAATATTGCACAATTATTCGTTTTCTGCTTTCGTTTAGATAATTAATTTTATTAAGGTAATATTTCAAGAACTGAATATTTGTGTTACTTCCTGAGTAAGAACATATTTCTTATGTGTGTGCTTTTGATTTTTTTTCATTAGTATCGTATTTCTTTTTCAGTAATTTTGATTGTGTTTTATGCATTGTTTCAATTCTATGTCTTGGTCATTGAAGGTTAGTGTGAGAACGTTCTTTCTAGATTTTTCTGTTTTTTGGAGGAAGAATTATTTTCTGTTCAAAGGTAAACTGATTTTAGATTATTTCTTTCATTTCCTAGAAGAAATGTTATAATAATTAAGCGAACAATAATTTTATTAAGCTGAGCAGGTAATATACATTAATAAATTGGTGAACTTTAGTTCAGTATTATAAAACGCGCAGGATAGTGTTCAGCGTTATTTTGAATATCCTTTATTAATAAATCCTCTTTCAATTATATATTCCTTTTAAACGTTATTTATTTAGAAATTAAGCAGTTTAATGCCTAAAATCAAGAGTCATAACTAGACCTTTGATTTTAGGACAAATGCCTATTTAGGATGTTGTGAAAAGTAATTGCAGATGTTTACGAATCATGAGAAAATAGATGTACTGAAATCATCTAATATGCATAAAATGTCCTAAAAAGGGCGGTTGATGTCTATTTTAATATGTTGTTGCCTAAAACAAGTGATTTTCAAGAACGATCGTATTTTAAATGGTAAATTTTGAAATTCGTTTTACGGAAACGCAAAAACTTTTCCGAAATACAAATATTGTGTGATCGAACAATGCATCGAAATCTTTCACTCAAAATACCGAACAAAAGGAGCCCTGCAAGTCAACATAATAACGATATTTCACGCTCGTCTCCGATCAGCACGCACTTCTTGGGCAATTGCACCTATTCCTGATGCAGCTGCGCTGTTCGCAGGTTGACGCTCATCGCCGCAGTGCGTCGTCTGCGAAGTCCAGTCGAGGAAAGCGACAGACAGGCCAGGCGAAAGCGTACTCTCGGACAATCATATATTACAAAATACTGTTCAGTGTTTAAATGTGTCGTGTGGTACAAGTTTTTTGGGGGGTGGGGAGAAGGGACGAGTGAAAAAGTTCCAGGAGACGTGAGCATGAGAAACGTAACCAAATTTGTTTGCTCCTATAAATCTATGTCAGTACAAAGTTCATTTTCAGCCTTAAAAATGATTTTAATAGACAAGACAGCATTATTGTAGAAAATTTGGAGAAAATATTGATTATATACTATACTGCTAATTATGAAAGTGAATCAAAAAAATATGCTTGTTGTCTCTCTCATAAATGTACAGATACTTTTTCCTGCATACTTTAATTGCCTAATTTAATCTTTTGAGAAGTTCTATATGCCAGAAATCTAACTTTTTCATGTCAATTTTTTGCCTGGCTTAGTCATTCTGTAACTTATTTTAAGTGCCTCAAACGTCGATTTTAATGCCTATTAGTGTCTAATTTTGTTGCCTATTTTAGGTGCCTAAATCAAACCTTTTTTGTGAGTAAAATTCCGAGGTCTAGTCTTAACACTCAAATTTTTACGCTAAAAAAGAAATGGTATTTCCCGTTTATTAGATGTAGATTGAGTTAAAGGTGGTGATATGAACCATTTATATAATATGAGCCACCTTGGTATCTTTTCATACATCGCAAACATTCTAGCAGGAACAATTTTAACTAGTCTAATAACTCATGTTGCCAATATAGCTTTGTGGTTCAGTTGTATATGCGAGCTGATGTGAAACAGAGGTGTTCATGTTGTCTCGGTTCTAAAAGCTTTGGAAGGTAGGTTTTTGGCTTTTAATTACAGTTTGAGTTCGCTTAGACCATTTTGATTTTTTACGAATGAAATACAATATGTTTTAAACGTTGTTTTTATGCATTCAATTTGTAATTTCGAACTATCATAGACCGGTTTTAGTTTGCAGAATTTTAATATGGCGATGGTTGTAAAACGAACCCCGAACTATGGTGAGTATACGAGCGTATATATACGTATGAGCCCCAAACTTTAAGTGGCTTGTATTACATACACTAAAACTTGTGTTTGTACTTTTTTGTTTTAGATTCCACCAAAGATTCGAGGGCCAAAACAGTAATTACAGCACAATTAATTAAAACCATTCATATAAACGAATATTTTTGTGTTCGCAATAGCGTCCAAATTTGCCCCCCCTCCCCCCCAATGAAAGATCCGAAATCCCGCCTCTGTATTTGTTTGACACTAACATCCCCCGTTTCATCTTTCACTGTCAATTCCGTTGGCTGTTTTGGAACACGGAGAGAATCAGAATGCTAAACTGGGCGCATTGCAGATTCAAAATTTGGGTAAGGAACTGTGCGTTTTGCTTTACTTGAGATTCTAGTTACTTTCGTTAAACAAAAGTAGCAATCTGCAAGATGGTCTCTAGGTTCCCTTTACAACTGTAGTAGTGCAAATGTCATAGATGCGTCGGTTCTTTGAAACCAACCTCTTTACAGCGTTAGTAACATGAGCAACAGATCTGTGGTGACGAACACTTACCCTCTCTACCTTTCATTCAAAATACAACTCGTACTCCTCGGAGAAATGGGATGTTTTTGAGACTTGGTCGTAAACTCGCCATACACATAACAGAAAAGATCTGGTGAATTAAGACTTCCCAGACATCGTTGAGTATAAAAATCGCAAGAACATGCTCTAACAATTTTCTTCACATTAGCGGATTTACACACGTCGAGAATAGATTGTGTGCGATCTCACAATCGACTGGCTGATGCAAGTGCAACGTCCCTTCACCTGCTCAAGTGCATATTTCCCTTCCCCCTCCACTGCCAACACTAGGCAATGACATTGCTAAAATAACAATGGGATAAGCGCCGCGACAACATCAATGAAGACCTTGGGGGCAATAACATGCGAAGCCACGTTTCTGATAAAATCGAGATATTAGTGTATTTCGACATAATGTATCTAAATGATGTGCTTTTATTTTAAAGATTCGCCGCGAGATGGAAGTGTAATTCATAAATTAATGTTCTTTATCTCAGTGTCTAGAATGCAATGTTAAATTTTACTCTCTTTTCTGTTAATAAGAATAGGAAAAGTGCTTATCGCAATAAGGTTTCTCATATGGGAAGAAGGTGCAATCAAATTGGATGTTTAAGAATGACCTCCTTTTTATTACTTTTCCGTATACATGCGTATTCACATATATGGAGTAATATACCTAATATAGGGAAAGTTATGTAATGCTGCGCGAAAAAACGGCGAATTTTCGGCAGGAAAAAATTCGTTGCCGGGCCGTGATAACAAAAAAGTGGATAAATTAAGAAAAAAACCTAATACGTGGTGTAGTCTGAATCCCTGTTTTGTAAGTCCTTGATTGAAAGAAAAAATACAGAATGGCACAGACTTTCCCATTTCAGTTTTGTATTTCCTTTGGTCTCAGCTAGCTATTCGCAGTGCCACATTCTCTTGCCAGCTGATATCTTTTTCTTAGTTTTTTTCGGTTTCCTAATAGTACAACGGAAATATTATTTTAAGAATATTAAAGAACAGTGAAACCTCGTCCTAAATGGCAATTTTCTTTGAAAAAATTGAAGCCGTTTTTAAGAAAATGGCGTTTAAGCGCTACTGTAAATTCAAAATATGAAGCTCTTTTTGACAGGAATCTTTTGTGATTTCGTAAAACTTCATTAGAAATCATTTGAAGCAACTGACAAGTACAAAACTGTTTGCAAATTGCTGAAAATGTGCATATTAGCGGTGTAAGAGATCTTAAAAAAAACAATTCATTCAATTTGTGCAATTTTTGAAAAAACAAACAAATACTTGAAAATAAATTTTACGTCACATTAAAGAGTGCAATTTGCACTATCCGTCCGGAAAGTTGGAAGAAAAAAAATGGAGCCATTTTTTTAGAAAATGGCATTTGAGCGTTTATGGAAATGCGGGAATTTGAGCTAGTTTTCACAGAAAACAGTTGAGTTTTCGACAAACTTTATTTAACATTATTTAAACACGTGTACTGGTAAATTTAATGTGAACAAATCTCCACTATTGTAAATGTTAACGACGTGAGAGATAAGTAAAAAACATTACATTTTTGTAATTTTGAAAAAACAAAGAATAAAGCAATATGGGGTTTAGGTTAATTCATAGAGTACATTAGGCGCTATCGTTACCAAAATTGTAGAGAAAAATTTGTCGCAGTTTTTGAGAAAATCTTGTATTTGATTTTTTTTAAATTGCACATATTGCACACAATATTGCGCGAAAAGTACTCAAATATTCAAAAAAATGTGCATGCATTGCGTTATAAAATGTGAAAATTTTAACCGTGAGTTAACCGTGAAAATTGTAAATATCGGAAATACTACTTTAAGTGTATTTTACTCTATTCTTACAAATAATTTAAGGAAAAAATTTGGATCCCTTTTTGAGAAAATTTGGAAAATGTCCGGGAGACTTCGTGTAAAGTACCCCAAATTTTATAGAATCTGGTCCAAAATATCAATGCTTTGACTCGAGCCAGATCGATAGGGGTTTCTTCAATTTGAAAAACATCATACGTATGGTTTAACTGCTAGTGGTGTTCACGCACGAACGGACGGACCGACGAACCATGGACCGACTGACCGACCGACGGACCGACCGACCGACCGACGGACTGACCGACCGACGGACCGACGGACGGACCGACCGACTGACCGACCGACGGACCGACCGACGGACCGACCGACGGACCGATCGACCGAGCGACGGACGGACCGACCGACCGACGGACCGACCGACCGACGGACCGACCGACCGACGGATCGACCGTCCGACGGACCGACCGACCGACCGATGAACGGACGTTTTACTTTCAATTGGTTTTTTGGTATCAAGGACATACAAAACAGGGATTCTGGCTACACCACGTGTTAGGGGATTTATCTTCTTGATTTAGGAACTGGTTTTATCCACGTTTTCGTTATCAGGGCCCGCCAATGAACTTTTCCGCCGAAAAACCAACATTTTTTCGCGCAGAGTTACATAACTTTCCCTACCCTGTATTACTCCGTTTATACATACGTACCCGGAAAAGCATTAACCAACAATCAAAAAACATTGAATCGGTAGGGTAAAATTGAATTACATAAAAATACAAAAAATTAATTATCCAGCACATTTCGTCAACGACGTCAACTCACGGACGCTTCAAAATAATTCTGAAAGACATCTATCTGATATTATTCACAGTAGACGACATTGTTGCCGTAAACGCAAAGTGAAGTATGGTTGTTGAAAGACGTGTATTTGTTATGCTTTACTGTGACCTCGTCGCCCGGCGAGTTCGTCTCCGGAGTTGCTGCCAAGGGACTGGGGCTTGCAAGCAGCCCTCAGCTGGCGCTGGCGGAAGGGGGTGGCGGGTCCGAGGCGCTGGCCGGGGCAGGGGGTGGGGGGCTGTGCTATTCGGGAGCACCACTAGTTTCATTCTCGCTTCAAGTCAGCTCCCTAAATAGGGTGTACGTTGCTAATACATGTCTATCTGATACCACAAGACAATTTAGAAACACGGATATTAAGCTACCTTTTAAACTAATGCTACAGCTACAAAACACAACTTTCTTTATTTTTGTAATGGGTTTACGATATTGTTGCAACATATGCCTTGCAGATATTTCACCATCGCTTCAACTCTTCAATGAAACTATAACCATGGAACGGATTTTTGTGTAATTATATGTTTGTGTATCAACAAGATAACTGCTTTTAATTATATTTTTTAGAGTTCATAAGTCATTCTGAATTAATTATGTTACTTATTTTTACATATTTCGATAAAATCACATATTTTTACTGTAAACGCTGCAAATATAGCTTCTTATTCAGATTCAGATTAAAAAAACATTATTTTGAAAAACTTAAAATTTTAAACAAAAGTAGCACTAAGACCATTTACAAGACGTTTAAAAGCGAAACTTTTCATCAGTTTTCAGGTAAATGTTTTGACGGTGTGGGTGCTCGTGGTGTCCATTAGTGGACTGACGAAAATTCATTTTGAAACAAAAACTATAATTTTCGGTGGCAGGAACTTCCAAAGCGTTAATTTACATCAAAATCGTATTTCTTGTAGCATTGCAATATTATTTTATACATACAAAGTGTATTCTGTACGAAGGCGAAAATGAAGAGTGTATGTACTTCTCATTGTTGTAAAGGGTAACAGTTTTACCTCCGCCCACTCCACCCGTCAGTGTTCTTCATTTTTCCCGCGCGTGAAACACCACTACGACAAATGCGCATAGGAAAGGAATCTTCTGACTTCAAGGGGTACCTTATACGCAGCTTGAACCACGATTTCAGATTTGGGTTACGGCGAAACGAACGTTATGGACAATGCTCGCTCGCTTGATCTCTGGAAAGACACAATGTATCCCTCTTATTAGAAGATAATATGAAGAAATATACAATCATAGAATAAATCGTTCACCTTTTTACCTCATTCCCACATGAAAAGCAAAGCCTTCTTTTAATTTGTATTGCACAACGACAAAGAAACAAAGAAACTTTATATACCCGCTCTTTTCGCAACCAGCACGCGGTTTTGGAGGGAAGCCCGACGCGGTACGTTCAAAATGCAAATTCTGAGCTAGTAATTAAGTCCAAAGATTGTTATTAAAAACCAATTTCCCGCCACGGCGACAAATTTGAATCATTTTTGAAGCCAATGCCAACATTTACAGTTCAGGAGGACTGTACAAGAGAAACGTTTTTATGTGACTCTTGTGAAGGATTAGAAAAATATGACGCGAAAAAAGAAGATGAAAATAGAGTTGGTCGTCTATAAGAACAAGGAAGATTGTAAACACTGGTCGACCGTGATTTTGTTAAATGGCTAACTGTAGTTGTTTCTTTTGTATTTTGCTACACTAAAGTCGAATGCAACCACAAAAGTTACCTAACAGGCTCAATTTTTATGTAATCGCATATGTGCGATTACACAAATATGTAAGTCATATATACATACTAAAACGATATATATTTCGCAGATAGGCAAGAGTCGTTTATGCTGAAACGCTAATCGCTTGCAGGTTTATTATATGACGGTAGCCGCCAACCATATATGCTATTGCATATTCCACTGAAGATACGAAACAGACGCCACGTTGATCGAATAAGTTGATCAATTTCGGGAAGTGAACTGCGGCGATACACACACGACGCGACGACTCGGACGAGGACAAACTGAATTTTGCTTTTTTCAAACTAGTGCGACAGCAGCCATCGCAGAAATCATTTTGTGAAGCAGCACTTGAACCACGTCTGATACCTGGACAAAAAGTGTGACAAATTTTAAACCCTGTACACGTATATCCTCCTCTCTAACATATCAATTTCAGATTGATAAAAAAATTGTGAAGGCAATGGGGAAAACTCAGCCAAGTTTCCTGCACTTAAAGAACAAATTGCCGAGGATCGCTGAGGTGCAAATAAAGGAGGATACGTGGAGAACCGTAGATGAAATAACTCATGAATGATGAAATAATGCAAGTCATCTCCGATAACCCAATATTAAGTCCACGAAGATGACTTCCATTATTCCATCACGTAATTACCTCAACTTTCTCACAGAACGTTTGAGGGATCGTGACGCATGTGTGAATGGCGTTGAAGATGCTGCTTGTCTAGGACTTTTTTTTGTTTTTTGTTTTTTTTGTTTTTGTTTTTGTTTTCTTTTGTTTTTTTTGTTTTTTTTATTTTATTACTTGAATGAATAATACATGGTTCAGTAATATTACTTTTTCACATGTAATTCTTCTGGCTTGCATTTAACCTTTAATTTTTAACCTTTAAATTTTGCATTTTTTAGCAGTGCTAAAACGCAATTTTCTTTAAAATGACACTTAACTTTTAAATGAAAATTGCTATTTGGGGCTAGTTTTTTGTGTTCTTTAATATTCTAAAATTAATATTTTCGTTCTACCAACTGAAAACCGAAAATTTAAGAAAATGGCAATAGTATATTGTGCAATTAGTTAATAATGTTGTCCTTTTTTGCACGAATAAGAAGATATTACCGAACTCACTCCTAACGTCGTTCGTTCGGTAAAATCTTATTCGTGCAAGAAAGTAACATTATAAACGAGTTGCATACACTATTTTTTGTATAACAGTATTATAAGGATTTAAGGAAGGGAAATTAATTTGGATCTTAAGTTGTAATTCGTAGTTGTAGTAGTTCTCGAATTCATGTTTTGACGTCATGAATGCTACCTAAGCAACGAATTTGTTTACAAATGGTAATTAGTTTGAAAGTCGCGATTCAAACATAATGGATTTGCCTAGAGAAATTGTGGAAGAGGCTGCAAAAGCAGAAAATGCTATGATACTGAAAAAGTCTTGCAAACTTTATGAGAAAGAGTACCTAGTTTAGGAAATGGATGAATGAAAAATATGCAAATTTTTTATGCGAAGCTGTTGTTCTTTCGTATCTGTCGGAGCAGTTTGGTCAAGTTAGTATAATGCACATGCTAGAAGAAAGACGTTTGTTAATTTAATGCATGATTCTTTAAACATTATGTTCACAGCATGTAAAGCGTCCACACTATGGTGCACTTATTCCAAATTAAAGGCAATACTAAAGATCAAAGACAATATTGATATTGGAACTTTTCATAAAGTAAGTTTACTTATGAAACAAGCAAATGTGGGATATCAACCTATAAAAGCAATGGTATTTTCCCAACAAGATATCAACTCATTTTTTACAAAAGCTGATGATGAAACTTTTCTTTTAATGAAGGTATAATAATGACAATGGCAATAATAGTTAATTTTTATTTATTAACTGGTGTATTGTATTAATAACTGGTATGATTTTCAGTTTGTTGCTATTTTTGGCATATTTGGTGCTTGTAGACGTGTCGAACTGTACAATTTGTGCATTAAGGATGTGAAAGAGGAAGGTTCTGTTTTGATAGTGAACATTAAAGCGACAAAAAATGACAAGCCCGGAATATTTACTATCGTATCCAGTGAAGAATTTAATTATATTGAAGTCTGTCAAAAATACATTTCCTTAAGACCCTTACATGTTAAACACAAAAAACTTTTTTTTGTTTTACAATCATGGCAAATGCAGCTGCAATCCAATTGGTATCAATATATTTTCGAAAATACCAAAAAATATTGCAAATTTTTGAAAAGGACCAAATGCAGAAAAGTACTCTGGTCATTCGTTTAGGAGAACATCCGCGACGTTTCTCGCAGATAATGGTGGTGATATCACTACACTTAAACGTCATGGAGGATGGCGGTCTACAAGTGTACCCGAGACATACATGGAAGAACCGGTGAATAACAATATTCAAATATCTAACAAGATATTGGTTAGTGCAGAAAGCAAAGAAAAAACAAGCATTTTAGATATAAATGCATGTTCTGGAGTGTCACTGACCAATTTATCGAATTTTACAATTAATGTACATGTTCATAAGAATTTATTTGACGTTTTTTGTTGTTCTTATTATGTTGTTCTTGTTATATTACCAAATAAAAACAAAATATAATTTTAAAGGAGTAATAAATTAATAAATCATTTTTTAAAAGTAAGTTTTTTCATAACGTATTTGATTTTACTGCGAACACTGCAATTATTTACATGGTACCACTGCCTTCTTTAAACTCCATAACTGATAATATATAGGGGCCATGACTATTACGTCAGTGATGGCTTATATTTCGTACAGAAATACAAGGCCAGGCCTTGACAGGAATAGCAATGACGTAATGATTCGTGCAATAATATACCATATTAAGAATGATTTTGTTAATGGAAAAGGGTTGTGTAAAATGTTGGTATAAAAAAATATACTTTGGCGGTGATAGATGGCATCTGGCAAGAAAGAGTATGTGGCAATTCCATAAAGCTAGCGAAGACCCAAGGAAATAGAAAACTAATACGGGAAAGTCTGTGCCATTCTGTAGCAGCACTAGTTTTGTTTTGCTGTCAACTCATTATTGCCAAAGACTTCTGTGTTCTTGGTATTCCTTGCTGGTATCTTTAGTGATGCATTTCTGCAACCACTGTTTTGTTTGCACGCTATAATCAGATTTTGTAACGCTCCATTCGGGATAAGTGCATAGTGACGTAAACTTTACACTGCGCGCCGGCTGTTGTGCTAAAATATTGTATAATAATTTGGCCTAATCGAAATTTTCTGTAAAATGTCCAGATAAAGAATTCATGTGAACGAAAATCAGAATATTCTTCAAGAGCTGTCTGATCGGAGGAAGATCATGAATTAGATAGTGACAGTGACAGTAAACGAATGTTGAAAATATAGACGAGCATCAGAACGATACTGGATCGGAACAATATCTTTTTGATACTAAATACGAACGTTTATTAACGGATATGTTTTTTGGGAGTAAATATCATTCTTAGATAATATAATGCGACATAAAATTCCATTGTTCTACAATTTCTTTGATATTTCAAGAGTCATTGAAAGTAAAATTTACGACACGCGTCTGCTGGTGTGAACATTCCACGGGCGCCCGCTCGAAGGTTAATGGAACACTGTTGGATGCACCAAGTGCTCTCTCTACGAGATTATTCACAAAAGCAATGTTCATACTTGTGGGATGATTAGACTTAAATCCGAGGAAGGTTCCAGCATAAATGGGCTTGGCATACAGTTTGTGAGTCTAGGTTTGAATTCTAAATATGATAAAATCCAAAAAATTGAAAGTGTAGTTAACGTCTTGTTCTAAAGTCAAATTTAAATCAGAATGATAAGAATTAAATTTATCGAGCACACAATCCACTAGATCGCGTTTTACAACGAACAAGGTATCATTACAGAGTAGGTGGAGAACTTCGTATTTAGTTGAGAGAACACTTAATTTTACAATCGTCGCATTGTTATTTCACAGAGGATGTAGCAGTCCCTTTTGAACACCCATCTCGTTGAAAGTAAATTTTCTCAATACATAAAAAGGTTATATTGTTGAGAAATAACTTGATTGTTAATAAAATTTCCTAGTGTTTCTCCAATTTACCTCGAAAACAATATTTGAAATTTTGACCTTATTCGGTATACTAGCTGGTACCCGGCGCGTTGCTGCCGCAGAAGAAATAATTGAGGAAATATTCCTCTCCCTCCTCTCTTTTTCCTCCTCTCTCATTTTCCCCCCTCTCTCTCTCTCTTTTCCATCTGTTTCTTTTCCCCCTCTGTGTCTCTTTTCTCCGTCTATTTTTCCCTCTCTGTGTGTCTTCTTCCCTCACTCTCTGACCCTTTTCCCGCTCTCTCATTCCCCCTCTCTCCCCTCTCTTTTCCCCTCTCCCTATTTTACCTCTCTTTCATTATTTTCCCTCTATTTTCCTTCTCTTTCACTATTTTCCCTTTCTTTCTCTATTTCCTTATCTCTTATTTTTCATCTCTCTCTCTTCCCTATCTCTTCTTCACTTTCCTGTCATCAACTTGCGCCGCCTGCTCCTTGTGTTCTCCTCGTCCTCGCCCCACAGCACACGGCAACGCCCAGCAACAATGAAGCTCACGTGGATTGGGAATAGCATTTAACTGAAACGCTATCATGTGCTCTAGCGTCATCTAGTGGAGTTACAATAATTGTACTATGCCTGTGTTCTTCCCGCAAGTGCAAGCAAATGTTGACACATTTTTATCGCAATTGGATGCTGCTGCGGCAACGCATTAAGCACGAACCAACAAACATTGATTTTTATATATTAGATTAATTTTCTGTATAATAATTTTTCTAGCTTATGAAGAACCCCGCATTGCCGGGGTATTTGTCATAATTTTGTATTAAACAGAAAGTGAAATTCCATCTATTCCCGCCCTGTGGCAGAGCCTACTTCTATTCTACCGTATATTCCCTCCACGCTATCACGCCTCTCTGCCTTGCTCCAATGTGGAAAAAACCTTCTACACACTACAGCACTTCTCACTAAAAAATATTTAAATTTTAGTCCTATTGGGGTTCCGGCTCCCCAAACTCCTTTCTCTTTATAACTGAAAATAATGAACAAATCTAAAGTAAAAAATTAAATGCATTTACTTACGTTATTCTGTTTGTGGAATTTTATGTATTATATACCAAAACTTACAATAACTTGACACATTATAAATCTTACTCTTTTTCATATTTTTTTCTTCTCGCGTATTCATATAGAAAAGTTTGAAATTGGTCTTGCCGCATCAATCGACGTTTAGAAATAATTAAAGTAATTTTAATTGGATTCTAGTACCTGTTTTAGGATCCTTGATAAATTGTGGCTGACCAAAAGGAGCCATTAACCACTTATGCGCTTATAATATCTCCAAAAATCCGAGATCACAATGAATCCCGGCTAGACAACACTTTTTCTCTTATTTAAAATAACAACCTTCAAAACCAGCGTTGTCACACATTAAATTCCTCCAAATACCCATTTACCAATACTATTTTACTTTAACTGTACTCCCGTTTTACTAAAAACTCTATTAATGCCGAACTGTCATCAGTTTAACCGTTCCTTCAGCACCCAAAGGTACTCTCTGCTACATTAAAACACTTCTCTGAAGCATGCATTCCTCCATCAGTTTCAGAATAACTCGTAAATCGCACTGTCACTCGTCTAATCTGCAAATACGTAATAATAATGCTTAATTTACTACAATTAGACATATGTGCATATATACCTTTTCACGGCAATGTTAACCACATTCATCAGAAAATGATGTCTTCCAAACATTTAGTCTCTTGTACACTTAATGCACTCACGTCTGCACGCAATTAAAATCACAAAAAATCTAAAAACAACACTTTTCTATACTCCCATACAAATTGTTCGTGATCTATATCTATACTAATATATAAAGACAGAACTGCACTGACTTAGGCCCGCAACAGCCCGCACCGAGGAATGCGTTGCGAGAAATGTGTGACGAGAAATGTGGAAAGAGGCCGGCGAGGCTGCGTCCACACACTACAAAGAGGTTATTCGATGTCTCGAAATGCCTTTGTGTACCACAAGCCGAGAGTGATGGCAGCAGTTTTAGCTATGAGATCATCTGAGTCCCATTTCTTGTTTTATTAAATGCTCTTATGCAATTTTTACTCGTGATATCCTTGTTTTGTTACAATAATCGTAAACTATTTGTTTAACGAGTTCGAATTACCTACAGAGAAACACACTACTACATTGCATACAAATCATTATTTAATGTTAAAAAACAAGAAGTTAAGTGACGTATAAGGGAGAAGTTTTACATCAGCAAATTTTCTTGAACTCCGTAATCTCTACCACGCTCTGGTTTACTATATTTGTTGGTTGAATAATGAATAGATAATGATAAAATAATTCATAATAAAATTCACAAGTAATAAATTCATTCATAAATACCAATTAAGAAAAGTAATAAATTAATTCAATTCTTTCAAAATACCCTTTCAAGTTTCTTGCTTCAAATTTTTAATTTTATATTACTCGTGAGCGGATTTCACACAAATAAGAATATCTTCCATACAAGTTTTTACATGTTCATTTCCGTTTGAAGAGAAAATTCAAGAAAACAATTAAAAAACTGGTAGTTTATCGCATCTTTTACTGCCAAACGTTATAACCTCACTCAGTTCTTGCACTGTTTGGTGTTTTCCTGCGGCAGCGAACGCCCAAATGTCGTATAACAAGTGAAGGAGTAGAAATGTGTCCGAGAAAACTCGCTCGCCGACCGACTCGAGCAAGGAACTCTTTCGCCTCCGCAGAGGCGAACGAGGAAACTCTTTCAGGTGTGTGGGGTTCCATAAGAGTCCCTTGTTTCGATTTTCCACATTTCTCGTCGCACATTTCTGGAAACACATTCCTCGGCGTAGTCTGTTGCGGGCCTTACAGCGCGATAATCTCTGAATCTACTGAACCAATACTGATGAAACTTTCGTATTAGCTTCTACACGCAATTCAAGTTACTTTTCTAAATAAAGCGAAAAAAACTACCATTATACTAAAACAAATATTTATGGTTAGACAACTGACTGTGAAACATAAACAGTCCTGTAAATACACAATTTTTTACATTGATGAAAACAGTAGAAGATCTTAGACCTCATCCTCTGGTGGCGCGCAGCTAAACTATTAACATTGATCCACTATTGAATCTGTGATGTAAAGCCAAGCGAAAAACGTCCGGAAAAGTAATTATTTTGTGAATGTAGTAAGGTTTGCGATTGTAAATCATAGCCTATGTTACTCCAGACCTTTAAAGGAAGCTAATACAAAAGTTTCATCAGTATTGGTTCAGTAGATTCAGAGATTATCGCGCTGTAAGTCAGTGCAGTTCTGTCTTTATATATTAGTATAGATATAGATATAGATTAATATACAATATTTTAGAATTCTGAACTCTGTATCATGAGATTTTAATGCCACGATTGAATAAGTGACTTTACTTCTTATATTTGCCGTAAAAACGCTACTAAAAACCTTAATTCCAACTAATAAAAAACTGCCAACAAATTGTGAAATGCAATTACATAATTTCATGTTTTCTCGGTTTAGTTGATTTTGAAAATAGAGAGTTGTCAAAAAAACTGTAGTGATTTTTTTATCCAAATTCCGAAGACGCAGAGGAAAATTACTCATATGAGCCGATAAGATTGAAATGGTTATTTTAAAGTGAAATGCTGAGCTTCCACACAAGGTAATGGGGTTGCTGTGAGTTACTTACTGTCTGATGCCCCAAGTTTTTTCGTGCAAATTTCAGCATCTGGGCGCACGAAGGCCTTGAAGTTTTCCGTAGTTTCGGCCTGTAACAAGAGTCAATTTCAGATTGGAATGTTAACTAATGTATTTAGTGCGGCGACTGAATATTTTCGTAATGAATTTTAACCAGCCCACAAATACCCTAATGTCTATTCAACGCTGTATTGGAATTTTTTTCATTATTACGAAATGTTCTGCAAGGTATAAATATATAAATAAGAAAACAAAATTTTCAATTTCTAACACACATATTTATTACTGTAATTGTAAACGATATTTCATTTATTTTACGTACACAATGTGGTGCAATTAGCAGCATTCATACACAATATGTAAGTATTATTACCATTCACAATACATGAATTATTAAACTATGTATCTACTAACCTTAGCAGCATTCTATTAAGGCAGCACTAATTAGCAGCATTCATACTTCGATTGTGTCATATATTTTGCTTTTAATCTATGTCATATAGTGTAAAGAATCCATTTACTTAAACCCTAGCAAATGATTTCAAGTTGCCGAGTGCGTGTGCGGTAGTTGGAGTCAGGCCTTAGCCGGCCTCTAGCTGATGACGTCACTACAGGGTTGTGAGGCCTGGTATCTAGGTGGTATTGAAAGACCAGGGGTGGACTATACTTTGCCCCTCAAGGCCCGTCTCCACCACGGAATATGGCACGGCATTTCGCGACGTTCTCAGTCGTGCCACCAGATATCGCATGATCAACCATTGCATGCGATCATGCGACTTCTAGCGGCACGCGGGAGAAAGACGCTAAATGCCGTGTGATATTCCACGGTGGCTGTAGGTGCTTGAGGCACGGCTTGAGGGGCATCGCACTACGGCTGGATTGTGACAACAGAAGACACGGAAAAGAAATACTTCGGCAAAGAGATGACCTTCACGTTAAGAAGTCCTTTTATTGGAGAACAGTGACACTATAAAATCAGTGTTAGACCATCGAAAGCCACATTAAGTTTTGACCCAAAATTAGGGTTCATTAACCATTTTCAGAAAATAAAAATGTCCTATGTATGTTTAAAGTTTTACAACAAAAATTTAAAACTAATGCTAATTAACTTAAAAACTAGTGCTGGTAGGCAAACACAATCTGATGTCAAATTGGTTTTTCTCGTTATATACTAAAAAAGTGTCTTAAAATATGTTTTTATCAGAAAAAATAGTAAATCAAAGAAAGCAGTATACAAAAAAGTTTATATTTAAAAATTTATTGAATTGAAGAGAAACTAAACACTTGTATGTGAAATTAAAAATTATTTAAATAGAAAGTGGATCACATTGTTTTAAGCAGTGCTAACACTGCTTGACTTTCATTTGCATTTGTGTAATAAGTTATTATTTCATAGTATTTTTTTAGTGAAAGTTAATTTTTTTGAAGGGGTAATTTTGTGCTTGGGAATCGGAATCTAAATCTGGCCATGGGTAAAAGAAATTGAAATAGTACGAGAAATGATCAATTCTGTTTGTTATTAGTATTAGATAGTATGTGATCCATTTTCTTTTTGGCGTTATTTGTCTAAAATTTTGCACAAACCGAACAAGTCATGTTTTTTGGCTAAATGCTAAAAATGAATAAATGTCTTATTTTCAAAACTTTTAATTCTCTTAATTTTGAGTGCATCAAATCTTTCCCTGATACAAAGTAGTACAAAAGACCTGGTCCCTTAAAAATCAAACTTCCACATACTCTTGAAATTTTCTCTCTATGTTATAAGTTTATGAATGATTACCTAAATAAAGCAGCTCTTTAAAAATTATATGATCCAGTAATTTAATTTCACCAGAAGCATTAGGAATGCGGAAACTTACGACATGAGTATTGAGCATTAATGCCAATTTCATGAACATTATGGTGTTGCCCCATTTGCCAATGTGTTTTCCTACCATTCAGACAAGGAAGTTTTGGCTATTATTTTCTATCATTGTATATAATCAAAGAATGTGTGTAATAATACCTTTTTATAAACTGGCTCATGATAATTGTGTAAATAATTCACATAAGCCTCATTATTATCCCCTAATTTTTCCTTCCCTGCCCACAAAAAAATAATCATGCTACTTGTATATTTTGAGTTGTACATAGGTACTATTTACTAAATAAATCCATAGTACACTTCAATAAATACTATTTTAAACAATTTAAGTTTTCTGCTATTAAAAGCATGTAATCGCAGTATTCCTCTTGAAAGTGGCAAAATGTTCGTTCCCCAGTGCGGCAATCCAGTGCGCCTTGCTCCAGCACGCCCCTAGTGTCGTTTGGAGAAACCACAGAGAACTACTGACCGGAGCAGCAGACGCGGAGCCACGCTGCTGGGCTGCCTCTAGAGCAGTGATCGCCAAACCGTCAATCATAGCTACTAGTTTGATTGACGGGGCAACTTTTGGTAGATTGCGGTCATATTCAAGGTTGGCTAACATGGACTTGCTCTACAGAGCTCAGATCGAAGACTTATTTTTCTTGTTAATAGTTTCATTACGTTTTGTTTCATATTTAATAGAAATGTATGCTTATAGACACTAAACAAATGTTAAGATTTGAAAAAAAGAAGTTTTTTGAGCTCACAGTTGAATTGAAAATGATATGGTTGCTCACAAGCTTCATAAGTTTGGCAAACTTTGCTGTAGAGCCTCTATCTTCCTCTGTGCACTCAAGCGCTCCTCATTGCCACATCTTATTTCCGATTCCAAAAGGTCGCTTTCTTACTCCTGTTTGTCAAGTTCTTTCTTTGAATGCTGATACTTAACCAGTCCACAAATCACATTTGACCTTAAAAACAAATCACAAGGAGAAGGAGAAAATAAAGATGAAGAGATGTATGTAATATGTTTACTTTTATGTAATATGTTATTGCTCATTTGATGTGTGACTAATCTATTTATTATTTTTATTGTAGATTCTGATTTATGGCTTTCATCTGAAGAAGGACTGTGTGTCCGAAACTAGTGAACATTTAAGATTTATTTATATGTACCAATAAATGCAGTATGAATTTAATATAATGACTTCACAACTAGTCCTTTTGATGTAATGTTTAGATGTATAATGTCTATAAACTCAGAAATTGGGCCAAGATACTATGATTATGTTAATGGAAGATGAAGAGAGCAACTAAAACGGAAGGAAACAGAACTGTTTTTATTTGGCAAGATATTTATTCATTTATTTACAAGAATCGGCTTCGTACAAAGATGTAAGAGTTCGTATATTTTATTATATTGCGATAACTAACTTACAATTACCATTATTGAGCAAAAAAAATGATGCATATAATTAAAACAAAGATTATGAAACTGTAGCTGAATTATGATACAGCATTGTTCAGCAAAAACTACCAAAGAATATCAAAATATGGAACTATAATATATTGTTGTTTAGAGAATATAGTACTTTCAAAATTTTCCAAAAATAATGATATAGATCCTCCATAAAAATTTGTCAGAACAATATTAATTTACTAGGTTTGCTATTCTGTTTTTTCAGACCATGATGTAGGTAATTTTTTGAGGTCTACACAAAGTTCAACAATCAATTGGATCTCGCACCATATTTTGGTTAGACAAATTAAAATTGTTCTAGTATTGTTGGACAATCAATTCGTCAACTAATAATCCTAAAAAAATATGTAAAATCTGTAATTCATATTTGACTTGAAAGACTGTCAATCTTGAAATGATCATTAATGATGATCATTGATTCCCATAAAGTATTGAACATTTACAAAAAATGTTTCTGAATATTTTCAATTCTCCGCACAAGAGTGTATTATAACCGTTTGTTGAGTAGTACAGTACAGTCTCCATAATTTGAGTCTCACTTGTTCAAGTTTCCCATAAATCCAACTAACTAAAAAATTAATTTAAACAAATAAATCTATATGTGAAAAAGCGACCAAGAATGCCCAAACCCTTTACGGATACAATTTCCATAAGTAATGACAACGGAATGGAGATACAGTAGATTCGGCACAGGAGAAAAAATTGGAATACAATGGAAAAGTATAACAAATGTATTAAAAGAACAAGTGCCGAATTGCAAACAGAAATAGTAATTTCAAGAAGTGTACTGATAGTTTTTAAAAATATGAAAAGAATTTATAATTAACTTTTCAAAAACTATTATATGCTGTAATATTGTATAAAAGTTACGTTGTTTTTTCCCTATCTATCTTTGTTTCTTTGTTTGTTGGAATAATTTTTAAAATATGTCTGAAACTGACTAAAAAAGACAAAAACATAAACTTGATTATCTGTCAAGAAAAGACACCCAAATTAATCTTCAAAAAATCAAAATTTCTTAAAAGTTTTGTTCAATTAAACTCATTTGATTACTAGGCAAGTTGATCCTTTTTCAAGTACAAACTAATAGATGATCTGAATGACATTTAAGCAGTTAAGGATAACCTTCACAAACACCATCACTAAAAGACAGTCAGGCATCATCGCTTCAAACACAGCAACCCCTCTAAGAGGACTTGGTCACTTTGGTGCACCCGCGCCAGGCCTCGCGAGCACCCCCGTCAAGCGGAGGAGGAGGAGGAGGAGGCGTCGGCGGCGGAGGCGGCGGAGGCGGAGGAGGAGGCGGCGGCGGCGGCGGCGGAGGCGGAGGAGGAGGCGTCGGCGGCGGAGGCGGCGGCGGAGGCGGAGGAGGAGGCGTCGGCGTCGGCGTCGGCGGCGTCCTGGTCGTCCATCACGGCACGGCGCCGGTGCATCCGCTCGTGGATCCAAAATTCCCCTCCAGAAGAAAAGCGCCGCCCGCAGAAGGAGCACTCGAAGGGCTCCTCCTCCCCCGCGTGCGCCACCATGTGCACCAGAAGGTGCGACCGCGACTCAAACGCCTGCCGGCAAATTCGGCATCTCACGTGGACGTCCAATCGGTGGACGCGGACGTGGCGGCGAAGTTGCGCGCTGGTGCTGCAGTCGAGATCGCAAACGCGGCATTGGTGCCGCCCGCGGTGCAAGTAGTGATGCTCCATGAGCTTCACCCGGTTGGGGAAGCCCATGGCGCACTCTGTGCAATACCAGCGCGCCCCTGCACGGGGCCGACTCCCGCCGGCTCGTTGCGGGTCCATCTCCACCTGTTGGCAGAGACACTTCTGTAGCAAAGATGGAGGTCGTGCAACGACAATGGGAAGAGCAACAAGACCAACACCTGAATATTTGCATTGGGACCCAATTACTTCAAGGGTAGCGAATTAAAATCCTGATTGAGAGTTTTGCCTTTAGCTCATTTCAAACAATTGATTACACACTCTGGCGCGTGAACTGCGAAGTCCCTTAATAGTGGTGCATGTGTGTTCCTCGAGTCTTGGCGGTGAACGTCTAGATGGTGAGATCCGGTACAGACTTGCAGTCAGCTAGAGGGTTTCCCCAACCAGGTATCTCCCCCAGAAGACCACTGCCCAACCGGGACAAGCTCTAATATCGGTTTCCCGGCATGTGTCGTAGTGTAGTGCATGAAACGGTTGAGAATACGACAAGGTAGAGGAAGGAAAGATCGCGCGAGTTCCGTGGCCCATTTGTTAGAGTACTGCTCCGGCATTCGCCTAGTTTTAATCGGGGAAACCGTGGAAAACTACCGATCAGCCGACCGCTAGAATTGTTCTCTAGACAGCGTCTGAATTCGACCCAGCTATCTGGCTTGTTCATTTGATCAAAAACAGTAAAACTTTATGTGTGGGGAAAGAGATTATCTGCGCACATTTTCTTGAGGCCCAGAATTTTAAAAAAATGAAAAACTAGAAACAAGAATTTAGAAAATAATTTTTCAAATTTTTATTTTTCTAAAATAATAATGTTTGTTCCCGAGTTATAGAAAATAAATTTCAACGGTAAATGAACTGATTTGATTTTTCTGCATTGCTAACAAGAAAGGAATGAACATCAATTCTACTCCTACCATTACAAGAAAAAGCAGTGCTCAACAAGTGACTAGTGTCCAAAATCCTCGTCGGGACTCGAAACTAGGACCGCCCGGTCGAAGGCACTGCAGTACCATCAGTCGATGCCGCTTTTCCCGGTAGCTCAATTTAAGTATTATTTGCTTTCTTGCCTTTTGCTTATGTAGTACAGATAATATATGGTAATGCTGCGGGAGAAAACGGCGAATTTTCGACCGAAAAGCTAATTGCCGGGCCCTGGTACCGAAAAACTGGATAAACCTTGTTCTTATATGAAGTGAATTCCTTCGTTCGACTCCCAGCGTGGTCGTAATTCACGTTCAGTGGGTCTTCGCCAAAACGGGCATTCCTCGCTCCATTTGCCTCGTGTCGCGTCCCCTTCGCTCATTGGCTAGTTCGTACGGGCGCGTCCACTGCCAAGGGCGTTTGTCCCGTAAGTGTAGAGCAGGTTTTTCGTCGGTGAGGTGGCGGTGGTGATCTTCTCCATTGGATGGTGAGGATGATCTGACAATAATAGCATTTAATATCATATAATATACGAATTATGTCTTACGTAGCATCCAACGGCGAAGCATTACCTTTCATTTTACGGTCACGAAGCATAGTAAATTGGGAGTGCGCTACTTATGTTTGTTGCCAAATTACACAACAAGTGCTCTTATTCTCCAACAATTTAACATGACCTTATTTGAAGATGTGTGTTTGATGAACACATTTAATTACGAAAAACATTACTTCTTCATAATTCTGTGATCACGGGGTAAAAGTTCTTAAGTCGAAAATCGTAGTTTTGGAGAAAACAAGGGTTAGATTTTCGAGCCACCGCTTGTTCCTATGATAAACGCTATTGCTTAATGCTTTTTTTCTCGTTAAGGAGGCAACATTTGAATTCGGTCGTTTTACTAAAATAAAATATAGATATTTAACTTGTAGTTTCAGTACTTAAACCAATTTTGCCAAAAATTGACTTAAGAACTTGTACCCCATGACCACAATTGTAAATGTGGGAAGACGCCTAACAAATTTTTATTTTTTCAATTTTCGAAAAACCAGGGCTTTTAATCAACATCAGATCTACACCATTTTCTTAAATGTCCTTCAGGCTATCCAACAACAAATTTCATCAAAATCTATGGCGCCATTTTTTTGAAAATTTTGAAAATGTCGGTTTAATGTTGGTACCCCCAAAATTAAAATGTCGGTTTTAAATTCAAAGGGCCGCGACATCAGTCAGATCGATTGGGGAATATCAATATTGGAGAAAATCGGCTGAACGGTTTAAGCGCTACCGTTGTTCAAAAACAGACGTTTCGCCGTCAATCGATTGTTCGATACCAAGGACGCACAAAACAAGGGTAGTGGCTACACCACGTGTTAGAGATTTTTTCTAAATTTAGCAAGTGGATATATCTACTTTTTCGTTACCAGGGCCCGGCAATGAATTTTTTCTGCCGAAAATCCGCCGTTTTTTCGCGCAAATTTACATAACTATCTCTTCTTAAGAAGTGCCTTCTTAAGGGCGATAAAAATGTAGGGAAATTATTAATAGTAATTATTATTATTATTATTATTATTATTATTTCATTTTATACCTATTTTAGGGGTTCTGTCAAAGGAATTTCGAACATTAATTTCTTGTGGCGACACTAATGCGTATGCAAGAAGTTTCCCTCTCTGCCGTACGGCCTTAGCGTGGCCATGGTTCCATAATTTTAAATGTTGTGACAGAAGTTGAAAGCATTGTGAAAGGTTGGCAATGCAAAGGCACTGGCCATTGAAGTCGACATCTTCTTCTACTCGCCACAAGGTTTTCAGCGCTGGCTCTCGCCTCCTGGCCTGCGGAAACGTCCTGCATACTACTTTTTTTGTTTTCCCTAGTTTTCCTCAATTGCTTAAGGTTAATGCAAGAATGAAATGTATGTTTATAAACCTGTGGGGAAATGAGGCACTACAATTCTGGTAAACATTCAATAATAAATGTAAATATCATTTTCTATGGACCATTGGTGTTCAAGAAATTTTAATCACTGCTTGCAATTTATTAAATTCTAACCCTGCTGTGGTGCAGCATTTACTAAAACTTTAAGTTAAATGAACTCGTGTATCAAGTTCATTCAATTTTCACTCCATTTCAAACATTTGTCATTTCAATACAATGAATATGTTAATTCCTTTGATACGTTCTGATCACAGTCATGTGTTGATATTATATGTACAAAAGCATTATGTTACAGATATTTCTAGTTCTGATAGGTATAATTTTATTTTATTGCACAGTGTATTGCTTAAAAATTAAAATTATTTTTAGCCTTGCACTTAATTTTATATTTATTCCATAAATCCTCTAATTACTGCATTCGTATTATTTTTATTATTAAATATGATTCTACAATTTCATTTATTCTTCAGTTTAATGAGTTTATGAAAATTGTGGAAATTTTATTTTCATATGTAAATTGTAAATTAAATTACATTGCAGTATGCCTGTTGCAATTTATAAGCCGTGAAACAACTTAAATATAATGATTCCAGCAAATCAGCATTTTTGAAGGACACTGCGTACATTTAAACCTGCCGCGTCGGTATCCTCAGTGCACTTTCGTGTTTCATGTCGATGAGGTTGGCAGTGCCGAAACGTCGGCACTTGAAAATACTTGTACAATGACGGGCGCAGGAGGTTCTCGCGGCACGAGGTAAAATTTTAAAAAATCTCAAAAAGTTACTTTAACAGAAACCGTTTTGAAACTTCGCAGTCCTTTAGAAATAAGTATCAACTTTATTTTCATTTTTTTCTTCATATTTTTAATTCGTGGTAAAAATGAACTCGGTAACTTGAAATATAAAATAAAGAATTAACATTAAAAATATAATTAAAATAATAAGATAAATTTGATGAATGGTAAAGATTGAAGCTTTGATTTAAGACAAACTCAAAACGGAGAATTTAAAAAGATTGTGTGTTGGTGTTCATACAGTTAAAGAAAGTGTGTATACAGTTACGAAAAGAATTTAAAAAATGACAAAATCGTAAATATTTTAGCAACACCCAAAAACACATGTTTTGTTTGTGTTCATGAACCTGTAAGAAAATAATCAGAAAGATATGAGACATCGGGATCAATGTTCCTTCAAATTCTACCTATTTTGCGTGCAATGACTCTTACGTAGATGCCCTGAGCTGAAATGACTACAGTGCTTTCTCACTCAGAAATACATACTTACTACTCAAGTCAAGTTATTATTTTCTTTCCGAAAAAGAAAATAAATATCAATGGTTCTGTTTGTCTAGGTTTTACTTGTAAGTATGTAAGACCGAAATAACCGTTTTTTATTCATGTTTATTGTTTTTTTAGCGCAAATAAAGTAGTTGTAAAGTTTCAAAGTAACCTTTTTCACTCGTAGTTCTGATTGTAAACATTGGTTCCCATGTGTTGTGCACGTGTGATATTTTACTCCTGTTTATAGTGAGCATGTAGTATATATTTCAGTGATTTGATTGTTGTGTGTTGGTGTACGTGAAATAGTGGTGTAAATTTCCACAATCGAAATGTTGAAGAGTCCATGTAACAATTATATCGTGTTGAAGAAGCGACCTTCCAAGAAAACAAAAGCAGGGAAATTATCTTCTTTCAAAGTGCAAGCAAAAATGTCAGTGGAAACTGAAAAATCAGTGCAAGTTTCTGTTGTAGGCAATAATTCAAATATGAAAGACATATCAAGCGATTCATTGTGAAGTTCTATTGCACAAACAAGGGGTGTAAAAGTTAGAAGTATTTTCTTAATGTAATTTTACTTGCTCAGAGAATAGTGAAAATTTTAATTGCAGTTCTTATTTATTTATTCACAAAGATATGTGGAAATAATTATTTCTAGGTTTACAAACCAAAGAGGTTTGAAAGAGATTGATACTTTTGAAAATTAAAAATGTTGTTCCAAATTATTTGTGAAGTGCTGTGCTTGTGAAAACATACCATCGCAAGTGTATGCATCACCAATGAATGAAAGACGAAAGTTTTCAGAGACCTCCATTTGAAATTCATTAAAATGTGGTGGACTAGTTTCGTTTTTTAAGCAGAGACCATTCAGCTATACAAATTTACATGGGAATGATAACCACGGGGATCAAGACAATATTCTGAAATGTTACACAGATTCATGAGGGACAAGCACTAAAATTACGTCTTCTCAAAAAAGTGTTTAAAAAAAACAACAAATTTTCAAAAAAGCAAAGAAATTGTTCATAAACCATAAATAGAAGCCAATCCTTCATTAGGAAATAATGAACTTATAGACATTTGTGTATCATGATTGCTCTTTCCATAAGCATGAACACATATTGAATTATGGAATATGTATTGTTATAGATGTTTTCTCTGAGATTGTATTGGACTATGAATTACTCTCAAAGTATTGTATGTTTATGTGTGACTCCTGCAGAAAGTTTAGGAAGGGGAACTCATGAATTTGAAATATAGAGTAAAAAACACAAAGAAAGTGGAAAATGTCAACAAAATCAAACTGGGTCATAAAATTCTATAGGAAAAGATGATGCAGAAATTTTGTGATACACAGAAATGCTGTCAGATGGTGATCTAAAACACATACTCACCTAAATGAAATGAAAGTGTGTGATTATGATTCTGCGTTTATAAAGAAGAGTGCCTTGACCATGTGTCAGGGAACTGCGTTTCGCAACTTTGTGAAGGAGTGGGGAGGTAAAGGTGTGACATTGGGAGGGAAAAAAGGAAACACTTTGACTGAAAGAGTTACAAAAAATTAACCAGTTGTTACAGAAACATTATTGCTCAGAATGCAGACGATGTGCAAAAAACGAAAAATGATGTTTATGCCACCTTGAGACACAACATGTTCAGTGACAAGAACTCACAGCGTGGCACTTGTCCGAAGGGTATCAGCTTGTGGTGCTGTTACAATCGTCAAGTTGTGAAAGTAGGTGTATACACACATGCAAACAAAAGGGTGAAGTTGACAGAGAACATTGTGTTGAAAATGTGCCTGTATATTAGAGACTGGCCTCCACAGCACAGCCAAAGGCAAAGCGCTGAAAGCCAAAGAAGCTCTAAGTCACCTCAATTGGAAAAAAAAAGCCCCAAAGAAATTTGTGTGAAAAAATAAATTAGAATTACCCGTCTTCAAAGCGGTTAGTCAGTTTAATACGAGGTGGGTAGAATCCCAGCACGCCCTATGAAGACAACAAATTGTGCTTTTTGCAAAAATAATTTCTCTTCAATGAGATAAAAGGCGTATCATTGAAAGCTAAAAGAGGAGATCAACTGCAGGAGAAAGAAGTTGAGAAAATTGAAGCACAAGAGAAGAGAAAGCAATATTAGTATCCAGTTTATATGCCAGGAATATTTTAGGGTAAGTGTGCTTGTAAATCTTTTATTCCTGTTTTCTCGCTTTAGTTTTTTTTAAACTTAACTCTTCATTTCAAATACTCTTTGCAGAACAGTTTTTAGAATATACGAATGAATTAGGTATTAAAGTTTTTTGAAGTAGTACAAGTGAAATAGCTGCAGGGCAATATTCATGTATTTAAATTTCATTTTGGTAAATCACATTTACTTAATAGAATTGGATTTTTAATTTTTTCATTTCCAATATTCCACCAATCAAAAATAACCGGCATTAAACAGACATTAAAATCCCAGGCAAATTAAGAGAGTATATCTTTGATGAGCTTTAAAAAAAATATGAACCAAAAAAAATTATTTTGTTTGACAAGGCATTTTCAATATATCGCAATTAAAAACACTATTAATTTGATCAAAACTTATAAACTAATAGATTTATAAAAGTGAAACTTTGACATATATCTACATATTTACATCAATATACATTCTTGGATTAAATTTTAAAAAATTGCATGTATAGTTTAGAAATTCAAATAATAAGTCATCGTATCCTTAAAAGGAGATCAATAGGGGGGAAATTGACTCACATAATCATCTTCCTGTTCCCCTGTATAGTTGGAGCCTCCTTCCTGTAAATGAAAACAATACAAGTTACTATTTGATAATAAATGCATAAGTTAACAATACTAAATTAAATGAATGTTGACACAAATCTGACAAAACATATTCATTGGCTTGAATGTTACACAAGATTCCAATATGAAACAATTTGACAATTGTTACAAAAGGGGTGACTTATTTAATTTATTCAAAATTGATAAAAAAGTTCTCCAATCTTCATAAGATTTTACTAGGATTAATCTAAATCATGTGCAGTAAAAATATTTGTTTCATATAAATATATGGTAAGTTTCTTATGGTGTAGAATCATAACTTGAAGTAACTCATAAAATTTCAAACTGAAGCTAATTTGAAACAATTTGAACACTCCTGCAAAAGGGTCATTTAAAATCCGAACTTGTTTTTAAGTGCATGAGGGAAGAGGTTCCATCTACTAAAGAAATGAATCAAAATAGAGTAGCAAGGACATGAAGTTGAAGAAAATCAAAACATTCTCACAATATTATTTGAAGTACTATATGAAGATAAAAGTATATTGCTGAGATCAGCACATACGATACACTAGATAGTTTTATTAAATTATCCGTACATTTGTTTGTCATCTTTCTCAGTGATAAATTGACCTCACATTTTTACACTTACCTTCATTATCCAATTTCTTGTGGTCCGAATTTATCATAAAACTAATGAAATGCACCGCTTTTCTAAATACTGGAAAACTTGACAGCTAGCATTTCTTTTCTGAATTGCTGCACTGATTTGTGATCAATAATTTTTGTTCGTAGCGAACATAACTTTCATTCCAAAAAATTCCTGCAGTCATTTTATGTTAGAATTCTGTGAAGTTTGCCATTATAACATGAAGATCGCAATAAATATTTTCTGTACTCTAGTTTCAGTAAAATGCCTTGAAATATAGACATAAAGAAATAAATGAAATACAGATAAAGCCCCTATATTGTTGGTCTGTCATCATTTGCGATTTCATTTTCTAAATCAGGAATCATTTTCCAGAATGACTTTTGGATTCTTCTAGACTGAGAGAAATGAAGTATGCCTTCAATGGTCTCCAATGGAACAGAAGTCTCTCTGCAGCTTTGATTAAAGAACACCATTGCACTGGAACGTGCTTAATAATTCCTTGGAATTCAGATTGATATTTCAACATTGATGGGCAACGGTTTCAGAGCATTCTTTGCACAGTTATGAATAATGCAGTTACTGCAATGAGCTGGAAATATGCAATAATTTTCTAGAGTGCCTCCAAATGTCTATGAAATATTCTATTTAGAATAAAAATATTTTGATTTATAAGGAAAACCTGTCATAGTGAACGAAGTGCTGTCGTACTTCCAATAGTAAAGCGCTCGCATACATGCGAGAGGTGGGTCGTTCGATTCCCAAACTTCTGATGCTCAGAGTCATTTACACCATTATTAACAGAAGCATTATCTGTGCCATAATTATGCTAAGACATATTCAAATTTAAGTTTTTTTTCAATCAGCATGTGACATAACTTATTTCAGACTGATACAGAAACCTAAAATGCAATCTAAGTTTTTGTTACACAGACCCTCTTCAACAGTAAAATACTGAACAGTAAAAAAATGGATACATGTTTTTATTACCTTTTTTTTCATGCATCAGAAACAATAGGGAAAAGTTCAGACGTTTTTAGATCGTGAAGAATCAACTCTATAGATAATGGATGTAAAACATAATTTACATTAGCAGGTGCTGTTGTTCTTCCGTCATAATATCTTTCACTGCTAAAAAGGAGTTTATTGTTTTGCTACTACAGATTTTTTTCCATCGTGTTTGGTTTTCACATGCATTCACTATATTGCACTCTATTTTAAATGACATTGGAGAAATTTTGCATTAGATTGCATTTGATTTTGATAGATTAGTACTTGTCACGTACGATTAGTACGATGTCAGATTCATCGAGCATAGTCAAATCATAATTCTTTTCCCAGGCTTTATAATACTGACAAGTGCCTCTTGTCACATTTGATGGTAATAATGAATTACCATTGTCTTCATCATAACTGCTCATTTTAAACTTAAAGGCAAAGGTAAAATATAATTCGCAATGTATTATCAAAATGTATACAGTAAATACTTTATTAAACTATTCCAATGATTAAATTAATAAGAAAAATTGTATCTGATCTCATTTCAAATCTATCTTTAAGGAACAGATTTCATTAAGGGAAAAATCTCTATCTTTAATATTTTAACTGTAGGAAGTCTTCGAAAAATGTTTGAACATTTGCAATTTTTGAAAAATAATGGGTTTCGACGAACCTGAGACCACCACTCTCTTAAACGTCCTTTATAATATCCACCAAAAAAATTAATCAAGAACGATGGAGCCATTTTTTTAAACATTGAAAATATTCCAGGATCTTCATGTAAAGTATCCCCCAAAATTAAAATTGAAATTTGAAATTGATGAGGCATCGAAAGATCGATTGAGGAATGAGAATTTCGGAGAAAATCTGCTGAACGGTTTAGCCACTAGCGTTGATCACGGACGGACAGACTGACGTTTTGCCGTCATACGATTATAATACTATATCGCTACGCAGAATTTTAATTTGCATCAGGTTCCGGAACGTGACGTCACTCGAATGAGCGACGGTCGCCCTATCTATTAGTGAGACGGTGAATCATTCCGATTCACACGCAGCCATCAGCTCCGATATATTCGATTAGCAGGGGTAACCAACCAATTACACGCAGTCTTTTAAGCAATTAGTTTCAATTTAGAATTAGTTTTTTGAACTACATTGACTTACAGTAATAATTGGTTTACGTGATGAATTTCATGATTAATAATATATTATATAATTTATTACATAATAAAATGTTCTCACTGTCTGTTGTACCTGATCATATTTCTAAACCATATTGAATTTGTGAGATTATTCTATAATAGATTGAAAGTTCATTTGTCCCCAGGTATCTGGAAAAGTATCTGAAGAGGAATATATTGGAGTTTATTTTATTACGAAGAGTGTTAAGACGTTTGTTATAAGTTAGGTTTTGATCTATGAATATTCATAAACTCAGTCGGTTTGATTCCCTGATTCAGTTTACTTCCACTTTATTTTGATGTAAGTAACCGTGATGAAACTTGAATCGTTTAATGCAGTTTTATCAACGTTTATTTTTGATTCATTTATTGACAAATAACTTGTAATTGATTTTAAAGATTCAGTCGGATTAGAATCTAAATGACAAAGTTTGTCCACTTTTAATATATGAATTTTAAAGGCAAAAATAAAATATCTCATGAACGTTATATGGCCAACATAAGGAATTGTATGAATATTACGTGATCAGACAGGCAGTAAAAGAATAAAAAGAAGTATCTTTGCGAGCGAGCCTTGAGGGGCAAAAATAGAAAAATCGCACTATAGTACGAAGCACTTGGTTCGTATTACCAAAATTTCGCACAAGATAGCGCTCCCGACATTGGTGGGCGCCGTAATATATTCGCACGCTTTCTTGAAGGCGCTGGAAAGAGTTTATAGAGCCCTAGTTTTCTTGAGCCCCGGAATACCTACCCCCACTCCTTTGCCAACATTAGTTAAATTAAGGATTAATGATAGCAAACGAGCGTCGTAGGCAAAGATCTGATGACCAGAAATGTTCGCTCCCTTGTAATAGAAACTATTTTGCATTGAAATACGAACTACAAATTTGATACAAAATTCTTTTCGCTAAAATAACAAAACTGCCCACTCCTCACGCATCTAGCAAAGCGAGGGCTCAAGAAAACGTGAGAGGATAATATGAGTTTTGCTGCCGAAAATTCGCCGTTTTTATCACACAGCATTACATAAGTTTCTTTCGACTTCGTAGCGGGAAAGTAAAAATTACCTTAGTTTTACTTACATGTGCAATATCTAAAAAAAATATCGTTATTATTTAAAACACGAGTGCGAAATTGAGCTTTGCGTTTGCACAAAATGGAATAAATCTTTTATACATTAGTTCAGATCTTCGAATAAAACTCCCTGTGAGCATTAAGGCCAGTACTATCAGACGTTCGTTTTAGTAATGCACGAAAGACATTTAAGAAACACTTTTAGCTTACGTTCGAAATGCTTTGCACTTGAACAGACACACGTGTTGTGAATAGTTACCAAATTAATCCGACAACTGCATGGATCTACGCAATAGCCATGATTGCCATCAGAGCAAAGCCAGCTCTAATTGAGATTGGAAACAATAACTACTCACAGTGGAAGCAGGCGACGTCTCCTCTGGCTGCTCCTTGACCTGGAAAAAACAAGAACTTTATTCAGAGGCGCACATGCAGTTTACCATGTGAAAGCAATAGCACCTAAAGCTCTACTACATGCATTTGAATCGCATTTTAATGTACTACTGTTCGTTATTAAACTTTGAAATCTATTATTTCCCTTGCCGAACATATGATAATAAAACAATTCTTAAAACTAGTCATGTAATGTTAGAATTATTTTTACTAGTTTATCGTCACGAAGTTGTACGCATCTTCTCAGTAAATAAAATTGACAGAAAACATGTACCTCTTCGCTCTTCGCTGGTCCTTCCATGGTGCCTACAAAGACGGGTTTGCGAGGCGGTAAAGGGCTCAAGGGAGTGTGGGGCTGGAGGGAGTGTGCGGGATCTCCCGAGGGACGTGAGACGTCACATGACACAAGTGGGCGCTGGGCAGGCCATCTACCGTCTTTTAAAAGAAACGTCCTTTCATTTATTATAGTATGGACTGTTGACTGAAATTCAGATGAAATTAATAAAGTTCTTTAGTTCACTTCCTAGTATTAACTACCCACAGCGTCTGAAATTCGAATATTAATGTAAAAATAATATGGCATTTTTTAGAGAATCCAATAAAGAAATAATTACTAACTACAGATTTTATTTGAAAGTATTCATTAACTTACGATGCGCCTCAGCTTTGAGCAACGCAGGTTTGTGATGGAGTATTTCCGAACCCAACCTCCCAAAGAGTGCCAGGCAGCTTTCAGAGAAAACTTCGCATCTGAATCTATTCCGAACAAGAGAACCGAATTTCGGTTAAAGAAGTGCTTTCGCGGGGGCGTGTTTGATTCACCGAAATTCAGGGCTCGCGCAGCGAAAACTAGGGGAAGTTTGGGATGTTCTTTCAACTTCCCCGATAGCACCTTGAAAGAAGCTTCAGCAGCGGTGTATTCTTTCGTACGGAAGAGCACTGTGCAAATGGGCGCATTCAAACAGCAGACATCTCGGGAGCGTAAGATTCCTGATCGGGCTGCTCGCATTAATTGTTGTAATTTGCTACGACGATTTGTTAGCGAAAGTCTTGAAACTCTTGTTAAGTGTTTTTTTTTAATTATGAAGATTGGTTTCACCTGGATAGATATGTTAACCATCAAACCAGTAGACTGGGTACTGAGAGTCCACAGGAAAAAAGTAGAGAGACCATTGCATTAAAAAGATTGGCATTTGCGCCACTGTTGAAGGGGCTCGTTTCTGCCCCCCTCCCCGAGCCAAAGAGTCCAGGACGCGCCTTCTGCTAACGCCCACTGCTGCTCGGCAGCAGGGCGAGCAGGCGACAGATTTATTGCCGAACGGAGATTTCTTTGTTGCGTCTCACAGAATTCGCTTCGCGCGCAGCACTCACGATGTCCAACACTCGGACTGCTAAGAAGCTGAGACTTCGCCACGCGTAATCGAAAAGGCGTAATGTAAAATGTGTAAGCGCTCGTGACAAATAGAACGTGATTATGAACTCATTATAATGAGAGTTGCACAGATCCTGAATAGCTTTTCTGTTAATTTGGCCAAAACCTTTATCTCCAACTAGCTGGTACCCGGCGCGTTGCTGCCGCTGAAGAAATAATTGAGGAAATATTCCTCTCCCTCTCTCTTTTCTCCACTCTTTCTCCCTCTCTTTTTTCTCCTCTCTCATTTTCTCCACTCTCTCTTTTCCATCTGTTTCTTTCCCTTCTCTGTCTCTTTTCTCCCCTCTATCTCTTCTTCCCCTCTGTGTCTCTTCTTCCCTTTTGTCTCTCTCTTTCCCCACTCTCTGACCCTTTCCCTCTCTCTCCATTTCCCCTCTCTCTATTCCCCCTCTGTCTATTTCACCCCTCTCTATGTTCACCCTCTCTATTTTCCCTCTATTTTCCTTCTTTTTCACTATTTTCCCTTTCTTTTTCTATTTACTTCTCTCTCTTTTCCTCTCTTTCGCTCCCTTTTCCCCCTCTATTTTCCCTCTATTTTTCCTTTTCTTCCCCCCTCTCTTTTCCCTGTCTCTTTTTCACTTTCCTGTCATCAACTTGCGCCGCCTGCTCCTTGTGTTCTCCTCGACCTCTTCCCACAGCACACGGCAACGCCCACTAACAATGAAGCTCACGTGAATTAGAAATTGCATTTAACTAAAACGCCATCATGTGCTCTAGAGCCATCTACTGGAGTTACAATAATTGTACTATGCCTATGTTCTGTCCGCAAGTGCAAGCAATAAGTTGACACATTTTTGGATGCCTGCTACGGCAGCGCATTAAGCACGAACCAACAAACACTGATTTTTATATATTAGATTCATTTTCTGTATAATCATTTTCTAGCTGAAGAACCCCGCATTGCCGGGGTATTTATCATAATTTTGTATTAGACAGAGAAATTCCATCTATTCCTGCACTATGACAGAGCCTGTCATTCTACTGTATATGCCCTCCGCGCTATCTCTGCCTTGCTCCAATCTAGAAAAAACTGTTCTTCAGTACACACTAAAATTCTTCTCACTAAAAAAAAAATTTAATTTTAGTCCTATTGGGGTTCCGACCCCCAAACTTCTTTCTCTTTATACCTGAAAATAATAAACAAATCTAAAGTAAAATATTAAATGCATGTACTTAGGTATATTCTGTTTGTGGAATTTTAGGTATTATTCTTCAATCAATTGCCACATTATAAATCTTACTCTTTTTCATATTTTTTTCTTCTCGTGTATTCATATAGAAAAGTTTGAAATTGATCTTGCCGCATCAATTGACGTTTAGAAATAATTCAAATAATTTTAATTGGATTGTAGTAACTGTTTTACGATCCTTGATAAATTATGGCTGACCAAAAGAAGTCATTAACCACTTATGCAATTATAATATCTCCAAAAATCCGAGATCACAGTCGATCCCGGGCTTGACAACATTTTTTCTCTTCTTGAAAATAACAACGTTCAAAAGCAGCGTTGTCACACATTAAATTCCTCCAAATACCCATTTACCAATACTGTTTTACTTTCATTGTACTGCCGTTTTACTAAAAATTGTATTATTGCCGAACTCTCATCAATTTAATCGTTCCTTCAATACCGAAAGGTACTCTCAACTATATTAAAACACTTCTCTGAAGCATGCATCCCTCCGTCAGTTTCAGAATAACACGTAAATCGCACTGTTGCTCGCCTAACGTGCAAATACGTAATAATTATGCTTAATTTACTACTACTAAACATTCATACATTCATTCCTCATAACGGCAATGTGAACCATATTCTTCAGAAAATGATATCTTCCAAACATTTAGTCTCTTGCACACTTAATGCACTCACGTCTACACGCATTTAAAATCAATATTCAAGTTACTTTTCTAAATAAAGCGGAAAAAGACGATTACTAATATACTAAAACAAATATTTAGGTTTAGACAACTGACTGAAAAATAAACAAACAATCCTCAAAATACACAATTCTTTGCACTGATGAAATCAGTAATAGATTTCAGACGTCGTCTTCTGGTGGCGCGCAGCAAAACTATTGACATTGATGCACTCTCGTATCTGTGATGGAACGCTAGGCTAAAAATGTCCAGAAAAGTAATTATTTTGTAAATATATTAAGGTTTATGGTTACAAAACATAGCCTATAGTACTCCAGACAGTTAAAGGAAGCTATCACAAAAGTTTCATTGGTATTCGTTCAGTTTATTCAGAGATTATCGCGCTGTAAGTCAAGGTAGTTCTGTCTTTATATATTAGTATAGATATAGAAGTATAGATAAAGAATAGATATAGATTTGACTGAACTGAATTGAATTATTTTACAATTGTGTTCTTCTATAATAATGTAAGTTGTCATTTCATCTTTTAAATTTTTGCAGAAAGTGACACTTTGAGCTCCGAGTTCTTGCTCGCTTTCAAAAAAATAATTTAAAAAATGTAGTAGAACAAAAAGACGCACTCGCGTATGTTAAAACCGGTAGCATTTCCATAATCTTGAATGTTCGGAACTCGCCAATACCGGATTTGCGGTTGCCGAGGGATTACTGTACATTATTGGTAGCGTTTCCAAACCACTGGCAATGAAACGTCCCTCCAACAAAGATGTGAATTATTCCAAATTTCAAAAACATGTCAGACTGCGTTTTCGATTAAGCATTATCTTAATCGTATACCAAAGAAACAATATGATACCAGTGATTTGTGATGATCATACAATACACTAGTGTCCAGGGTATTAAATATTACACCGTATTCGACGTGTGTACAACGTGAGCGTGCATGTAATTGCATCCGGTGCCGGTGAACGTCCTGAGAATCTGCTTTCGCCTCTGAGCCATTCCATGTCAAATCGCACAAGAGTTGACACGACTTTTTTTAAAATGTACGATTTTTTTTCTTAAATCCGGACATCAAAAAAAGAGACACGTATTTTTTTTATCAGCCTGAAAATTGATTATTTGTGTAATTATGACTATATTAAATTTTGGAATTTACAGGTACTTCACAAAATAAGATGAATTGTTGCTCCAAATGTACTGACTATAAAAATGTCTGGTTTGTTTCATTTAATTCTTTGAAATGTGTCTTTTATTCTTCTAAAAATAAATTGTTCAAAAAATATTTTTTTCGTTTTAAAAAATGTATTTTTTTTCAAAAAAAGTAAAATTTCTATATAAACTCGATGAGATAAAAATTTGAAAATAATGTAGGCGTGTTCCTTGTTCAATTCTCTATGAAATACAACAATAAATAAAGTGGGCACTCCACACATACAGTTCTGAAAAAATCAATTGTAAGTATGAGGGCGCCCTCGGCCTCTGCCCATGCACTAACGAATTGTGTTCGGTCAGTCTTTGATGCAAGTGCTGAAGAACTAAAAAAAGAATGACCGTATGTCTAATTAGGGTTTCAAGAGTTATTAGTATTTTGGATGTTCACTCTGCCCCCAAAATGTATGACATTGTCATACATGTGTTTTTGGGTAACATCGTGGGTGACTTGTGGGTCACAATGTTCTTATGGGTGAGAGCGAAACGAATTGAAATACGAACCATTCCACGTCAAATGTATGCAGCTTAAAAAATAAATGACACGAATATATGGCATTCATTTTGGACATCAAAAAAAGAGGCACGTGATTTTTTATTTACCTGATAATTGATTATTTTTTTAGTTATGCCTACATTAAATTTTGGAATTTACGCGTACTTTGCAAAATATGATTGATTGATACTCCGAGTGTACTTAACATAAAAATTCCTGGTTTGTTTAGTTTAATATTTTGATGTGTGTATTTTATTTCTCTGTAAATTACTTTCTCAAAAAATAAATATTTCATTAAAAAATTGTAATTTAAAAAAAACGAATATTTCTATATGAACTCTTTCTGATAAAAATTTGAAAAAAATATAGGCGTATTTCTTGTTCAATTTTCTACAAAACATGACAAGAAAAAAATTGTGCACTCAACACGTACAGATAAACAAATCTATTGTAAGTATGCGGGCGTATGGTTCCTGCCCCTACTGACGAATTGTATTCGATCAGTCTTTGATACAAGTGCCGACGAAAAATAAAAAGAACGGCCGTCTGCCTGATTAGGGTTTCAAGAAACAATAGTAACTCACATGTTCACTCCTTCTCCAGAAGAGATGGGTGACAGCAAAACGAATTCTACTACAGCTTTTCCTTGTGTCAGCGAAACGAATTTTACTGCATCGCTTTGCGTCCTAGGGATGGTGTGCCCTCCTGACTTTGCTCGTGAAATACAATCAACCACTTGTGAAGGGACATGTGTAATATTTTCTCAACATCAGTCACAATACGCACCTTATGAAGGCAAGAGTGCTAATGTTTGTTCTGTGAAACTGTGTGTTATATGTTATAAATATTATTATTTATAAATTTAATCGTGAAGTTTTACGGCCTCAAGAGTATTAAATTACTACTTCGTCCAAAGAAACCGATGACCAGTAACGCAAGAAACGCGACTACTCCAGCAATCTATTATACGCTCTTTCGTAAAATATTAATATCTTTTAAATTTACTGATATCCCATTTTGATTTTTCCTGGAGATATCAATAATACTCTAGTGCGTTTATAAATATTTTTTTAAAATTTTTAGCTCATCGAGTTTACAAAAATATTTAATTTTCAAAATTTCATTTTTTAAAAAAAAAATGAAAATTCAGGAAATTAAATATTTTGCAAAATCTTAAAAATTAAAAATGTTTTTAAGTTTCAAATGGAAATTCGAATTTCTATAATTAGTGTATTCAAATATATAGTATTTTTAAGTTAGTGATGCGCATCATTTTTAGCAAAATTCATTATACAATATTTCCGAAAATAATAAAGTTAGAAAAAAATAAAAATACACGTATTAACTTATTTGATCCATATAACAAATAGAAAAAATTGGAAAATAATTAAAAATATGAAGGTCAAATTTTGGTCTTTTTGTGCGATTTGACGTGGAATGGCTCCTCTGCGGCAACGGTGTGGGTCGCTCCAAGGTCGCGCGCTGCCTCCTGACACCTCGCTCTGCCCGCTGCTTCAGCGTGGCCCCATCGAGGCACTTCC
Organism: Acheta domesticus; assembly: GCA_031308135.1. NCBI lineage: Eukaryota > Metazoa > Arthropoda > Insecta > Orthoptera > Gryllidae > Acheta > Acheta domesticus. The sequence goes on along the minus strand of JAHLJT010005437.1, from coordinate 1,759,548 downwards.
TTTGAAAGACGGAAGGAAACAGAATTCCGAAGAACTTCTCGCCAAGGACAGTCGTCATTATCGTGTAGATTTATTACAAAATTTCTTACACGTATGCCTCTTACTTTGACTATTTCACTCATGTCTGTTCTCGTCGTAAGTAGCCAATGGTAAGCAAAGATATATTCAAATTAAACCAATCCCAGATGTTTATCGCCATCAGTTTGTTTACCTTTATTTTATCGCTGTAAAACCTTTGTTAACCTTTTTAAGATAACGATAGCCATTGTTTTACCTCCAAAGTAGCTTGTGTGCATCAATATAATGTGTCGTTTTGGTTATGTTTAAAACTCTGAAACATAATATAATATTAAAATTCAGTGCCGAAAAACAGCGAAAGGAACAAAGAAAGCGTGTGGAAGCAATTTCAAGAATTTTGTGAAGAAAGAAAATACAAATGGACAGCACAAACTACAAATGAGGAATGTACACATATTTTAGGTAATTAATATACGAAGATTAGATGGTGAAGAGTACAAAGAATATGCTATCAAACAATGTGGAACGTTACATCAAAAATTATTCAGGAAAATACTTTAATGAGTGCACACATGTGTTCAATCCATTTGAATCGACGAATTCCGCTGCTAATTCATCTTGTACATCTTCCATTTCAAATACTTCCACGGAGGGACTAGACTTGGAAAACAACTTCCTACAACTATAATGGTTGTGCTTGTAATAAATGTTCTTTTAAGTAACCTTGTTATTATTGTTTTTCGAAAGTTTTATTACCATAAAATTGAAACATATTTGAAATCATTTTCTGCATTAAACTGTTATTCAAATGTTACTTGATTTTAAGTTATTCCAGGCGGCAGTGATAAGTCGGAGATGAATGAAAGGTTTTCATTTTTCGGTTGTAATTTTGAGTAATATTTCCCTTTTTCGTGATTACTGTGATTTAAATTATCCTTTCAAATCATGCAATGTGTTTATTCGTGAAATAGTCACACTAAATATCACTCGAAGTGCTGTGCTAGCCGGTAAATTCACTCCTCGCTACGCGAGTCGTGAATTTACCGGCTAGAACAGCTCGTGATATTACTTGTGACAAAAGAGGTACAGAACACTTATGATTCTACCTCGACAATCGACAAGATTAAGTTATCAATAAGCTGCGGAATTTTGCCAATTTTTTCCTTTAATGGAAAACGCAATCTTTTAGGTTAATTATTCATTTTGAGGCATTAGTATTATATGTGAATTTTATAGTGCCTATAAATGCCTATTTTGTGTTTAAGTGCCTAAATTTTGCCTATTCTCGTATTTATTGATCAAAATGAAATTATCCGTAATAAATTTTTTTAATGTAAGTTTTTTTTTTTCTTTTTATTCCGCATATTTAGAGCAATCGATAAATTTATATTCCGTTTTACTGACACCAGAGTGCGAATATTTTGTATTATGAAACATGTGGTGGTAGTCAAGCTATTTTGTACTTCGAATTTTTAAACTTTTTTCTCTAAAACATCTCCAAACTTTTCTTAAATTTTTCTCGTATTTATCAAAAGATGGTATAACTTATTGGTGCTACAAAATGGTACAGACTTTCCCGTATTCGTTTTCTATTTCCTTTGATCTCGGCTAGCTTTTCGGACTTTCCACATTCTCTTGCCAGCTGCCATCTATCGCCGCCCAGAGTACATTAATTGACATTTCATTAATTTTTTGGTTTTCTAATAGGAGAACAGCAATATTGTTTTAAGAATTTAAAGAAATACCAGATTTTCTCAAAAACGGCTCCAATTTGTTTCTTTAAACGTTTGGTAGGGATAGTACTAAATGTACTCTATCCTTTTGTTTTTTCAAAAATTACGAAAATGTAACATTTTTGGCTTGCCTTTCATGTCCTTATTATTTACATCAGCGGCGATTTGTACATATTATTGTATTTATGAGTATATGTGCTCTACATAATGTCTAGTAAAGTTTGTCGAAAACTCAACAGCTTTCTGTGAAAAGTATTTCAAAATTCCGAATTTTGAGAAACTCTCAAATGCCATTTTCTCAAAAATGGCTCCAAATGTCTTCTTCAAACTTTTGGAACGGATGGTGCTAATTGCACTCTTTAAAATGACGTAAAGTTCAATTTGAGTTTGTTTTTTTACTTACACAAATCTATTTTTTTTAAACATCTCTCACCCCTTTAATATGCACATTTCCAGCAATTTGTAAACAATATTGTATTTGTGAGTTTATGTTCTTCAAAAGAGTTCTAATGATGTCTTTCGAAAACTCAAAAATTGTCTCTGAAAAAAAGCTTCAAATTTCGCATTTACAGTAGCCATTTTCTTAATTATGGCTTCAAATTTTTCAAAGAAAATTGCCATTTTGAACAATATTTTACTGTTCTGTAATATTCTTGATATTTCTGTTCTACTATTAGGAAACCGAAAAATTATGAACATGTCTAAGAAATGTACTTTGGGTGGCGATAGATGGTAAAAGAATGTGGCAAGTCCGAATAACTAGCCGAGACCAAAGGAATTAGAAAAAATAATCCGGGAAAGTCTGTGCCATTCTGTAGTACCACTAGGTTAAAATTGCACATATAACACGCAATATTACGCGAAAACTACTAAAATTTTCAAAGCAATGTACACGACGTAATAAAAGAACTCATTATGGAGAACATATTTTATTTGAAGAAAAAAATCTCTATCTGCAAGTTTGTAGTTGAAGGAAGACTAAAAGAATTCAAACCTTTGCAGTTTTCGAAACTTCAGAGTTAACCGTGGAAATCCGACCTACGCCACCTTAATAAGTGTATTTTACTGTATTCTCACAAGAAATTTAAAGAAAAAAGTTGGAGCCGTTTTACAGAAAATTTTGAAAATGTACGGGGGGCTTCATGTAAAACCTCCAAATTTTATAGAATCTTTTTCAAAATCTCAAAGCTTCGACTGGAGCCAGATCAACAGGAGTTTCTTCAATTTGTAAAAAATCCTACGTACGGTTTAGGCGCTGAAAGTGTTGGAAGACGGACAGACGGTCGGTGGGACGGACGTTTTGCTTTCAATTTAGTTTCAGTACCAAGGACCCACAAAAGAGGGTTTCTGGCTACGCCAGGTGTTAGGGGATTTTTTTTTCTTAATTTAGCAACTGGTTTTATCAACTTTTTCGTTATCAGGGCGCGGCAATGATTTTTGCTGCCGCAAATTCGCCGTTTTTTTCTCGCAGCATTACATAACTTCCCCTACACTACGTACATCACTCCATGTATACGTACGTAGTATTACTCCGTATATACGTATGTATACGGGAAAGTAAAAATTGGTGCCCGTCCCATTTTTCGTGAACTCTATTTTCGAAATAAGAAAAATAAAATATTTGAATTCAGAATTTTTGTCGAAAATGTAATCTATTCTAAAACATCAGATCTTTAAAGAAAATCATGTATGCTTTTTTTAAACAAGTTATTTTTCGCAGAATGTCTGCTTGCAATTAATGCAGATTATAACATCTCAAAAAACTGCTACAATTTTTTCTAAGTGCAAGGGATTCTTAAAACAATGGCGCAGGTCTCATTTTTGCTGAACTATCTTAACTTACTTGAAAATTGCAAATTTTGAAATATTTTTAGATGTAATGCTAGAAAGTATGTGCTATTGAAGCGCCACTTGTTACATGTGAATTATGCATGGCAATTAAAACAAATCAATGTTTTCAATTTTGTTTCAATGAAACGTGAAGAAAAAGATTATTAGCATTAGTGTGCAGCATTAGAATATCAGCTTGAATTTAATAAATAGCCAGAATGCAGCTACTGCAATTCAGCCATTTTGTCCAAAATGCACAATAATGATAGAAAGTATTTCTCAGAATGAGTGTTTGTCAGAACAATGATGAAAGCAAACATCTGTGTAGGTAAATGTATTGTTTACTACAAAATCTTTCTACACAAGCATATAAGTACAAATAAGAAAAAAATTATAATGCCTATTTTACATTTTTAAGCGCCTATTTTACATTTTTAAATGCCTATTTTGCCTGCCTATTTCTCCAGTTTTTCGTGCCTATAAATACGCAGCTTAGTAGCGAGTTCAATATTGAACACAAATGGACTTCCAATTAGAACTAAAACGATACTGTTACTATTAATATTTTAATTGAAAATAATATAATTGTTTGAAATACAATAATTGTTAGTCTTGAACAGAACTTTATTCGACTACTTCAGGGCTCTCCAACTGACGGGCCTTATGTGGCCCCTCTGGATCTTTTTGTGAGACCCGCGACTGCTTTGAAAAATGTTCTTATACCATCCAAATACAATACAATTGCACAATTCATCTTGGTTTTTTCTTTCCCATATACATACGTATATACGGAGTAATACACGTAGTATAGGGAAAGTTATGTAATGCTGCCCGAAAAAACGGCGTATTTTCGGCAGAAAAATCCAAATGAATTTTTTTCAACAGACTTTGTTCAGAGCAAAAATCTATCTTCATTTTTGTAGTTATCAAATGTTCACCTTTTGTCACTTTCGAAACAATTAACAATAACCGAAAGTGGTACTAGCACTATATTTTTTTACCGTCCATTATTACATATGAGAAGAAAATGTAAAAAAATTGGAGCTGTTTTTGATTTTAAAAATGCCTGAATTTCGCGCAAAATTACACGGAAACTACTCATATTTTCAAAACGTTGAACTTGAACTTATTTAAAGATCCGTCTTTAAGGAATAGATTTCATTAAGGAAAAAATCTCTATGTTCAATATTATATTTGTAGGAAGTCGCCCTTAAAAAATAGCTCTTTTTCAACTATCAAAATATCCGTGATTCCAGTCAGCGAGAACAAACTTTCGGTAAAACCTGTATCAAATTCAACTAAGTGCCTAAGGAAGTTTTTCTGCAAGGTATCTATCACTGAATAATTTATCACCTGTCATGCTAGCAGAGGTGGTGCAACAATGGATTTTGTGACGGGTTCCATACTGCCCCTTTCGGCTTAAGTGAATTTTTTTAATGAAATTTTTGTATCATCAAGAAAATTAATAGCTTCTAGAACATCCTAAATGCAATATTATTGGAGATTTTCATAATTTTAAGACGGTTGACTTTCGAGTAATAGCGTTTTAAAAAGCTTTTTATTTTTACATGCCAGGTGTAGCACGATATAAATTTGATGTTTATTGAATAATTTAACTACGTATATAAACTTGTAAATTTTTAGAATTTGTAGAAACGTATATATGAGGGCAAAAAAATGAAAACCATACGGGTGTTCACAAAAAAACCTAAGTTTTAAGAGTGTATTGTTGCCGAACAATCAGAATTCCTGATCTGAATGAACGTGCTCTTTTGCAGCCCCGAGTGTGAGCAGATTCTGCTTGCCAACGGCCTTGCCCGCCGCGGCGGCGGGCGCACAAGGTTCCAGTGATGGAACGGAAGTGGAGGGAAAAGGTTCGCTTGGAATGGAGAATTGCGATTTTTAAATTCTGATTATTATTTACAGTGTTTATCGTTCTATAAAAATATGAAAAATTAAATAATAAATACTTTGACATAACTCAAAGCAATATCCGACTCGGTTTTTCATTATCAGTATATAATTCCACTTCCATTGTTCTAATACATTACATTTTTGAAGAAGACAGTTTTAACATTTTAGGACAACACTGTTTTATACAATGTTACATTATATAACGAATGTAGTTCGTCCTGAAACAGTTGTTAATGTTGACAAATGAATGCCGGGAGGGGTCACGTGAGGGAATTCGGACCCCGGGCTTGATTATTTCAGGTGCAGTTTTGTTTGAGAATGAAAATCGTCGTGATTTTTAGTACCTTTTCCACAATCTTCTGTCTGCAAAATCCTTTACTCATCTCGTGATTGCGGGCTATCTGTCAATTCTCAGAAATTATTTTTATCTCGCGCTCATAGGTAGGCAATGAGGTCACCAAAGGTTCGAATACAAATTGTCGCAGAAACATTACTTGTAGTGCTTCGTAGCACTTACAACTACCTGTTGAGACACAAGCTGGGAGAATTTCACGTCTTGCGTATGCAGCACGTGAGTGCTGCGTGTTAGCCTAAAAGCGGCTCCACACATTCGCTATTCGGCGAACAGCGAGCAACCGCTCGCCGAATCCCGAGTAGTGTGGATGGGTCGCGTGCTATTTGCCGGGTGACGAGCATTCGGCGCTCGCCCTGCCCACCGCATCAAGGGGAGCGAACGTTCGACGAACTCATCAGCTGTTGGGGACTGGGCGAGCAGGAGCTCGCTGCTCGGCGCTGCCGAATGTTGGAGCCGCCTTTGGGGCCGATGACGTGTCCTCGCACTCCTCTAGGCAGCCTCCGCCGAGTGGCATCATCACCTGAAGCGGGCCGCAGAACCGGCGAAACGGATGATTCACTGCGATTAATAGTTCATTAAACGTATTCGTGGAGATATTGAATGGCTTCCGTTAGCGACAACTATATTAGTGACAGTGTTGTGTGTTGGGCGTCTGGGGGCGGGGGCCGCAAGTGTCGCTTCCTTCGGGGCCGAGGCTGGGCCCTTCCCCTCCTCCTTCGCCCCCCGCAGCCCGAAGGGCCGGCCCTTTGTTCGTGGCGCCGCGCCAAGGTCGTTAGCAGGGGATGGGGACGGCGACGGGTTGCACTGCCAGCGAAAGACGCGCGTCGCGTAACAAAGCGAATAAAGTTTCCCTAAAAAGGTTATAAAATATGTTAGTTGTTTACTCATACGTTGTTGCGTGTTTTTGCCTTTGGTACGAAGCTCGATTCACCCTGCATCATTTACCTGAATCGAGAGGATCATAGTCACGAGGAAAATATAAGAGCCAGTGCCGTTTTAACGCACGGGCGAACCCCGCGGCCGCCGGTGGCCTCAAAATATTAACAAAAAACACTCCGATCAAGAATTATATATTATATTTATTTTTGGTAAAAATAAGTTCACTGCTTCATCGTAATAAGTTCAAATGTGGGAGTCAAGTTCATCTTTCTCTTATTGGTCCACGCGTTAACCTGCGGCCAGCTCTGAAATAATAAATGCCAGCCTAGCTGGCTTCAGACAAACGCCAGTGCTCGGATCTCCGCTCCCCGCTGCGACGGGAGTTGTCACTTGTGGTGGCAAGGGGAGAAGTAGAGTGAATTCTGGGCAGACAGCACCTTTGGCGAAAGGACAAACGAAGAAGTCTCGAACGGTTTGAGGAACGCATCGTTTATCGCGGATCTATGATAAATTCTTAGTGAGGGGAAGATGCGAATTGGGCACAACAAACGCCTTGGTCTTTCATAGTCATTTTCTTAATTACAAAAACTGTTTAATATTAATTAACATGTACACAAAACATTAGCTACTCAAGTATTGTTCATAATAAAGAAAGGTTCTAGAAGTATAATACAGTAAAAAAGTCAAATAAAGTACATTTTGTAGTGCAATTATTTGATCCAAATAAATTTTCAACTGGTTCATGCCCCATACATCCACGAAAAACGCATATTTTTCTTTTCTATTTTTAATCCAGTTATTGCTCGCATTTTTTAAAACGAAAACCCATCATAATCTTTTTTCATTCAAATTATATTACTAGTTCAATTAAAAATATTTCCGTAAAAAAAACATATTTTCGAAATTTCATCTAGTTTTTGCACATAATACTTTTTACTAAAAGCTTTTTAGGTGCAAATATGCAACATTACACTACTTTGTGATCTGACTTTTACAATGACAACAGCAAAAGGATTTTCAAGGAGTTCAAATTCGCTATTCATTGTTTTACAATTATTAAACCGATTGAATTGCTTTCGAGTTCAACTCGCCGTCTTGCGTGTTTACACGCACTGTTCCTTACGAAGAGGAAGATGACTCGCGTCGCCCTTCGCGTCACGCGCTTCGGAGCCGAGAGCGGCCGGTGCGCGATGTCCGTCTCCTCCTCACAACGCAACTGGGTTGAGCAGGTGGAATTCATTGTATTTGTCTTTTAAAGTGTTCGTGTCAGTGAGAGTCTATTAGCCTATGTTTTCTAATTTAAAACTCTTCCCAGTTAACGTATCAGATTCGATCACTTTTGATAAAGCATCTTGAAAGTGGTTGTGCTAAACGTAAGAAAGTTAAGGAACGAGAAGAAAATAATAAGAGAATCCCGACACTAATTAATTATTTAAATTATACTGTCAACAAATGGATAAAACTGCATATGATAATGTACCGATAAATCACATTCCGATAAATGACAATTGTCGGCATTGAAGTCCCTTATTTATTGGTAGTAATGCAGCTATAATTTGTAGAGGTGTATTTATCACTGAATGATGCACGCGCGTGTGTGTTTGTGTAGGGGGGGGCTCAGAGGTACTAAAAACGGCTCTTATAAGAGCAGTTGAATGATGAATGGAGATATAAGGGAAATATGGAAAGCCGACCTGAATCAATGAAATGAAGTAAAAAGAAAAGCTTGTGTGTAGCACGGGCGTGGACTGGTTCCAATGATCTCGGCTCAAAATGTCCTTAGGCCAAAGGCTTGGAACCCTCATGACGCCTTTGGTGCTGACGCTTTAAACTACCTTCGGCTGTTTGACTTTGTTTTCGTCTTCTTCTTCGCCTTTGTGTTCATCGCCGTCTTCTTCGTAGTCTTCTTCTTCGTCGGTATTGGTACCGGAGTTTAATCAACGCCACCTACATCTAATGAGGTGGCGTTGATTTAGTTCCCCGCAAACTCACCAAGATCGCGGCGCCAAAACACGAACACGAAAAAAAACTCGTTTTTGGAAATTTCCTAGAATTGTATGGCCGAATCCGAAAACAAATTATGAGTTCCCCATCCGGAGACCGGGACGCGTCGAATGACACCTCGTATGCCTCGATTGGTCCACGGGAAGAGATCTGACCGTGAGAGACGGAACCGCAAATCCACACTCTCGCACACAACTAGTTTACTCAAATACTGTATAGGGATGGATTGTAATTGTAATATTATTGTCAGTGAGTCTACTCTAAAAGTTAGTGTTTATAAATTAAAAGTTTTAATATCATTATTGTTTAATTTTTAGCAAAACTTATTTTTAAGAGGGGGCAATACAATTATGTGCTTCTGGGCCCCTCAGCCCTACTTTTTCGTGCTCTTTCTTGTTGCAGCGGCGGAGCACGAATCCACAAATTGTCGATTCAAAGCACAAGGCGCGCAACGAAATATGAGATTACTTGCGGTTATCGTAAATTATTTTTTAAATGTTTCTTTGAAAGTGTTGGCATGTGAATTTAATTAATTGGACAATTTGTATGATTTTTGGTGCAATAAAAATCTTTGATCTAAACTTGTTGGGTACCTACTGTTATTTGAGCTTTATTATCTTGTGATAACAATTATAAATTGTAATGCAGAAAAAATGTTGGTGAGTTTAACTGTCAATTTAAGAAGGTTGACTTCGCGACCGCAGAATTATAACTTACAATATATTACCTTTCGCTCACATACTTTTCTAATTCATCTAATTCTCTCGTTCACCTATGTAAAAAAAATTCCGCTCTGTGTACTCTCGAAACAACCGAAATAACTCGCTTTGTTGACCTCGTCCATTTTATCTTACATTGTCTATTCATTGCGCAAAGTAATAAGGGAGCAAATGTCAATCACACCATAAACCAATTCCCATTTTATGTTTTATACTAAGAACGACGCATTGTAATATGAACTCACACATGGGCAAACAGTATCAGGCACATGAACCTGTTGAAACCAAGGAAGTAGATTTCTTAATAGAATTTCATTTCCAGGCCAAATGCTCCTTAAGTAACTATTAGCGGTGAGATCTACGATGTTCTCTGGGGGTGTGTACAATTGACTATTGGTTTCGTTCATGACAACATCTGCGGAACGTCTGAACCTTCGATTGGAGTTCATCGGCAGGGCCACTGAGCAACCTGATTCCTGCTTCCCCTGGCGAAAGGCGAGTCTGGTTTTGAGCGTTCCAGAGCACCCAACTACATTTAATCTCTCGATTGACTCAGTTATTGGGATATATAATGAATGTAATATTCTACATTTATGGAAGTCTTTCCTGCTACGAAGAGACGTGATTTCCGTTATGTAATGAATAGAACCCGGAATCGTGGCAAATTGCCTTTTTATCGTTACGATTTGATGTCTTTTAACATTAGGAATCACTAAATTGTACTTTGGTGTTATTTTCGTTTTGCTTTTTTTTGCCGATTTTATTTTCTGCTGTCTGTTTTTGTCATTTTGCCTTATTTGTGCCTTTTTCGTCATTAATTATTTTCCCTTTCCCCCTCCTGGCACCAGTCTCTATCAAGCCGGAAACACCTGCAAGCCTGGACAACGTGAGGGCTCGGTCGTGTATGGTCTCTCGGTGGGCGCGGAGGCTCCAGTGGCAGGTTGTGTTAAAAGTATAAAAGGGAAAGTGAAGATGCTACCAGTGAAGAGTTTTGATGTGCTTCGTTGATGCTGACAGTATTGTTCGCTCACGAGAAATCTCATCGTGTTTGCGCATGTCCTCTGATCCCTTTTGAGGACACAGCTGTCTGTACACGATATACGCTTCTCAGTTCCTTATTGTTCTCTCTTCCCTCCCGGTGATTACACAAGTGCGAAGAACGAAATCTATAATTACGTTTTCACTGAAACCATTTCAAGATTCAAACTTGTGGTGCTACGAAAGCACATACTTTCCCGCGTTATTGGAAACAGCTACGTAGTATTGAAATATTGCACTTGTGCGCTCCTAACATCTTAGCTATTATTTGAAAACGTCCAATTCAACCAAGAAGCGAACAACTCTCTGTTTCCATCGCAGTGGTGTCAGAACTATGTGAATTCTACAACTACATAAAATATAATACAAACGTTTTGCAAACTTTTATTGGAGAAAGAAGCCTGATACCCCGGACAATAGATCCAGTTGCTAAATTCTTAATTTAGTAACTAGATATCCACTTTTTCATTACCAGGGCCCTGTAATAAGAGTTTTTCTCCCGAAAATCCGCCGTTTTTTTCGCGCAGAATTACTTAACTTCCTTTATACCTACGTACGTATAGCATACGGGAAAGTAAAAACAGTCCACATTAACATTTCGTGGAGACATCGTCACGAGTAAAATAAATTCATACCGGACGGTCATGTCTAATCGAGACGGAAGATAAGGAAGTTTTACAAAGAAAGGGAAGTTTCTTTCTACGTGAGTGCTAATGTAAATTTTAGAGTTGTCATAAAAATGTGGATCATTTCAATTATTAATTTCTTAAAAGTAATTACTTTTAAATAGTGATTTTTCAACGTGTCCTGTGTTTGAGCCCCTACTTTAGGCAGAATAAATGCCTTTTTGCTTGCCACTTTTAGGTAAAATAAATGCCTGAGTTTCTGGGCTGTAGTAATGAAATATATCCTAAATCTCAATGAAGTAAAAAGGGGAAATGAATGATAATGATATTGTGTATCAGAATATGTTAAGGCTACAAGTGTAACAATACAAATATTTTGGGAAATATTTGCTAGTCTCTATTGCTAATCAATGGTAACACTTTCTCTCACAAGTTTGCGATAAAAGAACATTTGAGCTGGACTTAGGCGAACAAGACGATGACGAAAAAAGATTTGCAAATTTTGAAAAATTATTTTCTGTTGTGAATACATTCCAGGTGATAATGATAACATTATTACAATTATTAACATTTTTTGGAGGATAATGAGACAAGATCACAGTGAAGTGAAAATTTTACGTAAGGAATTGGATTTCACAGATAGATTATTCACAAACACATTGTGTTTAGACTCAGCCAAGTGCCAGCACAAACATTCGAAAGAAACCGATTGTCAGACACAGATGAGACCACTAACATCGCCTTATTAATCGCCCAGAAATAATTAATGCGTGGAAGAAGTACAGTGCCAAATATATCGCGTGGTAGTGGAAATCAGAGCTCAGTGTTTCCTTGCAAGCAAAATGCGGTTTTCAGTACCGCCTCCGCTTGTCTGTCCGTCCGTTCAATTGCAATATAGAGATTTGCGAGAAAAAAAACGCAGCCGTGTTTGAGTTAGTGTAGTACAGCCGTGTTTGAGATAATGTAGAACAAGGGGTACAAAACATTGCGAACTTTTGCATCACTCGAAAATTGAGAGTGAAAATCAGACCTACGCAGTCATTGTGAGTTTATTTGATTCTATTCTAGTAAGAAATTTAAAGAAAAAATTCGGAGGCAGTTTTGAGAAAATTTTACAATCCTCCCTGGGGCCGTATTCCAAGAATTCTTTTGGAAGTGAAAGCTGCTTCGAGTGCGCCAACGCCAGGTTCCCCGGTGGGCAGCAAGAGCGACCCGTAGCATTTCTACAGTGCGCGTCCACGAGCGCCGAGTTCCTTAGCTCCGTCAAGCTGGAACAGCCATGTCAGCTCACCGGAATGAAACATGTCTAATAATTTATTGCTAATTAATTGCCAATTAATTGCCACATTTTCGAATTAATTGCCACGTATCTTCAGGGCGAAAAAAGGGTGTGAGCTGGCTTGACGCGACGCCAGCACACACATCAGTGAAATTCGGGTCGCAGGTCCACGGAAACACTCAGATAATTTATTGCTAATTAATTGCCAATTAATTGCCACATTTTCGAATTAATTGCCCCGTATCTTCAGGGCGAAAAAAGGGTGTGAGCTGGCTTGACGCGACGCCAGCACACACATCAGTGAAATTCGGGTCGCAGGTCCACGGAAACGCTCAGATAATTTATTGCTAATTAATTGCCAATTAATTGCCACATTTTCGAATTAATTGCCACGTATCTTCAGGGCGAAAAAAGGGTGTGAGCTGGCTTCACGCGACGCCAGCACACACATCAGTGAAATTCGGGTCGCAGGTCCACGGAAACACTCAGATAATTTATTGCTAATTAATTGCCAATTAATTGCCACATTTTCGAATTAATTGCCACGTATCTTCAGGGCGAAAAAAGGGTGTGAGCTGGCTTGACGCGACGCCAGCACACACATCAGTGAAATTCGGGTCGCAGGTCCACGGAATCACTCCGATAATTTATTGCTAATTAATTGCCAATTAATTGCCACATTTTCGAATTAATTGCCCCGTATCTTCAGGGCGAAAAAAGGGTGTGAGCTGGCTTGACGCGACGCCAGCACACACATCAGTGAAATTCGGGTCGCAGGTCCACGGAAACGCTCAGATAATTTATTGCTAATTAATTGCCAATTAATTGCCATATTTTCGAATTAATTGCCCCGTATCTTCAGGGCGAAAAAAGGGTGTGAGCTGGCTTGACGCGACGCCAGCACACACATCAGTGAAATTCGGGTCGCAGGTCCACGGAAACGCTCAGATAATTTATTGCTAATTAATTGCCAATTAATTGCCACATTTTCGAATTAATTGCCACGTATCTTCAGGGCGAAAAAAGGGTGTGAGCTGGCTTGACGCGACGCCAGCACACACATCAGTGAAATTCGGGTCGCAGGTCCACGGAAACACTCAGATAATTTATTGCTAATTAATTGCCAATTAATTGCCACATTTTCGCATTAATTGCCACGTATCTTCAGGGCGAAAACGGGTGTGAGCTGGCTTGACGAGAATGTTTCAGTTTTTAACAATTTTTTTACATAAACAGCAACGGCAATTAATTTGTGTTTGTTATAAAAAATTAGTATATAATGTGTATTAATTATGTTCTTGGTTTAGTTCGAGTGTGCTCGTTGGTTCTCTCTACAAACGTATTTGAATATCTGGCATGGTTAAATATGTTTCAGTTTTTAACAATTATTTTTCCATAAACAACAATGGCAATTAATTCGTGTTTGTGGTAAACAATTAGTATATATTGTGTATTAATTATGTTCTTCGTTTGGTTCGAGTGTGCTCGTTGGTTCTCTCTACAAACGTATTTGAATTTCTCGCATGGTTGAATATGTTTCAGTTTTTAACAATTATTTTTCCATAAACAACAATGGCAATTAATTCGTGTTTGTGGTAAACAATTAGTATATATTGTATATTAATTATGTTCTTCGTTTGGTTCGAGTGTGCTCGTTGGTTCTCTCTACAAACGTATTTGAATATCTGGCATGGTTGAATATGTTTCAGTTTTTAACAATTATTTTTCCATAAACAACAATGGCAATTAATTCGTGTTTGTGGTAAACAATTAGTATATAATGTGTATTAATTATGTTCTTCGTTTGGTTCGAGTGTGCTCGTTGGTTCTCTCTACAAACGTATTTGAATATCTGGCATGGTTAAATATGTTTCAGTTTTTAACAATTATTTTTCCATAAACAACAATGGCAATTAATTCGTGTTTGTGGTAAACAATTAGTATATAATGTGTATTAATTATGTTCTTCGTTTGGTTCGAGTGTGCTCGTTGGTTCTCTCTACAAACGTATTTGAATATCTGGCATGGTTAAATATGTTTCAGTTTTTAACAATTATTTTTCCATAAACAACAATGGCAATTATTTCGTGTTTGTGGTAAACAATTAGTATATATTGTATATTAATTATGTTCTTCGTTTGGTTCGAGTGTGCTCGTTGGTTCTCTCTACAAACGTATTTGAATATCTGGCATGGTTTAATATGTTTCAGCTTTTAACAATTATTTTTCCATAAAAAACAATGGCAATTAATTCGTGTTTGTGGTAAACTATTAGTATATATTGTGTATTAATTATGTTCTTGGTTTGGTTCGAGTGTGCTCGTTGGTTCCCTCTACAAACGTATTTCAATATCTGGCATGGTTAAATATGTTTCAGTTTTTAACAATTATTTTTCCATAAACAACAATGGCAATTAATTCGTGTTTGTGGTAACCAATTAGTATATATTGTGTATTAATTATGTTCTTCGTTTGGTTCGAGTGTGCTCGTTGGTTCTCTCTACAAACGTATTTGAATATCTGGCATGGTTGAATATGTTCCAGTTGTTAACAATTAGCGACAAATTGGGAGATTAATTTCAATTTTTTTTTTCATAACTTTGCGATTCTAACTTTACGGAGGTCTTCCTGAGAACAGCTCTGCGCCCAGTGTGGGTGGAGTCGCTTCCTCCTGGGAGGTTTTCGCCCTCTCAAGGAGCCATCGGAAGGGGCGGTGGCCGCAAAGCAGGTCGCAAGAGAGGCGGCGACGGCGTGGCTATGATGTTTCTTCATATTTTCGCACGCGGCGTTTAGGCAGGGCTGGTGGCGGTCGTGAGCCGGCCTGTCCGTTAAGCCTCTACATCCGGTATGTCTCACTGCCGTGAAAGGCCGCACCCAGGCGAGTGCCAACAAAAGACAGCAAGGGATACATCTGCACTGTGGGGTGGGTCGGTGGGTGGCCATTAGGCGCAATCTCTAGCCTCTTGCGTGAGAGAAGAAGGGTCGTCAGAGACAAGTAAAAACATTATTATTTTGCACTTTTGAAAAAATAAAAAATATGGAGCAATATGGCGTTTATGTCGTCTCATTAAGTACATTTAGCACAACCCCTATTAAAAGTTTAAAGAAAAACCTTTTAACCTTTTTCGAGAAAATATTGTTTTGCAATTTTTTAAACCGCATATATTGCACAAAATATTGCGCGTAAACAAATAAACATTTCAAAAAACTTACACGATCTTAAAAAAAGAATCCACTATGGAGGATAAATTTTGTTGGAAAGTAAACTTTTGACTGAAACGTATTCAACCATGCCAGGTATTCAAATACGTTTGTAGAGAGAACCAACGAGCACACTCGAACCAAACGAAGAACATAATTAATATACAATATATACTAATTGTTTACCACAAACACGAATTAATTGCCATTGTTGTTTATGGAAAAATAATTGTTAAAAACTGAAACATATTTAACCATGCCAGATATTGAAATACGTTTGTAGAGAGAACCAACGAGCACACTCGAACCAAACCAAGAACATAATTAATACACAATATATACTAATTGTTTACCACAAACACGAATTAATTGCCATTGTTGTTTATGGAAAAATAATTGTTAAAAGCTGAAACATATTAAACCATGCCAGATATTCAAATACGTTTGTAGAGAGAACCAACGAGCACACTCGAACCAAACCAAGAACATAATAAATACACATTATATATTAATTGTTTACCACAAACACGAATTAATTGCCATTGTTGTTTATGGAAAAAAATTGTTAAAAACTGAAACATATTCAACCATGCCAGATATTCAAATACGTTTGTAGAGAGAACCAACGAGCACACTCGAACCAAACGAAGAACATAATTAATATACAATATATACTAATTGTTTACCACAAACACGAATTAATTGCCATTGTTGTTTATGGAAAAATAATTGTTAAAAGCTGAAACATATTCAACCATGCCAGATATTCAAATACGTTTGTAGAGAGAACCAACGAGCACACTCGAACCAAACCAAGAACATAATAAATACACATTATATATTAATTGTTTACCACAAACACGAATTAATTGCCATTGTTGTTTATGGAAAAATAATTGTTAAAAACTGAAACATATTCAACCATGCCAGATATTCAAATACGTTTGTAGAGAGAACCAACGAGCACACTCGAACCAAACGAAGAACATAATTAATACACATTATATACTAATTGTTTACCACAAACACGAATTAATTGCCATTGTTGTTTATGGAAAAAAAATTGTTAAAAACTGAAACATATTCAACCATGCGAGAAATTCAAATACGTTTGTAGAGAGAACCAACGAGCACACTCGAACCAAACCAAGAACATAATTAATACACATTATATACTAATTTTTTATAATAAACACAAATTAATTGCCGTTGCTGTTTATGAGAAAAAATTGTTAAAAACTGAAACATTCTCGTCAAGCCAGCTCACAGCCGTTTTCGCCCTGAAGATACGTGGCAATTAATTCGAAAATGTGGCAATTAATTGGCAATTAATTAGCAATAAATTATCTGAGTGTTTCCGTGGACCTGCGACCCGAATTTCACTGATGTGTGTGCTGGCGTCGCGTCAAGCCAGCTCACACCCTTTTTTCGCCCTGAAGATACGGGGCAATTAATTCGAAAATGTGGCAATTAATTGGCAATTAATTAGCAATAAATTATCTGAGCGTTTCCGTGGACCTGCGACCCGAATTTCACTGATGTGTGTGCTGGCGTCGCGTCAAGCCAGCTCACACCCTTTTTTCGCCCTGAAGATACGGGGCAATTAATTCGAAAATGTGGCAATTAATTGGCAATTAATTAGCAATAAATTATCTGAGTGTTTCCGTGGACCTGCGACCCGAATTTCACTGATGTGTGTGCTGGCGTCGCGTCAAGCCAGTTCACACCCTTTTTTCGCCCTGACGATACGTGGCAATTAATTCGAAAATGTGGTAATTAATTGGCAATTAATTAGCAATAAATTATCTGAGTGTTTCCGTGGACCTGCGACCCGAATTTCAGTGATGTGTGTGCTGGCGTCGCGTCAAGCCAGTTCACACCCTTTTTTCGCCCTGAAGATACGTGGCAATTAATTCGAAAATGTGGCAATTAATTGGCAATTAATTAGCAATAAATTATTAGACATGTTTCATTCCGGTGAGCTGACATGGCTGTTCCAGCTTGACGCAGCTGAGTTCCTTCTCGGGCGCGAAGAGCCCTGCAGAAAGAGATTCGGGCGAAGGAGGGGCGGAAGGAACCGACGCACACTGGGCGAAACGCCCAAACCGCTGGCCAAAAGGCGAAACGAATTTCTACTCACACATTTGTGTCATACGCCATTTGAAAGAGGTCACAATTATGCCTCGAATGCCATTATTTTCGAGAACGAGTTCACTGACGATACTAATAAATGAATTCTATTAAATGTTGTTACTGGCCCCTTTAGGAAACAGTTCTGGCTCCACGTTCAGATGACAATTTGTTCTGAGGGTTTTGAGCGTGAAAATCTGGAGTTGAGTGGCGAGATAACCTTCAAAACGAAACGAACGTTCGGAGCAAGGGACAAGGCACTCAGTGTCTCAGACCCCAGTGGCACACAAGCCATTGACACATCGGAAACGTCGGTGAAGCTTTTCGAAGAAGGTAACTTATCGGACTGGAAAGGCTTTCAACTAAGCGTGTGCGTGTGCATTGGGCATCACCAGACTGCGTGCTTGATAGCTGCCAGTTATAAATCTCCCGGGCTGTAGTGAATTCGTTGTTCCTGCGGAAACTTTTAAAGTGCGCCTTACTGTCGTGTGTTCGAATTTTGTTCAAAATACAAAATCGCAGTTCTCGAAGTTCATAAGCGTGCACATTTTGTATAAATGGCATGTGGACCGACATTGTTCATCTGGCAAAATGGAAGCTGTTCCTGGGCGTAGTAAAATATTACAATAGAGATATTATAAGAAACAAAAAAACAATAGAAATGTATTCTTCAAATGTGTCCCAGAAAAGTCGATTAAACTTGAAAGATATTTTTCATTGGCTTCTTGTGTCGTCTGATCCACTGACTCCTAGACCACGAAAGCTCCCCCGATGGAAAATAGATCAACTCTCTCCCGATGCGATATCCCTGCTCATCTGCAGAACATCCCTTGTGGCGGTGAAGAATCTTTTTCGGAGGACGAATAAGTGCATTCGTTCTTTAAATAAGCTTTAAATTATAATGATCTTAACTTTAAAAACGTGTTTCATTTGAAGTGATAAGAAAATAATTATTCAACTGTAGTTTAACCGATATTAGTTTCTTCTTGTTAACAAATACATCATTGAAGGAAAATGTTGGGTGATAAGTTAAATCCTCCAAAATATTACAGAAATAATTTCATGTTTGTCGATCAGGTATCGACTTTTACTGTCATCCGAATGAGTTGAAGAGTCAGACAATATGTTGT
Source organism: Acheta domesticus (assembly GCA_031308135.1). Classification (NCBI taxonomy): domain Eukaryota; kingdom Metazoa; phylum Arthropoda; class Insecta; order Orthoptera; family Gryllidae; genus Acheta; species Acheta domesticus. Next base: position 1,740,692 of record JAHLJT010005437.1, on the reverse strand, counting down.
AGAGTCTATCTGTTAAATGATTTAGGCATTGATTTTTTGATGTGTTATTGTCTCTATTTATTCCGATATTTTAAAAAAAATTGCAAATCTGACGTCAATTTTGGATTCCGCGACCTCCAAACCCCTCTATGAAAGGTGTTACAAGCGATTGGCTCCTTATTTGGCTTTTGGCAGCTCTTCGGGCTTTTTCCCAGCGAGCGAGGGTTTGGCCTGCGGGGCTCCGTGCTGACCCATTTTCTTTCTCCGACGGCGCAAAGCCTTGCAGGCGGCGATTCGCCGCGCCCCGCCGTCGGGAGGGTGAGTCGGGATGGAGTTCGCCTCCACTGGGAGCCCAGGCGAGGTGTTGAGGCGGAGGGAACAACCTTTAGCTCCGTAAAGTTAGAATCGCAAAGTTGTAAAAAAAAAAATTGAAATTAATCTCCAAATTTGTCGCTAATTTGTTACGCAAAATAAAAATTTGCTCTTCATTTGACACTGCTATGTTTGAAATCAAGTTAGCATCGCAGAAACAAGAAAACCAAGAAACTACACAGGTAAATTAAAAATTAATTACATGGAAATTTGTCGCTCAGAACTTACCATAAAACAAATTTTGTTACTCTTCAAACAAAACCAGAAATGTAATTTCCCCAAAACGCTGTTTTCCACCGCAATGTCAGAAAAAATAAGAAATAACAATAATAAGAAAAAAATAATTACATGGAAATTTGTCGCTCGAAACCTACCACAAAAGAAATTTTGTTACTATTTAAACAATATGCTAGAAATGGAACTTTTCCCAAACGCGATTCTAAGTTGATATCAACTTAGAATCGCAATCTCAAGAAAAATAGGAAATAATAATAAACAAACTAGTGGTGCTACAGAATGGCACACACTTTCCCGTATTTGTTTTCTATTTTCTTTCGTCTGGGCTAGGTTTTCAGAATTGCCATGCACTCTTGCCAGCTGCCATCTATCGCCGCACAAACTTCATTCTTTTGACATTTTCTTAATTTTTCGGTTTCCTAATGGTAGAACTGAAAAATTAATTTTAGAATATTATGGAACACAGAAACCTTGTTCTAAATGGCAATTTTCTATTAAAACGTTTGTGTCGTTTTTAAGAAAATGAAGTTTTAGCGCTACTAAAAATGCGAAATTTAAAGCTCTTTTTCACAGAAAATTTTTGAGTTTTCAAAATACTTCATTTGAAGCCATTTATAGCACTTAAACTCACAAATATAATAATCTTTAGAAATTGCTGGTAATGAGCATATTAAAGATGTGAGAGAACATTCAAGAAAATTACATTTATATAATTTATCTGTTTAATTTCGTGGTTTTCTTGCTTCTGCGATGCTAACTTGGTATCAAGTTAGCAGCATTTGTTATAGCAGTGTCAAATGAAGAGCGACACATTTTTATTTTGCGTAACAAATTAGCGACAAATTCGGAGATTCATTTCAAATTTTTTTGACAATTTTGGGATTCTAACTTTACGGAGCTGCTGGATTGGCTTATTCGTGGAGCCTTTATCTATCTCGCGCGTCGCTCGCTGCGAAAGTGGGCCACGTTTCTCTTAGGTGCGTAAGGATTTTTACGGTAATTATTGAATGGAAGATAGGCGCCCGGGAAGACAGGCGACTCGCTCCAGGGGCGGCGGGTGGCGAGAGGCTGACGTCGATGTCGCCGGGGAATTGAGTGACCGACGATGCTTGTTCTGGTCGTGCTGAAAAGAAACTTCACGGCAATTATCCGAAGGCTCGCACGTGTGCGGGGAGATTTGTTTCGTGGGGCGGGCTCGGGCATCAGGCTCGGCTACTGCGCATTTGCGCTACTTTCCGGGCGCTAGCTAATAGTTCAATTATTGCGTGAAAGAGATAACTGCCTGATGGCCCGAGTCTCGCCACGTAAAATAAGGCATTAACTAACTAACTGACTCTTCGCTCTTTGACGCATGGGTGCGGGGAACAGGGGGTTGGGCGTCGGGCTGAGCGCGGTCACAAAGGGCGGGTTTTATGACGCCTACGCCCGTCTGAAGGAAGCGCGGGGTTGGGGGAACGCAGACACAAAATACGTCTCGATACTGACCCGATCTTGTAGGTTCTGTGTCATATATTTCAACGCTGAAATGTTGAATGTGTCTCCTAGGATTTCAGATACTTTATTAAGAAATATGCGAGCATTCCTTCCGTTTTACATTGTTTTCAGGTCGTCTTCTTCAATACACGTAAAGTCTTGAATCATGAGTTGTTTCGTCTCTGTACGTCATTGTTTTAAAAATCAAATTATTGTCACTAGAAAGAAAAGGACTGTTATCATGAGAAGATTCAATTACAAAATAATTATTTTTATGTATATAACAATAACTGTTCCGAGTTTAGAAGAGATGTTTAGTAAACAGAAAGGCAATTTGGACTCCAGATGGTGATGATATGGTCAGATATACTTAGTTTTTTAATCACTCTTGTTTCATGAATCATGATTTTTGAATGAATAAGAGAGGTGTGAGATGGAGAGGACATATGCTGCGAATCTAGAAAATCCTAAAATGAAATTGTAATAATCAGTTTCGATAATTTCCAACCTGTCTAACCTATTCACTCCCCAGATTTCCGTCCCATAATTCTTAGCTGGGAAGACTAAGGATTTAAATAGTGTTGCACACCTTTAACGGCAATTCCGGTTCTCTGTGCATTACACAACCGATTTAACTGAGCGCAATTCTTCCTTTATTATGAGCCGCCACTATGTGACAATTCCATCCCTCGTTCATAGAAAATTCTGCATCAAGTAAAAGGTACCCCGTTCTAGCTCCTCCTGCGCGTATAGCATTACTCTTTCTTATCTCAAATCAACTCGTTCTTGAAGACAACAATTTTCGTTTTTTGAATATTTACTTTTAGTCGCCATGCCTCACTATATCTTTTTAGGATGTTTAAACTCCTCTGAAAACCAGCAATATTTCTTAAAATAACAATAATTCTTAAAATAATACTATCATTGCAGCCCGACAATTTCAGAAACGGCATTCGTGTGCTTGCAAAACATTTGTTAGCAACTGGTAGGCCTTGCATTACATTTTGTCCATAAGGAAACGCTTACTTATTACATCCATTCTGATGCTACAAATACGAACACTTCCTTTCTGTACATGCGTTATCCTTCGGTCGTTTAGATGACAAGTTGGAATCCTTGTTCTTCTTGACTTTGATCAATGCGTGATTGCTGTCACATTACTTCAACCATGCATTACTTTTTATTGTCTTGTTTCCGCTATTTTTGGTCTTTACCACTAGCTATTTATGTAGAAGAATCCCTTACCTCCTTTTCAACTGTCTTCTTCTTCTCCTCTTCCTCTTCTTCTTCTTCTCTTTTCAGAGTCATTCTCGCAAACACGCCTTGGCATGTGAATGCTAATTTTGTTACGCTTCCATCGCAATGCTACAGTCCCATGCGTCAAATGCATCTATTAAGACGGTAGCATCTTCTAGTGATTCAAGGATTTTTTCACGTTACAATATCTAACTTCATAACTTGAATTATTCTTCGTCCTCTTTTTCCATCTCTCCTTCTATACTTCTCACTTTCCGACCTTACGGGTTTTTTCGAGAATTTGACATAGACGTGATTACTGTAATGATGTTAGGACAGAAATGCGGTGATAGGAGAATAGGCCTAATTGTGAATCAATAAGTGAGTGAAAGGCAGCATTATCCTAAAAATCTGCCAATAACCCTCTTTCTTCACAAGTTTTTTTTAAATTCTGACGGGGATCGAACCCTTGCACCATCAGTCAAGACGTGGTGTTGGAGTACACCAGTGATTATTCTCAAGTTTCTGGAGGACTAAGATGGTTCTCGACAGATTTCCTTGGTGACTTCTCGTTCCCTAACTTCCCGTTTCACCATTGTTTCTAATTTATTTAAATCACATCTAACAACCAATTGAACACTGCTATGGTCGTGAAAAATTAGATACTGAGCTTCATCATTGGAGAAAAAATAGAAGATTACCGTTCTTGTGTTGTGTGGCGTGAACACTCGTCTGCAACTGAAGCTACTAACAATGGAAATTCCAAAGTCCAAGTAACGATATTGGCGCATTTTAGGCACAGTGTAAAAGATTTCTGGATGAACATTGTATAGTTCGCCTCGTATAAAAATCCTTATACCTTTGCCAGCTGCCATCTATCGCCGCACAAACTACATTCTTTTGACATTTTCTTAATTTTTCGGTTTCCTAATGGTAGAAGGGAAATATTCATTTTAGAATATTAAGAAACACAAAAACCTAGTCCTAAATGCCAATTTTCTCTTAAAATGTTGTGTCGTTTTTAAGGGAATGGAATTTTAGCGCCACTAAATATTCGAAATTTGGAGCTCTTTTTCACAGAAAAGTTTTGAGTTTTCAAAATACTTCAAATGAAGTAATTTGAAGCACTAAAACTCACAAATATAATAATATTTAGAACTTGTTGGTGATGTGCATATTAAAGATGTGAGAAAACTTTACATTTATATATTTTTTTGAAAAAAAAACTTCTCATAAATTTTGCGTCATATTAAAGAGTGTCATTAGCACTATCCGTTACCAAAGTTTCAAGAAAACATTTGCAGCCATATATGAGAAATTGGCGTTTGAGCGTTTCTGAAAATACGGAATTTGGAGCTACATTTCACTGAAAACGGTTGTGTTTACCAGAAACTTTACTTGACATCATGTAAAGCACATGTACTCGTAAATATATTAATGTAAAAAAAGGCGGTAATGTAAATATTAACGACGTGAGAGAAAATACATTTTTCCAATTTTTGAAAAAACAAAAGAATAGAGCAATATGGGGTTTTTGTCATGTCATAATATACTGCGATTTTTCTAGGAAGAGCTCTCAAGATAACTCAAATCCCATCTTCGCGATGGAATATGTCACGGCATTTCGCGTCTTTTCTCGGTCTCGCCGGTAGAAGTCGCATGATCGCAAGCACTGCTTCATACGGTCGCGATCGTGCGAAATCTAGCGGAACGACTGTGAATGACACGAAATGCCGTGACATATTCCATCGCGAAGATGGGATTTGAGTTATCTTGAGAGCTCTTCCTACAAAAATCGCAGTATAGTTATTTACTAGCGTACCCGTGCGAGAACTCTCGCATGATAAAACCCACCCTTTGCCTATCCATTTGTCTATCCTTTCAAGTAAGAAGGAAAGTTGTTAATGAAATATGTTTATTTTTTTAATGTATAAATGTAACTTCTAATGTACTTGCAGAATATCAAACAAAAATAACAATACAATTCATGTTGGAAACAAATTTTCAATAAAAGTTTATTCAGCATTATAGACAGATGTTCTCGGAACAATTCATACTTCTTTAAAAACAACTTTGAACAAATTATTCACTCCTCCTTGAGAGTTAACTTTTCGCTTTCCTTGATGGTCACAAACATTATAGAAAACGTTTTTACTCTTCAGAAAGCAAAGCAAAGCAAAGTAGTGCGTAAATACCGATGGAGCAAGTACAACCCTACTCTTTGCAATATTACTTGAATTTCCTTGATTTGTTATGAGGAAAGAGGGGATTTTGCAGAGTTCAGGGTGCCAGCTTGCTGGGGTGCGAAAATTGAAAAATTATTTGTGTTAAGAAGTATTGGATTATTTTCAGCGTTCTTACGGACTTCAAGAAAAGCAATTCCGAGCCAAAAAATAAACTAATATTTCCACCTTTGAGTACTAAATACAATTTGTTACCATTGGAAACAATTTAGTAGGCTTAGACTTCACTTCGGTACACGGGAATGTTACTCAAACGATGTTTGCATATTGAATATCTTAACGAACTGACACCTTGAGTTTAATATCAAACGGTGTATTATTTACAATATGAGTTTGCAGCTGGGAGTTGATGTACATACTTCCAGACACCACCAATATTTTAATTGTGCCTTTGGACTGCGAATGTTAGCAGTTGTCGAGTGACTTCTCCTATTCTTTCTATAATTTTAAATTTACTTGCTTTTTTTAATTAATTCACGTAGTATTGTAGGCCAGCGCGATTTGATTTTTGTTTTTCATTTATTTCAAGCTATTTTACTTCAGCTAATTTAAAACGTTTGTTCTTTGTGTTGTTCCATACACAATGTTTCCCCTACTACCTCCGCGTACCCGTGCGAAAACTCTTACATGTTAGACCCTATGTTAGATCCCTATCCTTATATTTCCATTTTAAGAGGGAAAGTAGTTAATGAAACGTGTTTATTTGTTTAAAAATATATAAAGGTGACTTGCAATGTACTAACACAATATCAAATAAAATAAAAAAACAATGCAATTGATGTTTAAAATAAATTTTCAATAAATATTTATTCAGTATCATGGAGAGTTTTCTTGGAACAATTCACAGCACTTCCTTTAAGACAATATTTGTAGTAATTATTCAGTGTTTTTTGACAGCTAGCTTTTAGCTTCTCGTGAGTCACAAAAATATTACAAAAGCTTTTTACTATCGAGAAAGCTACGTGTCTGAACCCGCTGACTTTAAAATTTCATCGAATGATAACGAAAATACTGGTACAGGTAAAACACAGTCTTCACTCTTCTCTGTGAACCCACTCCCTCCTCAATTAGGTACACAGCACTTACAGACACTGGTAAAACGTTAATTGATTGGTTTCACTACACGCAAAGAAACAACCTTCATAGGTATCAAGCAACTATAACAGTTCTTCTAGTTGTTGCTGGAGAGCAAATCTTGAATTAATGATTTTGCAAATAAACCTCGTCAGACTGCACAAACTACGGTGTTAAAAGAAAGCGTAAATAAAGATTGTCAAATCTAAGCCTTCTAAGCGTGTCGCCCCAAAAATTGCTACCTGCAGGAATGGCTGAAATATTGAGGTGGCCTTGATAGTATTGAAGCGTGGAACCGAAAAGTTAATTGAATGGATCGGGGAATGTCCCATCTTGTAGATTATGGTGTGAAAAACGTTTCTTTGAGGCCTTTGGCCTCAAAATTTTACTTTTTAAGGCTCTAAAACGCTTTGTCTATGAGTTATTTGCCGATATATATTGACATGTGATGCGGGCTGCATTTTACATGAATATTTCGATGCGTTTTTTTTTTTAAGAAATCATCCATATTTTTAAACTCAAAGTGGAATTCGTCAAGTCTCCGCGAAATTCTCTTTCTTTAGAGCCCTCATTTATAACGATTGGTTGCGTGTGCGAGCCGGAACGCAAAGGTATACTACTGAAATAATACAGGAGACGATGTATCAAGGGCGTTAAGTAGATGTTTTTGCCCCGAGGGTGACTTCCTAGTCCGAGGGCCTCTGGCCCGAGGGGTTGGAAGTCACCTGAGGGGCAAAAACATCTAGTAACACCCGTGGTTCATACAAAACTTTATGGTTTACTAGTTCGTTGCTGAATAAAACGAGAATTCGAAACATTTTGTATTATTTCTTGCGTCTAAAGTGAAAAGAAGCATTCTAACAGTCATTTGTCAATATGACGTCAAATAAACAAAACAGAGTGTATATCTAATTTCTATTGCATAATCGTTATTGGACTGATTTTCTCGTATAATATGAAAGAATATTGTGAAGTTCCTGCGGAAATTCTTGCAAAAGCTAACAAAACTGAGGACAGTGGTTTCCATTAAAATCTTGATAAATATGTGAAACTCTTTATGGTGTGTTTGAGAATTACGAGCGTGAATAACAGTGTAAATTGCGCTGATGAAACGGTACTTTTAGGTTATTGGCGTCTGTTGTCAAACGTTATTTAGAATATGTCATAACACCAAAATATAACATTTCGAGGACGTTAGCCGATGTGTCTCATGTATCTTATTACTATTACGAGTACCGCTACTGAAGAAGTATATAATTATGTCTCTAAGAAAGGTGATACGTAACAGTGAAATGCGAGCGAATGATGGCAATTATAAATTCACGAAAATATTCCAAAATTTCAATTTTCGTATCAAATTAGCAAAATAAGGTTTATAACAATTTATTTTATTTATTTGAGCATTATACCATTTATTTATTGTATTTGCTTGCATCTTAACTTTAAAAAATCGAATTCATATAACTAAGTTCAATGTGTTGTGTTGGTATTAGAGCGGGCCGTAAAGTATTCAAAAGGCCCTAGGGCATAAAGAATCAGAAAGGCCCGCAAGGGTATTGAGTTCACCGTTACATGTTTTGTTTCAGGTCTGTAAACACACAGCAGAGAACTAGTAAACCATAAAATACATTAGGCGCTATACCTACCAAAAATTTAAAGAAAAAAATTTGAAACCGTTTTTGAGAAAATCCTGTTTTTGTAATTATTTAAAATTGCACATATTGTACGTAATATTGCGCGAAAACTACTAAATTTTTTAAAAAAATGTATATGACCTCAACGAAAGAACTCACTTTGGACAACAAATTTCATTTAAAAGAAAAATCTTTATCTTCAATTTTGTAGTTCCAGAAAGACGAAAAAAGTTTAAACTTTTGCAATTTTCGAAAATTCAGAGTTATCCGTGAAAATAGGATCTATGCCACCTTAATAAGTGTATTTTACTCTATTCCTACAAGAAATATGAAGAAAAAATTTGGGGCCGTTATTGAGAAACTTTTGAAAATGTCCGGGGGGCTTCATGTAAAGTACTCCCAAATTTTACAGAATCTTTTTCAAAATCTCAAAGCTTCGACTAGAACCAGATCAACAGGGGAATATCCATTTTGGAAGAAATCGTACGTATAGTTTAGGCGATAGCAGCCTTTGAAGACGGACAGACGGACTGACAGACGGATGTTTTCCTTTCAATTGGTTTTCGGTATCAAGGACCCATGAAAGTGGGATTCTGGCTACACCACGTGTTAGGGGATTTTTTTTTCTTAATTTAGCAACTGGTTTTATACACTTATCAGCGCCCAATGAATTTTTTTCCGCCGAAAATTCGCCATTTTTTCACCCAGCATTACATATATTATTTCTAGTGTATTGTTTAAATAGTAACTATTTCTATTCCCTTGGGTTCGGGCTAGGTATTCAGAATTGCAATATACTCTTGCCAGCTGCCATCTATCGCCGCACAAACTACATTCTTTTGACATTTTCTTAATTTTTTGGTTTCCTAATGATAGAACGGAAATATTAATTTTTAGAATATTATATTTAGAATATTACACAAAAACCTAGTCCTAAATAGCAATTTTCTCTTACAAATTTTGTGTCGTTTTTAAGGGAATGGAATTTTAGCGCTAATAAAAATGCGAAATTTGGGTCCTTTTTCACAGAAAAATTTTGAGTTTTCAAAATATTTCATTTGAAGTCATTTGAAGCAATTAAATTCACAAATATATTAATCTTTAGAAATTGCTGGTAATGTGCATATTAAAGACGTAAGATAACTTTCAAGAAAATTACATTTATATAATTTTTTGAAAAAATCTAATAAACTTTACGTCATATTAAAGAGTGTAATTAGCACTATCCGTTACAAAAGTTTCAAGAAAAAAATTGCAGCCATATATGTGAAAATTGTGTTTGAGCGTTTCTGAAAATACCGAATTTTGAGCTACATTTCACTGAAAACGATTGTGTTAACCAGAAATTTGACTTAACATCATTTAAAGCACTTGTACTCGTAAATATATTAATTTTAAAAAATCGCCGGTAATGTAAATATTAACGACGTGAGAGAAAAGTCAAAATAATTACATTTTTCCAATTTTTGAAAAAACAAAAGATAGAACAATCAGTGTTTTTTGTCGTGTCATATAGTACATTAGGCGCTATAGCTGCCAAAAATTTAAAGAAAAAATACTTGGAGCCGTTTTTGAGAAAATCCTGTTTTTGTAATTGTTAAAAATTGCACATATTGCACGCCATATTGCGCGAAAATTACTAAACTTAAAAAAATGTATATGACCTTAATGAAATAACTCACTTTGGACAACAAATTTTATTTAAAAGAAAAATCTTTATCTTCAATTTTGAAGTTGAGGAAACACGCCGAATAAATTTTAAACTTTTGCACTTTTCGAAAATTCAGAGTTATCCGTGGAAATAGGAGCTATGCCACCTAAATAAATGTATTTTACTCTATTCTTACAAGAAATATGAAGAAATTTGGAGCCGTTATAAAGACATTTTTGAAAATGTCCGGGGAGCTTCATGTAAAGTACCCCCAAATTTTACAGAATCATTTTCAAAATCTCAAAGCTTCTACTAGAACCAGATCAACTGGGGAATATCCATTTTGGAAGAAATTTTACGTATGGTTTAGGCGCTAGCAGTATTCTCAGACGGACGGACGGACGAACGGACAGACGGGTGTTTTCCTTTCAATTGGTTTTTCGGTATGAAGCACCCACAAAAGAGGGATTCTGGCTACACCACGTGTTAGGGTTATTTTTTCTTAGTTTAGTAACTGGTTTTATACACTTTTTCGTTATCAGCGCCCGTCAATGAATTTTTTTTCGCCAAAAATTCGCCATTTTCTCGCGCAGCATTACATATTTCATTTCCAGCATATTGTTTAAAAAGTAATAAAATTAATTTTATGGTCAGTTGAGAGCCGCAAAAAAGTGACAAACTGTCTTGTAATTATTTATTATTTATTAAATAATTTCTTGGTTTCCTGTCATTGTGGTGCATGTGCTAAATGGCCTGAGCCTCACCACAAATAAAGACATTTATTTATTTATTTATTTATTTATTATACAGAGAGAGAGAGAGAGAGAGAGAATATTTAGCAGCTTTATTTTAACTAATGGTGGTAAAGATCCACGAAACATGATTAAACATTTGCAGAAGTAATATTATTAATAACAGAAATCACAGGGAATATGGAAATATTGCTAAAATACTTTTGGGGTCTAAAACTAACTTGCTTGCAACTGAAGCAATTACCACAGAGGGAGCTGTTCTTGCCGAATTAATAACCACTCGATCTGCCAACTCGCCAAATTATTTCTAGGAGAAAAAATTATCTTGGATCAGGTGTCAAGTTTCATGCATGTAGAGCCATCCATTGGTGAAAAATGGACAATTTGGAATGTAATATTCATGATAAGTAATGAGCGTTAGTACTCATGAGAGAATCATGAATGTTTTCAGTAACAGAAAGTTGCTTCTAAGAATTTGCCATCAAGAAATGAAGGAAATTCAGTTTGATTACTACATTTTATTAATTAGAAATACATTGAGTAACTTGAGCAAATGTGATTCTTGTCTTATAAAGTTTTAAAAAGATTGATAACATTTTCATAAGTGTGATTTAGAACAGGATTTACTTTTTAACCATGAAAATGAAAAGGACTATTCAGAGCATTCAGAGAGAATTGTTATCAATTTATCTTCATAGTTTCGTGTTATTTCATAAACTGAACTCAGTTTCTGCTAGATCATCAAAGGGTAACTTGGATAAGACTGATAAATATCAGTCTTTGCAGAACTTTTTGTGGGAAAATCTCGTGCATTTGCTGTATGTGGGTGCATTTTTCTGTTGCAGCTCCTAACTTGAAAGGCCACCCTCTGAAATGCCCCAAAAAGCACAACGAATCTCCAGGAGGTTCAGAGTCAAATGAAGCAGTCTTCTCTCTCCACAGCATCATCAATCTGGAGGCTATCAGACATCATCACTGGTTCTACCCACCAAAAGTAACATTCAAAAAGTGACAATGTGTGAAAAAATATCTTATTATATTATCAAAAACCTTATTATCACTTTCAAATACTTTCAGTAATGAAAATAAATCAGATAAATTTTAAGCCAAATCAAAACATGATTTGAACTGTTAATTTTTCATATTAGTTATAGTTGGTGACATTTCTTCTTACAAATTCTTCTGGTAGGAATATTATATCCCTGAAGGAATATTACATCCGTACAATACATAATTTAAAATTTTAATTTCAACATGAGACATAATGATAAAAAATCAACACAAAAAAACAATCTTAGAGAATAGTTGATTATAAATTTATATGACTTGAGAAAATAACTACTAATATTGACAGTGTAGAGAGTTTGAGTGGTTTTCCACCCTGAAATGGATATCTTGTTTATAAGAAAGGTCTTTCTAACTAAAAACTAAATGTAGTCAAATCTCATGTATTACTGCAGAAAAGTAGTATGCATTGGATGTAATTGTCAGTTTGAATGAAAATTTTTAATAATTGCATTGTAAGTTAAAAAATATGTTCAGATTTCTGCAGAATTCTATTCAAAAATTCACAATTCTTTATCATTCATCTTAATAATTAAAATATTTTGCCAGTGAAATGTAACATAATGTTTTTCATAATATTTCTTCATTTTCTGTTCAAAGAGGCACAGAAATTTCAATAAGTTCAAAATATAAAATTTCTTATAGTTGTGTTGCATAAAATCATTATGTGTTCAGTTTCTTCTCAAAGACAGATTGTCTATATGTTTTTTTTAAAAATTGTTGTAGAGTAACCATCACATCCCTGGCAGAAACGGCTTATGATGTAACAGCACAGTTCAGCAGAATGGTCCTGCTAGATGCCAGAAAGTGGAACGAGAAGTTGGTCCTAACAAGAAGGACTTGCTAGTGCAACTTCACAGTTTCATAAAGAGATTATTGATCTCTTGAGTCCCGCATTTACTGATCTCTTGAGTCCCGCATTTGGGAGTTAAAGGAAGTGAGTTCAATATAATTTTTAAAGTACGGAAGAATTGCTATGATTCTTTCCGTTTCTTCTGTTTCCCATTGCTTTTCAAATGTTTTGAACTTGCTGTGTGTGAATTGCATGCTGTAACTTGTCAATTGCTATTTTAGCTTATATTTTTATTTCTTCATAATTTGTAAATTAAAACAAGGTCTTGCCGTGACATCGTTTTACAACTTGACGTGCTGTGTTGAAAAAATTAGTGATATATTCAGGTCTCAGTAATGTCTTGTTGAAAAAGAGCAGGTGGTTAAATGTTAATGTACTATAGTGTAGAGGTTTCCTTAGTCTTCATACTTCACAGAAAAAGATATTGTGTTGATGTCATCAGGGTATGGTGAAGATACACTGAACTGTGATTTCAAGACATTAAGATTACTTTAGCCCGTAGTTTCATTATCAGAATCCACAATATTCAATACACTTGTTGATGGAGTTCAGAATTTCACAAGAAGCATTAATACTTCACAAATAGAAAGGCCTGCATTTGCCTAAGCAGATGAAAGAATGAATTCAATTTAATAAAAGGATTTATACTTCAGATACATGTAAATGAATTATAAAAAGTCAAAAAGGTCTATATTTTTTTAGATGACACAGCAAATAATTTTTTTTTTCTTTCTTATTTTTGACTTGTTTAATTAGATCCTTATTAGAGTCTCATTTTAATAACTTGATCAAAACTTTTTTAATGTTAATGTTTATTACTTAGATTTAAGGAGAAACTCTTGTTGCAATAGTAATATAAAAAATTGAGTGAAAATGCAGATCTGTCTTTTCCAGGTGACCTTGACGCATTTTTCACTTAAGTTCAAACACTAGGAGGGTATAATAGTGTAACTGCAAATCAACTTTGGAAAACAATCAGTGATGAACTGGGAGGTCATCAAGGAAGTACTAGTGCAGCTACATACACAAGGCATCATTATGAAAGGAGAAGTGTATGGTAGAAAGCATATTTTCTTTTGTCTTTAATTGGTGGATAAATAACATATTTGATAAATTCAAAGACTAACTATTCTTTTTTTTGTTCATGTATTCCAGAAAATGGAAAATTTTATTATTCTAAATTACATGCGAAGAAATGGATATTTATTAATGTGATTCTTTTTAGGTTGCTGTTACCCTATGAGAAAAGCACGAGAGGAGAACAAAAAGTTGGCATGTGAAATCATGCGAAACTAAAATCAGTAAAATACAAAGATAACTCAGATGAAGAAAAGGGTGATGTTGATTCACCTACTGATACTTCATTTGAAAAGGTTTGAATCCCTTCATCTATTTTTGTTCTGATTATTTTTTCAATCCCATATTGATCATTTTCTGGGAGATGAGTAGAAATTATTTCAAATAACTGTTAAATATTGATGTTCTTGTGTTGATATATTGTGAATGATTTGTTGACAGGATGCAGAGAACGAGTCTTCTAAAGAGAAAAATTCTTCTGGAGAAAATAAAACTGTTCCTTTATGCTCCAAATAGATCCAAGTTTTAGGCTCCAAATAGAAAAGAGAAGATAATGTACCTTTAGATGAGGAGAATATTCCTTTTTTTAACAGCTTGAGAGAAGTTAATACTTCCAGTTGTATAGCTAAAGCATCAGCAAGTGGGAATTCAAACAGTGGGTTAGTGGTCCATTCAGAAAGACCAGACGTAACAGTGAAGCAAGCAGTGCTCCAACTGCAGAAATATCTGCTGAGAAGACATGATCCGAAAGCTGTGCCTGAAGTTATTGACCTTGCCTCTGATGAATCACAGGGGAAGATTAATAAGATACATGTTCCAGCATTCAAGAAATGCAAGTCAGAAATTCTGAAGGAAGTTGTTTTGGAATTGGGAGTTATTTCATCTTTGGGACCTGATATCTCTGTGCCTCTTGTCATTGAGAAGCAGCCTTCAATTATTCAAAATGCAGCTACAGTCACAGCACCACCTTTGGACTTTGGACAATCAGGTGTCAATGACGGTCACACCTGATGTGGGCCACATTTTAGGTTCTCCTTGTGGTGAAGTGGCATCAGCTCCAATTTCATCATTTGGCACTTCCTCAAATCAGTGATAAATGTTTAAGACTTGAAACATAAAATGCACAATCAGAACCTTCTACAAGATGCTCCAGCTGGTGCGTAGTCATAGATTTCCACCAAAAGTTGTACAGTTCTTCTCCGTTTATACTTGCTCTGAGTCAACTGTCTATAGAAGCTCCAAGTATATTTTTGATCCTTGTCAGCTGCTGTATTCAGAAAGAGTTCCAAGACGTATGGTGCCACATACAGAAGAGGAGGTGTTTGACTTGCAAGTGAAAACTCTACAGAAATCTTCAGTGAGTGCTGATCCTGTGCATCCCATTGCTGCAGCATCTGTTTCTCCAAGGAACTTGTGAAAAACTGTAAACGAAACTAACAACTCTGCATTCCCTTAAAAGCAGATTGAGGAATAGTAGTTTCAAATTTTGAAATAAATGTTGTTGATATTTCAAAAGCATCAACTACTCAGGTAAAAATTAATTCACAATGGCCACAAAATCCTCATCAACCTCCAAGTCATAAAATAACAAACAAAACATCTCATCACTTGCCTCGCAGAAATGAGAATGGAAAATGTACGTCGATGAACAGTCCTGCACCTTGATAATTCCAAACCTGCACCTTTCATCTGCTGTGGAAGAAGTACACCATCTGCTCAAACAAGAATATCCCAGAGTCGGTCACCTAGTACCATCTTTTCTGCCTGGAAATACATCTTTGTTTGCTGGCTTCTTCCACCTATTTCTGCAACAAATAATGAAGGAAAGAACTGCGATCCTTGTCTGGCTCTTTCTGATCCATTGGTTATTCTTCCCTGTTCACATCACATGGTTCGTACCCTCCATCCCTGTCACCGGGATTTGTGACTCCCCTTGTTACTCCACCATCTGCAGAACAGCTTCAGTTGTACAAATAACTGAGGAGTCGGCACCATCTAATATGTCACTCTCTCAAAGAGTGGCAAACTTCTTGGCCTCACCCCGTGATGAATGAACTTTCATAACTGCGGTCGGTTGTTCAACAAATCCATCATCCTAGTGATATGTAGCTTAGAAGAGTGTGTCACTGCAGACTTTTGAAGATATACAACAAAGTGTCAGTGGGGAAAGGAGTATTTATTTTTATAAGTGGTTTACTGTTTTACTGCTACTTGATTAAATTTCAAGTACATTGCATGTTGACAGTGTTTTCACAACAGTGGTGTTCCAAGACTATAGTGAATTGGCAGATTAGGAAACAGAGAAAACATGAGAACATTTTTGTCCTATAATTTATCAGTCTTTTTTTAAAAATACAGAGGATATGTTGTCAGATGCTTAATGAGTTAAAGTACAATGATGTTTCTGTTTAGACAATTTGTATTTCTACTTTTTATCATAATCATGATCATTTTTGTTCTGTGAATTAAGTTCAAATTTGTCACCAATGTTAAGCATATTAACATTGTACTTTGTGAGAAATCTGGTCATTTTTCACTCATTAGTTAGTGTGGTGTGTTTTTAGGTCACAATTTATCCGTGAATTTAAATTGTCTTATGTATGATTTTGATGATTTTTCATCTTTGAAAGTATCAGTGTTCATCATCTATTTTATCCTTACATTTGTATATTTCTTTTATTTATGTTGTTTCAGTATCGTTTCACATAACAAAGCATATGTGGTGGAGAGTAGTATTTGTTCAAAGAAAGAGTTGAGAAAAGTATTCTGAAACTCCTTTTCTTATCCATCAGGAATTGTGTGGTCTGTGTTCCTTTTATACGCCTTGCTTCCTTAACTGTTTAGATTTAGTTGAGACTATATCCTTTCCTCAAATACTCATTAATGTAAGTTTACAGAACATACATGAAAGTAGAAAACTCAATGTGCCATACAGCATTCTTGTACTTATTTTTGTAATTTTCTTTGATGTCATCAACATAACAAGGCACAAGAAATATTGATGCGATATATTATACAAGTTAATTAGTGTTTTTCAGTAACACAAGATTGTCTGATTGCTTAATTAAAGAAGCATGTGAACACGAGGATTCTCTGAAATCATAACAAATGTATATATTCGCATGTATAAGTGTAAACTTCGTACCAATAGTAAAACTACTGTACTGTGTGAATTTGACAGGGAGTGGTTTATTAGACAATGTTGAAATCTTTTTGTAATGAGAAATCATACAAGTGTTCATCGCATATTCTTTGCCCAACCTTTGTGGAATTTTTTTCTTTCTTTAATGTGCTTTATGTGAGTGTCACCTTGTGTTTTAGAATCAGTCCTTAAGAATGAATCAAATAAATACTAGTATAAGAAACATTTATAGTGAATGGCTTATTAGTTAGGTAAAACCATTCAATTCTTAAGTTATGTTCCACCCATTTCAGAGCAGTATAAATGAATATTGATATTGCAAGTGTTACAGAGGAGAAACTGCACATTTAGTCATTACAGATTCATTTTAATTATTGCAATTTCTCTGTCTAAATATTGGTTCTAACAAGTAATAGTTTTTTAGCTGTATGCCAAACAGCAATTATGTTTGTCATGTGTATGCAACATGTTTGTTGCAGAGTAGAAACGCATAAATTGAAATATCTATTTGAAATATACATGTGTTATTTTTGTTCATGAGTTTATTTAGAAGTACATAATAAATGTTCAACATAAAACTGAAGAGTGGCAGCTGCTACATTCTACATAGTAGACTAACTATGAGTAATTGTTACATCTTATGGTGTCACTCCATGAGTGAAGTTTATGAAAACAGAATTCTGTAATCTTTAGCTAAAGGAAAGAACTGTTGTCTTTAAATTATTAGTTTGATATTTTTCTATGTTTTGTCTCTTTTAAATCACATTTAAATAATTGATTTAAATCAGTATTTATTATTTGTAATATTGGAAAATATATTTGCATTTTAAATATTTGTAAAATAAAAATTACTCAGATAAAAACACTTAAATCAATTAGCAAGGAATATATTACATTTATTATAAAATATTTCACATAATTAATTTAACAGCACACACCAATGTAACAGCAATATTGCCCTACCATGCACAAACTAGTTATGAGAAAAAAAAGTTTCAAGCTTCAAAGGTTTCCGTAATTCTAGATTTGAATTAAAATGTGTGAAAAATGGATTTTTATTAATACTTATTTGAAGAAGAAAATTGATATTGTTAAAACTAATGAAAACAGTAGTTAATCTTACTAGTTGTAATAATATTAACCTTTTTCTTTATAAGTATATTGATAAAATTTCATTTTAATTGGGAAGCATGGTTCCCCACTGCCTGTTAAAAAGTTAAGGGATAGTGCACATGGAACAACCATTATATCCCACATTTTTTATAGCAGGACAACTGTTTAGTAGAATTTAATATTTCAAAAACTGTGTAACATTGTTAGAAGTATTTTGATGAATTCAGTTGTCTTAAACAATAAGTGCTTTTTGATTGGGGCAGTATCGCACAACAAAAATGGTAAAATTTCTTTGAACGAAGAATGCCTTGTGTCTAAATCATGCTAATAGATGGTGCCACATGCTTATTTGATAATGAAAAGAGAAGTGTTTCAAGAACACCAGACAATAAGTAAATCAAATTTAAAGATTTTGTGGGGTAGGGTGGTTTGGACCGGACCCCTTGAATATACAGTATCTTTATTTTTTTAAAATAAAATTACAACTGTTTAATGATAAAATTAAAAACTGATGTTTCAATTAACTTTTGTCTGCTTTTAAAGTAATTAAGGATAAATCACTTAACGATTTTGTTTTAAAGTAAAATATCTAATACAATTTTAAAATATCTTTTTTAAATAAAAAAAAGTCTGATTTTTTTCAGCCCTAATCAAAAGCATTATTTGCAAACAAATTTCACACAACCTCACATTATCTGATTTAGGAGAATAATAATATTTTACAGCTTTTGTGCACATTTTCCTAAGTATATTGAAATTAGAAATTCAGAATGACAAGTGTATGTTACAAGAATGGAGAATTTTTAGATACAAAACAACAGACGGCAAAACAGCATTTCTTAATCTAGCAACAAAATGTATTATATTCTTAAAAAGCGAATTCACCTTCAGCCAACATTTTGCAGGAAAGTCATCATCACACCTATGGGAAGACAGTCAGTCACGAATAGGTAGCTGTGAAGCAAATTATGTTTTTCTTTTTAATTTTGGTGTTGATGAAGGGAACTGGTTTGTTAATTGATGAATTATGTACATTTACTTGTTTTTTTTGTCTTTCATGTACAGGGCTAAGAAAAGTATAAATATTAAATATATCCCCCTCTTAAAGAAAGGGGCTGGGGGTCATTCATAGAGTTGGGGGTAAACATCCGTGTTTAAGTCCATTTATCAAAGTTTCTGCAGCATTTTACCAATTTTTATTATAATTTTTGTGCCTCTATAAACTTTTGATGATTTTCATGAAATGTCCAGGAGACCCAATTTTGCTCAATTTGTTCTACAGTTTGTGTTGATATATTCAAACGCTCTCTGAAAGTTAATTAAGGCAATACTAATCCAGCACTAGCAATAATTATTGATTTCTCATTCTTTTAATACCAAAAACATTGGAATTACATGAGTGTCCTTTCCAAAACCAAACTATATTTTTCAGACTAGTGTGGAATATTTTTGCAAAATAATTTAACATAAGTAACAATAAGTTTTGCAATTGAAATAAGAATGGGTATTTCAATGGGGAGAGACAATGAAATGAGCACATGAAGGTAATTTATTCCATTAATCATAACACAATATAATCTTGCAAGTTTTTTGAATTATATAAAAAACAATAGTACTGCCAAATCTTTGGGTGAGTAGCATGTAAACACTGGTTGCCTTAAAATTGATTTGTTAACATTCTTGGTCAAATAAGAGAGTTTCCAATTACAGAAATGCTATTTTCACTCTCCAAAGACTATGAAATATTTGAAGTACTTCACAGTATTGTAATGAAACTGAGAAAAATATAGTTTTTATAGTAAAGTTATGAATTAAATTATATTTACAGAAACAAAAATACTGGATCAATCAACATTCAAAGAATATCTTCATGTAAAAATAATACATAAACACAAATTCAAAAGTGTCACCTCTTACAGTTTTTTTTCAACATACCATAAAAATCACTAAATGCAATGCATATCTTCTCCATCTCACTACACACAACACATCGCAGAACAATTTCAGGTACAATGCTTCTTTCATGTTCATTTGAAGGGCATAGTGCATGAAGGTGTTAACTCAAAAATTTGTGATTTTTACTTTTATTGTCAAAACAACTTTTCTGGGAGTTTCCTATTAGTTGCTTTACTAGTTTTTATAAAAATCACAATATTTTTTTAAATATTTGGTGTGAAGAAGGTGTCAACTCATCGCACATAGGAAACAGTGTATGCAAGAAGGTGTTATCTCAGAGTTTACAAGCAAGACGGTGTTAACTCAACTATTGGTACCTTTTGCATGCTATCGCAAAACAAAATACGATATCTTCAAACAAATTAAATTCTTCCTCCAGTTTTCCAGAGATTATACCAGTCCCTGGAGAGGGGGAGATTAATTTTTATGTTAATTGAGTAGTTTGAATAAAGTTTTGAATAGAATGTGTTCATTTATTTCTACTGAAGAATTCAAGCGAGAGGAGTTGTAATATTAGTGAGAAAAAAAAAGCATAATATTGTTGTATGAAATTTAACATTAGTGCTAATTTCATCAGAAAATAAATGTTCTTGTTGATTCAAATGAGTAATACATATTGTAATATTTCAAGGGCTTAGTGCAAGAGAGTGTAAACTCAAAAAATGGCCAAAGGGAATATTTGATTTGGTAAAATTGGAACTTTTTTTATTTTACTGGAAAGTACTTCTTTTTTGTGACGCTGTGATTTTCATCATAAGTAGCTAAGCAACTAATAGGAAACTCATAGAAAGAACATTTTGGTGACAAAACTAAAAATCAAATTAACATCTTCATGCACTAAGCTCTTCATTTTTACAATAAGCACCGTTTTCTGATTACTTTCCATCAGAAAATATTCCCAGAGTAGAGTTAACACCTTCCTGAAGTGTGTTTCTCCCTATTGGCAACTCTGTGAGTTGACATCTTCAAAAAAGGATGTGAACATTTTGTAGTTATATTAGAGGTAAGAGCACATATGGTACACCAAATAGTTTAGACCAAGGAAAGAAAGAAAAATAGTAGAAAAGTTTACTAAACTTCATATATATCTTTTGGGCATTTCCTGAGTTAACACCTTCTTGCACTAAGCCTTTCATTTCAACAAATCTTGCTGGAGAACTTCTCAGAAAAGTGTTTACAGTGCACATCTGTCACTGCATTGATGGGAAACAAATGTGTTGTGCAGAGAAAGATTGCAGTGTCTTGTTTTAAATTCTCTTTTGTTGTTTCCTAAAAACAAAATTGAATGAGGATCAGTGTGAAGATAATTATACTTCTAATATTACATACAGAAGATATGTTTATTAACACTATTAAAGACTTAAAGCACCAATATTAAAATTCATCCCCTGACTTTCAGTAGTCATGAACACGCTTGGTCAGAAATGTTGGAATGTTATCTGAAAAGCTCTCCACGAAAATTTAAAGTCCCACTTCGGAGAGGACAGCTCTTCAACTTGTTTCACTTCATATCATGTGTATGTAGTGAAATATGTTTCACATAGAATCAGGAGTTGAAATCATGACATGTATTTGGCTTAAGGTAAAATTTATATTTTCATGCTCAACATGACAATAAAAAATTAACTCGCTTACAAACATCGGAATCAATCTTGTAAGAAATTGATAAGCAGAGCTTGAGAGATGTAAGAGTCAGGAACAGTGCTTGTGTTTAGATGAATCTTTGCAAAGGGAACAGAAATAATGCAATTATTCAGAACATTTTACAAACTTTACATTACTTTCTGCAATGCAAGTTTATGTACATATGCTCTTGTTAATGGTGGATATTGAAGACATTTATAAATTTTGCAGATGCTTTGTAAGTAGCTGCAAACAGATCTCAAACTAATTTTTTGTTTAAAAAAAATGTTAAAATTTAATTTAATGTTTTATTTTAATAAATTACCCCCACCGTCATAATTTTTATATGAATAAACTGTAGCAAGAAATGATGCCCACTGGTCAAGAGAAATCTCCAGAAAAGGAACTTCAGAAATATTAGCACTGTAAATTAATAACTATAATTCTAAAGCCCAATTTCTCCTCATCATTCAGATGAAACAATTTGCAAACACAAAGAGTGTCTACCAATACAAATATTCAAAAGCAATGCCTCCTCACGTTTACTTACTGTGAATAATGTGCAAAAAAAGAGTTAACAATTGTACATTCTGTTTGCTTGCATTTCCCACTTCATCGATGCACAAATTTCTACCTCCACCACTAGCGAGCAGCATGGCAGTATAACAATAACAATTGGTGCATCTGAAGCAACTGGGGTCAACAATTCACAATTTGAATACGATGAACACAAAGGTTTCTTCTCTATTAGAAATTCACCCAGGAATATGCACGTAAACCGTTATCACTAGAAACTCTAAGAAGCTCAAAAAATATTATCAGTTGTAAAGTTCTAACCAACAGTGAATAATAATGTACCAAATTCTTTACCATTTACACATCATTAACAGTGTTCCATGATGATGAATATTGGAAACGCCTCTCTCATTCCGGAAATGAGATCATCATCCACTGAGTTCCATCACAAAGAAGTGCCCAAAGAGTTCAAGTCTATGCCTTCAGCAAGAAACCAATGCATACTGTCTTTTGGAAGATTCAAGGTGTGATGTATTTTTTTTTTCATACCGTAAGTTCTGCAAATTACTATTAACCCTAACAAAACTGAAATAATGAATCAGCAAAGTTCATATACACACAGATGTACCATGATAATGCTCACCCACACTACAGTGCCACAACAGTGCTAAAAATGTCAATTCTCAAATGTTCGGATAAAAATGTGAAATTAACAAAGAAAATAAAATATTTTTGTCTGGCCACATTAGCTTTTACTCACCTAAAAGTATCATAGTAATTTTTATACTTCAACTGAAATTGAAAGTCGCTGTCTGAAAAATAGAGTATGACACGTGGGAAACGTGATTTCATTTTGATCTTAAAATTGCATTATGAAACCCTTCAGTATCAGATCAAAACTAATCTTACTCACAAAATAAAAAGTTACTTTTATCATTCTTATCATAAATAAATATGTTGAAGTTTGTATATTATATGATCAATAATATTAGTGTCCAATTATTTTTACTATTCATTGGGGTTCTGTCAATTCATATAGTAAATAATGTTGTTATAATGATTGCAATGCAGTAATTAGTGGAATAGCAAGTAAAATGGTGCTGAGAATATCGATGGTTTGTTCTTCAAAAAGGAATAAATTAGTAAATTCTAATTATAGAATAGTGATGTTAAAATATATGTAAAAAGAACTGCAAATTGTTATAAAATTATCAGTCTTGTTAATGGTTCTGTTATGAGAGTTAACTATTTTTAAATTCATTTTCAATTTTTGTAATGTATACTAAAAAAAGTTATCCTTTATCAACAAAGCTTAAATTAACTCTACTTCACATCCACATTAATCGATATTACTAATAAAATGACAATAGTGAAAATGAATGTTTTGCAAGGGGAAGATTTTAGAATCGCTTATTGTCTAATTTTGATACTTGAAAATAATTTTTGTCAAGAGAATATTTATTAATTTTTTTTTAGTGAAATCAATATGACGGTCATGAGCTACAGACAATTTAGACTGTTCCATTCACATGAACAAAGATATGTCATTCAGATTACATTGTACACTTACATTTTACAATTTAGATCTCTTGCATTAACAAAGGGACCCAGAATCTCTTGTGATCACAAATTTCCTCAAGCCTCCAATTAATTTGGTTGCCAATTTGTTTTATTCAAAACAAATAAAAAAATTATTTCTAATGCAAATTAAGCACTATAAGTTATTTCTGTTGCATGGGAAAATGCATTATGTTTATATTCATGATGTCAGGGGAGAAACATCGAAACTTCAAAAATAAGCTCTTAAGACAATTCTAAGTATATTTTGTCTAATAAACTACGTGGATATTCCGAATGGTTGAACTGCAATAAGCACTCAAAAGTTGGTTTGAAAAAATGATTTCTAGGCAAAAATTTGCATTATGGAAGCATAGAAACACTCCAGAAACATGTAGATTGTGTATTATTTACAAAATAAATTAGTATAATTGCTTAGACAGAAAAATTAAGCAAGAAATAGAAATGCAGCCAAATTGTGTACATTTGGTGCTTTTTTATTTCTCATATAATTTTTTCTTTCTGAACAAGTATTTTCATTTCTTTTGTAAATAATAAACAATTTATGTTTCTGAAGTGTTTCTATGCTTCTATAATGCAAATTCTTGCCTATAAATCAAATTTTCAAACAGACTTTTGAGTGCTTATTGCAGTTCAACCATTCAGAATATTCTCATAGTTTATTAGACAAAATATACTTAGAGTTGTCTTAAGAGCTTATTTTCAAAGTTTCCTCCCCAGACAGCCTGTATTGTGTTGGGAAAGGGGGCAACTTTTGTGCCTCTTATCAATTAAAACACTTTTGGATTATTATTACAAATTATTGTGTGTTACACCTACCAGTTTTCTTAACATAATAAAGTTTTCATAATTTGTTCATGAAGTTTGAATTCTCTTTGCAGTAGACAAATTATTTAACTGTAAAATCAAGTTAATTTCATTTAGAATATACAAATTATTAAATAATAATACTTTTAGCAAACAAAATTAACTTCTCTTGAAATATTGATAACAGTAGCATAATCTTGAAATCTTCTTATCCTAGCCTCTCCATCTTATCCTACTCTCTGTAAGCTGTAATTTATGTACAATCAAAAAAAAATTTTGATTGAAAATTTGTGATGTTGTTCTATCTTGACAGAGCATTTTGCATATAATAAGGTGACTATAATGATCCCAACTAGGAGATAGAGGAACCTAATAATGAGAAAACATTTCATGAAGTACAAGAAGGTTGTACATTGAAGTACAATTTCATGAAGTACATGAAGTACAAGTACAACTTGTTTGTTGGAATATTTTCGTGGTATTCCAGTTACTCCTAGGAAGAGCTGAGGAAATAGTGTTATGTTTACTTAAAAAAATGCTACAAATTGCATTTTTAATAGTTTTCAGTATACTATTCCTATTAATAGTGAATTTTAATGAATATAACCTGCCATAATAGGAAAATATGGCTCCTACTGATAAATAATGGTGAAAGTGTAATTTACATAACAGTTGCGATGCAAAATGACAGAAATTTTTGAATTTAAGTAATTCCAGATAACCCACAAATGCTAAAACAGAACAAAATGCCTTATTATTACAGAAGTATTTGAATTTAATTTGTTGCCACAGTTCTTAAGAGTTTTAACTCCAACTTTGAAAAAACAGGTTTAATGTATCCTTGGGTATCTTCAGTTTTCAATGAAGGTTAATTTATCAAAAAAATTGAAGATAACAATTTAACCAATTATAATCATTTCCTTACTGTTCTAAGTGGTCACCATTTACATTTGTGTCTGTTCTAACTCCATTACCCTATCATGTTGTTGTACTCTGTCATAAAAGAAGAACTGTTCTGCAGAGGCAGATCCAGTGCAGAGCAGAGTTTGTTTCCTTGACGAGCAGTGTTTGACATGCTATATCACATATGTATTCATTGTGTAAAGAGTGTTCAGTAAATTCTGTAAAAGAAAACTTTTACAGAAAAATATTTATAGCAGCAAAAATTGATTCTGTACATAATGTGGTTGAAAATAGGCTGATATTTAGTAAAAACCCACAATTCAGTCTCTCTAATAAGAAATATTTAGACTATTCCGACTGAAAAGGTTAATGTGGTAATTCTTGAAATGCAGATAAAAAATTTTCTGAATTATAAGCACTCTATATCCAAAGGCATGAATTTCATTTCAGTCCCAAATATACCCAGGACATTTTAAACATAATTAAATGCAGTTTCAGTTTCAATAGTGAATTTCATACAGTTAAAATTTGGAAAGAGAAAAGATCTAGTGCAAGTGTAATATCTGAAGGATAGTTCATTGAATATTCCCAGTATTTCCTATTGTAAAATTCTTGTAAACATTGCCAGCAAAAATTAAAGATCTATTATCAATGTATTCACATATGCCCAATGGTAATGTTATTTTTTACAAGAATCTGCTTCAAACTGATAATAAAATACTTTCTTTTGGAGATATAGCCCTCTAAATTAAAATAAATTCATGAGTTATTTTACAATACATTCAATCTAAAATTGTTTGCTGTCAATGTTCACATTTCGTAAATGTAAAAGTATTTTATTTTCCCAAACTATGTAATAAAGTTAATATGTTACATGATTAATTAGTTACCTGAATTTGTTTCAAGAGTCATCTTTTGCTTAACATAAGTGCCAATATGGTTTTATAGCCTCATAAATTTTAAACTTTATTTTCTCCCTTTCTACTTCAGTGGAGATACAACAGTTAAAAACTAGAGTGACGAATTGTCTGTTTAAAATGGCTAATTTCTTGAAGAGTTTGTGTCCTGTTGAAACAGCAATAATTATTGCTGCTGATGTAAAATATGTTTATGTATCAACATCTGTCTAATCTAATCCAACAAAAAATATGTGAAGGTCTCAAATGAAAAATCCTAATAATCCCATTGCTAATATTGCATAATTTTTCCCAGTTGCAAATGTTTCTGTGTTTTTTCACTTTCTTGAAAAATAATATGAGAAATGATTCCAGTCCTGAGAGAATTAAATTATTGATTTCTGGGTGACCTTCTGTTGCATAAAAAAGAGTAATTTAAATCTTCTGTTTAAATCTGTTTAAATCTTGTTGTCATGTTTCCTGCTAAAAAAATAATAATATCATAACTTATTCAAATAAGCAAGTTTATCTAATGATATTTCTGGACCTAGTACATTAATTATGTTTGTAATAAAATTTAAAACTGCAGCAATATCTGCTAAATGCAGTGAAAAAGATACCTAAATCAAGCAATGCTCCAGAACCTATAATTCCAGTTGGATATTCTAATCGTCTGCTACCTGCTCCAGTTTCAACCATTCTGATTGTTAACAGGAAGGTTAATGATAGTGGTAAAAGTCAAATTCCTATGTCAATTGTGGAAATGCTATATCAGGTGCTCCTAATAATACTGGCACTAATCATATTCCAAAGCCTCTATTCAAAATTTGTTGAACTGTGAAGGTGATTATAATAAATGCTTTTGAGGTAACTATAACTTGTGTTTGATAATCTCCAAATAAGTAGCCTGGTCCCCTTATTCTGGTCAAAATAAAATTCTTATAGATGTATCTGCTATTCCATATGAGGAATCTGCTATTCCAAATTAATCTCACACAGAGTTCAAAATTTATTGTGGTTGGTAGAAAAAAATCACTATTGTGATTAAATGGGCAATGAGAGATGCAGTAATAGCTCATGCAAATAAGCAATTTATCATGGCCATATATCAAATAATGATTTGAGATTGCCTTTCTGAAAGCATAAGGTCACTGCTACCTAGAACCTGAGTCAACTTAATTAACATTTTATGATTCAAAGGCAATTTTAGGAAAGTGAACAAGGAAACTCTTGTGAAGAAAAAAATTATTTAGAAATTAATAAATTTGGAAGTTTGCTGGCATCATTTTAATTGATCAATGTTAAACTAGCTGAAGTACACGGTGTTGCATTGGCATTTATTATAGTAAATTTTTTGCCAGGAAGAGGAATTCCATTTATTCATGCCTTGCGGCGGGGCCTACTACTATCCCATTGTAACCCTGCTCCGCCTAGACAGCTAGTGTTAAATAAAAATGATGACATCACTAAGCAAAAATGAAGTTATAAATGTAGAAAATAGAATTAGTATAGTTAAAAATCTTGTGAATAATTTTTAGCAAAAACTCATTTAGATAAGCTGAGAAGGGAGACAAATATCCTAATGATATTAATTTAATAGAAATTATGAAGTTAGGTTGCCCCTATTTACATGAAAGTACACATAGATTTACTGTGCTGTTTTATTTTATTTCTTTTTAATCAAAAGGCGTGGTTGTCTGTGAATAACACTAGTAGCTAAAGAGCAGGCAGGATTTTCACAAAAAAGATATTGATTAGATAATTGATTATGAAATTGATCATATTGATTTTGCAGCCCCTTGCATTTGAAAAGGATGTTTTGATTTGGGAGATACTCTACATGAAACATATTTGACATTTTCAAAATATCCTCAAAAATGTCTCAAACCTCTTAATATTTCTTTTCTTAAATAAAGAAAAGTACAGGTACTAAAATGGTAGAGGTTTGATTTTGATAAAATATTTTCAGGACCTTGAGTGCAGATAGATTGATACAAGAATATCTATTTTTGGGAAAATGGTGTGAAAGGTTTAGGGAAGCGACTGCCAACCTGGGATGGATTCTGTCAGAGCCAGTGTTTCGAACCTTGTCTATTCATCTGGTCATATATAAAGTCAATACATTAAGTAACTAAAATCAACTGTACGGTTCATATTTTTTGAGCAGGATCACATCTTTTTCTCCTACTTCATACGTAAAAAGTGTTATATTGTTTAACATTATTTTCTTAACATGTTGTAAAAGAACACCAGAGTATGTTTCAATCAAACAATAATTCATTTTGTGAATGTTTCATTAATAGATATTTGAATTAACAAAACACTTGGTTTTAATGAAATTTAAAAAATTAAACATTTTGAATGGTTGAGTTTTTCTCAAAGAAAAAAAAAGATAATTGTAGTCATCCAACATATTGTACGGGCTTCTATTATTTAATAATAATAAAACCACACAATCTATACACATAAATACCAACATATAAATGTTTTACCTATGCATAATTACATACATACATATGATAACTTTCAGGTTACATCTTAAACTTAATAAAATCATATTTCTAAATTAGGGTATCTCTGAAAGATTTTTTCTGATGTGTCCAAAATTTTTTAAAACCATATTTTTTAATTAGGTTACAAATATTAATATAAAGATCAACATTGCACATTTTGTTTGAGGCATTTAATACAATGTTTATGTTGCACATAAAAAAGGAAAAACGGAACATTATTTACTGTACTAACACAGGTGGTGCCAAGACATAGTGAACTTTCACTAGGGGAACTTTTAACACTTAGGAAGCCATGTCCTTCCCTCCTGGCATGGCCTTCTTCAGTCTCAGCAGCCAGCCACAAACACAAGCACAGCCGCAACCTGAGTGCCCTTCTTCAAGCAATCTGGAAATCAGTCCCGAGAGGCATTGCACAGTACCATGTTGGCTCAGTTATTTCAGGGAATGTAATATAATGAGCAGCGACCTTTTCAACTTGGGCAACATGGATGGGAATCTGGCAGATCTACTCATGATAGATGGACAGCATATCTATCGTCCAGGCTCATCATTAATCTTGGACTTTTTGATGACTATGGGTCGCATTATGAGTTTTGGGAACATAATAAACTTGATGTTTGGAAACAGCGAATCTCTGAACTGGATACGACCACAAATGCAACAATTTCTGTTGGAAACTGCTTTTGAGAATCAGCCAGTTTCTGCTTTCAGGACCTGAAACAACAGCTCGTGTTGTGGAACGATTTGTTCAGGAAATTCGGCCACATTTGCAACAAGTAAGACGGCAGGAAGATATAGATCTGGTTACTACCACAATTCGCCACAACCAGATTCGAATACCAGAACTCATTTGATTAATAGTAGAAGGAAATGAGGTGACCTTTGGCCATAAAATGGTGAGATGATTCACCAGGTACCTGTGAGAAATAAGTGCCACCACTTTGCATTGATGTCTAGATGGAGAACACTTGACAGAATTCTTTGTGGCTATGTGGCTGAAACCAGCATTGTATCCAGCATTGTAAGTGCGGACTACTGACAGTTTTGTGAGCCACATGCAAGGTTACACACAGCGTCAAACGGTGGCATTTGATGAAATTCGGGAACATGTAGTTTATCGAGTTCCTCCAGTGCAGACTTACTCTGGAGCACAGCAGAGGTCCTTTCGTAGCATTACGCCTTCAAGTGCGAAGACTGCCCACTCATCCACCCCAGCGCCAGCCCCCGTGGGCACAGCCCCAGTCCCAAGGAGGCAGCTGCATCCACGCCTGCTCAGTCGCTGTGGAGGCCCCGCTTCCACCGTGGAGTGTGGATGGAGAGCCGCTGCTTGGTGCTGGGCTCCGAGGCCCGCCTCAATGCTCTGCCGTCAGAATGGGTTCCAACAACTGCCCGTGACTCGCAGCGCAGAATCCTCAGACTGCCTTCAGCGCTGCGTGTGTGTCTGGGACACCTCCGAGAGGCGAAAAGCTGTCACTTGAGCCAAACCGCAGGGCGACCTCCACCAGACACTCGCAGAGAGTGCCTCGGCCCTGGACGAGGCACATGTGGAGGCGGCAAGCGAATCGAGAGCAGCTGCAGGCAGCTGCAGGCAGCGAATCGAGAGCAGGTGCGCTCAGCTCTGCGGGACGCTCCAAGTGGCAATCCAGATTTCTCCCCGGAGCGATTCCCCAAGGCCACCAAGTCCTTCAGCAAGGGGTGCGCGGTGCTGTGTGGCTACACAGCATATGAATACACTGATTATGTAATCATGCTTGAGGCAATTCATTTCTCATCTTTTGTGTTGGCGCAGAGAAGGAAAAAGGAATAAAGTATGAGTATAAAAGTAAGAGGATGTATGAATGAGAGAGTGTGTACACATCTGGACTAGAACACCAGCCGACTTGTCAGCAAAATGTAATATCGTTTGTAAATGTAGGTCAAACTATCACTCAGTCAGAAATGGGAAGGAATTTCATTCTCTCATGTACGACAACGAATGATGTTATATTAGATGACAAAATTAGCCAATCTATCTTGAGGTTTCAGAGATAATTTGTTTCTCTTCGAGGTGTATCCACTGCAAAGAGAAAGAAAAAACAAACAATCCATTAAAAATAAATAAGTCATTTTCAAATTTCTGCGATAGGTACTTTTTAGTGAGTGCAAGATAGACTAAAGAAAATAGGTTTTTATAAAATGCTCAGTCAATTAATGCAGAGAGAAATAATCGCTTAACAACCACTGAAAATGAAGATGAAACAAGAGTTACATCATGCTCACATATAATGTACGATAAACATTACATTTAAAATGGAATGTGTCATTTCAGGCGTAACAAATCATTACCAATATATATCCCTAGATGAATACCCCTACCTCTATTATCTACCCCTAGAATTATTAATCTCTTTGCCGTTTTGCTGTCAAGACATGGATTCCCAAAGAACATGTTTTGCATTATTTCCACATCCCCTCGCAGAAAACTGCGCTGCCCCACAATCAGAGCGCCGCCGATGATCTCGGGAGGAAATTGTGCCCGACCCTCGTCCGCGAGGGACATCGAGAGAACTTTTTGTAACGTTCGGATTAGGTTCAGGGTATGGGTACTCGCTCTTGGCCACGTTTGTATTCGAAAAAGGTAATTTCTGGATATTCCTTTCAGGGACGATAGACCGTGGGCCAGTGGAAAGTGATGACATAACTGAAGTCACCTTCGACAACTTATTAGTGTAACTAGTAAGTTCACGAAGATTACTTCAATTATTTCGTCAATTTTGATGAGTTTAATGGAAATAAGACCGGCGCAAGTATTAAACGTGCTTTACTCTAAATAAGGGAAAGCTTTAGAGAAGATTTAGAAAAAATCCTTTTTTATAAATTGCATTAAATTCAAATAGAAATCACGCGAAAAATACTAGTTTTAAAAAATGTACCAGTACAAGGCCTTTTTTAAAGATCGAGTTTGTGAGAACAGATTTCATTTAAGACAAAAATCTATAAATTTGTAAATTTAAAGAAAAAATGGAGCTGTTTTTGATAAAACATTTGTATAAAAATTACCTATATTTGACTGAAAATTACGCTAAAACTTGACATTTTCCAAAGATTGTACGTGAGCTTATTTCAAGATGTCTTTGGAAAAGGGATTTCGTGCAGTTTGTCACAGTTCATTTCGTGCAGTGGAATTTGATTTTCAATTCCATTTTTGTGCAATTTCGTAATGATGGCGACCGTAAAAGTCTACATTGCTTCATAAAATTTAATTCTCTCCTATTCGAATGACCATCATGCGCAAAAGGAGCGAATTGGCAACTTTCTCCCGGAGGACTTTCAGAACCTCAGATGGAAACAAGAAAAAGAGTCTGAGGAAATCCTAAGGGTGCTCATGGCGGAGTTTTCTTTCGGCATTCCCTGCATTTGAACACTTTGAACTCGACAATAAGCGGAGCACCCGGATACGGATTAAATCTGTCCCCGAGAGAGACGTGTTACTACTTTCCCAGTGGGGAAGACCGGGAGGGGTGGCTCAGGGCATCAACTGATGCAGTCCCTCTGACCGGGAGTCCCGACGGCGGCAGCAGTTTCGACGCTAGCTACATGGCTAGGTCGTGTTATGTGGCTGTCTGGAGGAGAATTGTGGAGACCGGCTGCTCTGATCGGGAGTGTTCCGTGGTTTCTCCCATCAACACAAAGCGAATGCCGGAGCAGTTCCTAACAAACGGGCCACGGACCGCGCTATCCTTCCTTCCCCATTGCTTGTCTTATCCTCACCCCTTACACACACACACACTTCCATGCACTACACAACCACACGCGCCAGAAGACCGGACTCGAGCTTCGAGCTAGTCCCGGCTGGGGCGGTGCCCCTCTAGTGGGAGATACCTTTTAGGGGAAAACCCCGTTAGCCGACGGTAGACAGGCGGCGGATATCACTATCCAGCGGACGAAGATCACCGCCATCTCACGAGCAAAAACACACTACACTTACGGGAACAATCACCACAGCAGTTGACACGCCCGGAATCACTAGTAATCAATCAATCAATCAATCCAGCCGCCATCAGCCATTCAGTCAATTGGCAACTTGACACCGCCACCAAGTCACGAAGCACCTGTCAGCGAAATGCTCACCTTCATGTTGAGTGCACGATGGAGGTGTGCAAATAACGAACCTCCATCCTTTTTATTAGGGATTCGCTAAGGTTAGTATTAAAACTTAAGTTTAGAAAACAGAAACATACCTTTGAGAGGCTGTACAGAAAACCGTTCAGGCCTTCGCTTTTCCCACTTCCAATTCGCTTGTGGCCTGAGTTGTCTGACCAAGCCAGCGGCGACAATATTGTTGTATGACCATTCATGAAAAGTTGAATCAGCGCCCTTTGTGAACAAGAACGATACATTTAAAACTTACTTCTACACTATTCTACCATTATGTAATTCCTTAACTAGTGGTGCTACAGAATGGCACAGACTTTCCAGTATTAGTTTTCTATTTCCTTGGGTCTGGGCTAGATATTCGGAATTGCCACACACGTGCCAGATGCTATCTATTTTCTTCCTAAGTATATTTTTTTGACATTTTCCTCGGTTTTCAGTTTCCTAATGGTAACTAATTTTCTTAGAAAAACTTTTAGCCGTTTTTAAGAAAATGGCGTTTAAGCGGTACTAAAAATGCGAAACTTGAAGCTCTTTTTCACAGAACATGTTTGAGTTTTCGGTACACTTCATTTGAAGTCATTTGAAGAACATTAACAAATTATGTCAAGAACATTACAAATACAATAGTGTTTACAATTTGCTGGAAATGTGCGCGCGCGCGCACGCACGCACGCACTCACCCACCCACACACACACACAGACACACACACACACACACACACTCTCTCTCTCTCTCTCTCTCTCTCTGAGAGAGATCTTTCAAAAAAATTACATTGATGTAATTTTTGCAAAAACAAAATAATACCCCAAATGTAACTTTACGTCATATTAAAGAGTGCAATGAGCACTATCCGTTCGAAAAGTTTGAAGAAAAAATTTTGAACAATTTTTGAGAAAATTGTGTTTGAGTGTTTCTGAAAATGCGAAATTTTGAGCTAGTTTTTACAGAAAACGGTTGAGTTCTCGAGAAAATTTACTAGACATTATTTAAAGCAAATGTACTCGTAAATACAATAATGTGAACAAATCGCCACTAATGTAAATATTACCACAAATGAACATTACTTCAAATACTTTGAAACAGCGAAAGCAATAGCATGTCTAAACAAAATATTTTAACTACAAAAAAAATTATAAATGCAAATTATAGTTTTATCATTCATTGTCAAATTTTACGTAAAATTGCCAAATACTTACGAACTTCTTTGACTTTCGGCACAAACAGCAAGCGAAGGATTTCAGTAATGAAATTTTTCTAAAAATACACATGAAATAAACTCACAATATAAGTAATAGACAACGATGACCCTAAATCCACAACACTAATATATATTTTGACTGATACACACACACATATACTTATTTTTAATTCTAAATTCCAGTGATAAATCTTTATCGCATTCATTTTCTGAATCGAGAAATAAACACGCATTGTTTAATAACAACTTTCTTGTCATGGTAACCAATTCAATTTCAAAATCACTGTCCCTCTTTGATAGAATACAACAGGCGGAAAAAATCACATTTGCGGGAATCTTTACAACAATTTGAGAAAATGTTATAAAACAAAATATTTAGAAAACTTTTCAATTGACGCGATGGTTTACTTTTCGTTTCAGTGCAATGCTTACTTTTCATTTTGTGTGTGATTAAACAACACCTACATTTTTCAGCATTATTTTGATTTTTGGGCCCCAAATATCGTGGCCGAAATCAAGCTCCTGGAATATGGGAGAGAACTGAACTTTTTGTCATTGTTGAGAATTTCGGCGAAAAATTTTCAATAGTGTTTGAGAAAATTTCGTTCGAACATTTCAGAAAATTTGCAATTTTGTTTATTATGGACCACTTATGGACATT
Organism: Acheta domesticus; assembly: GCA_031308135.1. Classification (NCBI taxonomy): domain Eukaryota; kingdom Metazoa; phylum Arthropoda; class Insecta; order Orthoptera; family Gryllidae; genus Acheta; species Acheta domesticus. Next base: position 1,706,002 of record JAHLJT010005437.1, on the reverse strand, counting down.
TCAAAAACCATCATTGGAGATACTTTAAAGCTCATGTGCGAAGAAACGCACTAAGCAAATAAACACATCTATAATTTAAATTTTGACGACGTGAGAGACATCAAAAAATTTACATTTTTGTAATTTTTGAAAAAACCAACGTGTAGACCAGTATGAAGTTTATGTTATCTGATAGAGTATATTTAGCATTATCTTCGCCAAAAGTTTTAAAAAAAATTTTGGAGCCGTTTTTGAGAAAATCAATTTTTTTAAATTACACATATTGCACGCTATATTGCACGAAAACTACTAAAATTTTGAAAAACATTTACATGACCTTTATGAAAGAACCCAATATGCGGAACAAATTTTATTTCAAGAAAAAATCTCTATCTTCAATTTTGTAGTTGGAGAAAGACGCCGAAAAAAATTCAAACTTTCACAATTTTCGAAAATTTAGAGTTACCCGTGAAAATCGGACCTATGCCATGTTAATAAGTGTATTTTACTCTGTTCATACAAGAAATTTAAAGAAAAAATTTGGAGCCGTTTTTGAGAAAACTTTGAAAATCCCCGGGGGCTGCATATAAAGTACCCCCAAATTTTGAAGAATCTTTTTCAAAATCTCAAAGCTTCGACTAGAATCAGATCGACCGGGGAATATCTATTTTGGAAGAAATCGTACGTATGATTTAAGCGCTAGCAGTGTTCACAGACGGACAGACAGACGGACGGACAGACGGACAGACGGACGTTTTCCTTTCAATTGGGTTTTCGGTATCAAGGACCTAGAAAACAGGGTTTATGGCTACACCACGTGTTAGGGGATTTGTTTTCTTAATTTAGCAACTGGTTTTATCGACTGATTTGTTTTCACGTTCCGGCAATTAATTTTTTTCGGCCGAAAATTGGCCACTTTTTCGCGCAGCATTACATAACTTTCCCTACACTACGTATATCACTCCGTGTATACGTACGTATACAGGAAAGTAAAAAGAATGCGTACTACATAAACTAATAGGTAAATTTACACTGGTTTTAAGGGTGATTAATTCTAAAACATCGGAGTATTTCATAATTAACAGTTCATATATATTGTTTATGACAACGTATTTCTTCCGTGTGTGATACTATTTCATTCAATTTTATCTAGTTAATTTAGTTTCACAAATGCTAGTTTTACAATGTCACCTGTGCTTCTGTGCACGTGATCATTGAGGCAGTGCTAGTGAAAATGTCTTGGAACGGTCTTCGGGCTCGACGTAATTACAGTCGACTGAACAATAATGATTGTCCTACTCAATCGGTCGTTTGAACAATTGTAAAAAACCGCTTATTACCAACCGAGCAAACAGTGTAATTTAAGGAGCACAAAATCGACAACCAAAGCATTTCGAATCCTGTTGGCGCTTTGTTTTCACCCTTTCACGCTCTATTCGCCACTGGACAATACCAGACGCATCGGGCCTTCCCGAGCATTGTGGGGTCATGTTGAGTAGTCGAGCTGAGAGTGATTTGACGTTATTAGAGAGAGAGAGAGATATCTGATCTACTTAGGGGTTACTTATGCTTTGAGAGTGTCAAATAATGTCGAGGAAGAAGTGCAAAACTTGTGCTGATTTGCCAACTGATAGCAGAAAATGCACTTGCATTTATGTGAGCGATGTGTGTATTGTGGCTTGTCGCTTATGTTTCATAAATAACTTGAAATCGAAATGGTCGCTGCAGAGCCTCTCACTGGGAGGTCCTGGGGTCGAGGCCCGGCGGGGGCAGAATTTCTCGCCACTCGCTCGATAGTTGGGTTGAAGACAGCCGCTGCCTCAAGCGCAATTCTAGCGGCCGGCTGCTCCGACCTAGTTTTCCGTTGTTTCTCCGACCAATGCCAGGCGAATTATCCACCAGTATCATAACAAACGGGGCACGGACCGCGTACAATCTGTCCTTCTTATTTTTGACATATCCCCATCCGTTACTTAGACACACACACTTACACGAACTACACTACCACACCAGGCGGGAGCTTAGAGCATGGAGCTTGTCCCGGCTGTGGCGGTGCCTCGCAGGAGATACCTGGTCGGGGAAAACCTGCAAGTCTACGTCCAGGTCGGAGATAGATCTCACAAACCGGTGGGGGAAGATCACAGCCACCTCTCTAGAAAAAACATGCACTACACGTACGGGACTAACGACCTTCTCCGTTGACGCTCCCGAAACGCGAAATAATCAAAGAAGGGACAAAAGTTCCCGTCCCATATCTCATCAACAATGCGAAGTATCTCCTGAGGCCTGATCCCGTAACAATGTATTAAACTATTACTATTCTAAGTACCAAAATAACACAAATATTGGCGAAAAGTATTCTTTAAATCGGCTCCAAATTGTTTCTTTAAACTTTTGAAAGGGACAGTGCTAAATGTATTGCAAAATATGACATAAACACCATATTGCTCTATTCTTTTGTTTTATCAAAAATTACACAATTGTAATTTTAGACATCTCTCTCACGTTAATACTTATATTAATGGCCATTTATTAACATTATTGCATTTATAAGTACATGTGCTTTAAATGATGTCATTTAAAGTTTCTCGAAAACTCAAAAGATTTTTGTGAAAATGAGCTAAAAATTCCTCATTTTTAGAAACATTCAAACACTATTTTCTCTTTTGAGGAAGGCATTTGTACGCTTTCAAACTTTTTCTTCAAAATTTTTGCACGGATAGTACTAACTGTGCTGTATAAAATGACATAAAATGTATTTTCCTATTCCTTTGTTTTTTCAAATATTATGCAAATTTAATTTTTACAAATTTAATCGTTCTTACAAAGGTACTTCCTATGGGAAATTTTGAAAATGTAGTATCTTTATGTAACGAACCCTAAAAATCAAAATATCTGTATCCTCAGAGGGTCTCGAGTTCATTCAAATCAATCGGGGAAAATCAATTTTGAAGAAAACGGCTACACGGTTTAGACGCTAACGTTGATGGACGGACAAACAGACGTTTTGCGGTATCATGAACCCACAAAACATGGATTCTGATTGCACAACCTGCCAGAGGAAGTAATTCATTGTATACAGGAAGAAGATTTATCCACTTTTCTGTTACTAGGGCTCAGCAATAGGAGTTTTTCCGACGAAAATTCGCAGTTTTCCGGCGCACGATTACAATGTTTTCTCTTCGTACGGAGGACTAGAAAGTAAAAAGTACTGAAAACACGTTGATGAGCCCTTACCGTGAGGCGAACTGCCTCCACTGTCGTCCTCGTTGGCGCGGACGTCCGCCGGCGGCGTTGGCGGAGGAGTTGCCTGGGGCTCGTTGCTTTCCCCTGCCCTCCGTCGGGAAGACTCCTCACTCTTGGGCTCACTACAGATGCAAACGAACACGCGAATCGCCATCAACACAGGCGCTCGGAGAATAAACTTTACGAACTTCTGTGGCGCGTAGGGTGCTCGAACGTGATTACCATTTTGCCAATGAGCGTGTGGTGTAAAATAAATAAATAAAAGGGAATGTGCGTATGTATGTCGCTGATAGAGGCAAAAACAACTGGACCGACTTCGCTGAAATGTTCATATTTTATTCTTATTGGTATCAGGAGTATTAAAAGAGTGTTTTAATTAAATCGGACATATGGTGTTGTTTTTTGCGAATTTAATCGGCGAGGTAGGCTCTACATTTTTCTCATTCTCTTCCTTGAAGTGCGATCTACGGATATCTTTCTCAACTACGATCTAGAAGTAGCGATCTAGAAAGAAGGAAATTCGAACCACATGCTGTACATTGTTCGATTTTCAAAGTGTAGTATATTACAGTAACGTTAATACGTAGTAAATCTTCAATAAAATGAATGATTGTCAACTTAAATTGTATTTAATAGACTAAAATAACGAAGCATCCGCTAGCCTCAAACAAAGATGTGCCATTTGCGACAATTGCACAAGAGATCTTGGGTGTCTGGCAAACACGTGCAAGACGAGTGCCCTACCAGCCAGGGCGAATCACACGAGCGAAATGTCGTTAAAGGAGTTTTCCACCAGACGTTGATTGGCAAAGCAATCATCTACGCCACCCCTACGTCCTCGGGCACACTGTAGAATGTATTCTGAGACACTGAGAATTAATTAAATATAGTGTAAATCACTTTCAAATTAAGAATTATTTTCTTACCGAGTAGCGGTTCGCTCTTTCCTCTTTGACACTTCCTTCTTGTTGCAGAGACAAGTGACAGAAGTCTGCTAATTTTTTTGTCTTCTTCGGTTGGAGGTGTCTTGCAGTTGTCCAAAGTTCAATTATCCTCTTTGATAAAGATAGTTCTTGTGATGTACTTGAAACTTGTGATGAATTTCTTGCTTCGATTTACATTTTCGTTTTTCCGTTACGTTGGCTTTGTCATATTCTGTTGGTAAAGAGAATTCACATTGCATAATCGCATTTACTTCTTGGTTTCCATTGGTTTTAAGAAGTGCCATGTCATTGTGCCTTCTAGTTAATGCTCTCTTTCTTGAGGCCTAAAGGATATGTATGAATACTGTTGAAGTTCCATTGTTTAATTCAAAAAACATTTCCTTGCAATTCGGCTCACTTTTAAGGATGTATGAACATAATAACTTTTCTGTAGACTTCATTTTAATTGAAAACTATGCAATTTACGGTAGCATTTTTGTAGCTTTTCAAAGCATAAAATCCTGAATACACCCCCGGAACCTGATAAGCCTACTGCAAATATGAAACCCTTCACTCCCAATTGAATGATGTTGACTTGCAAAAAGAGGACTCGATCAAAACGAAGTCTTGTAGGGTTTGCGCTGCCTCTGGCTTGCACTAAGGATAGGCCATGAAGTGAACATCGGACGGTCGGATGGTTCTTCGCAGAAGTAGAACAACTTACAGAAAAGTTAGCTCCTCATGATTCAAACATCAGCAGATACTATCAGGAATTTCATGAAATCAGTCTTATTGGCAGGGTGCAGTTTGGCAGTGTTTATAAATGCATGAATAGACTTGACGGCTGTATTTATGCCAGCCAAAAGGGCATTCGCCCTGTAGCTGGTAGTGTAAACAAAAACAACGCTCTTAAAGAAATGTATGCGCTTGCCGATCAAGGAAGACATGAACATGTTGTGAGATATTATTCAGTGCAGTCAGATGACCATACGCTCAATCAAAACGAGTATTGTAATGGAGGCAGCCTAGCTGATTTGATTGAACGAAACAAATATCTTGGACAAGCTTTTTCTGAGATTGAAATGAGACAACTGATACTCCACGTTGCTGTTGAATTGAGATAAATTCATTCCATGCAGTTAGCACATATGGACAGTAAACCTGACAATATATTTATATCTCATGAAAAGAAGTTCAAGAGATTGCAGGTTTAGCTTGCACATGATGGTTTTGAGGAAGAAGACAACGAAGTTACCATCTACAAAAAATGAGCTGGGTCAAGTTACAAGTGAAATCCATCAATGGAAGAAGGTGATTGCAGATATTGTCACACCCAAGGTTCGTTATCGAGCCACACGGTGGCGTCGATTGTCAACCACAGCGTCGAGCTCCGGCGGCGTGGGTGTGCGCCGAAGTCAACGAGGGCGGCCCGGGCCTAGCTCAGTCGGCCAACTTTGTCACCTGCTTAGAATCTAATTCGGATGGAAGGAGTCGTAAGGCGTTTGCTAACTACAGAAACAATTCAGTGGTTGGTAAAGCAAATAAAAAGGTTTATTCCCGCCTAATAATAGGCCGGGGAAGTTACAGTGATTCAAAGAGTTAAGAAAGGCCCTACCTGATGAGCTCAGTTAGAAACGAAAGAAAAATTGAGATAAAACTTAAATCTAAAAAAAAGTAAAGAACGAGAATTACAATCAAATTCCTTTACAGGCCCCAACAAACTTTAGGCCATTCGCCTTCTGGCTGATAATAATGAGGAAACAAGTGCCTAAGCGCGGCACAGCAATGCACAATAGTTCTTTGGCGGTCGTTGACCGAAGTTTATGCCTGAATGGGGCGGCGTGTAGGCGGCCCTCGGCGGCGGCGGCGGGGGTCGCGGCGGCGTCGGCTTCTCTCCGTCTGGGTCGGCGGCTGAGATGGCCCTGCCAGGCCGAGAAACGTCCTTCCACAATAGCTACCAAAGGAGCGGCGGCGGCGACAGCGGCTGCGGCGGTGACGGCGGCGGCGGCGACGGCGACGGTCAGCTGGCCCGGATCGTGAATGATCGCGAATTCCGTTCACACAAGTCAGCAGTTCTTACGGAAAGTTCTCTGGAGTTTTTCACGGTCACGAATCTCGGAGAAAACTAGTCACCGGTCACTGCCCACGGCAGAGCTCAGAGTCCACGAACTAAGTCCCAAAATAATAATTCTCCCTCGAACGCGGCGCCGGAGCTATCACTTACTCCGCGGTGCTCGCCACCCAAGACAAGTCGAGTAAACGTAGTGTTCGAACGCGGCGCCGGAGCTGTTACTCGCTCCGCGGCGCTCGCCCCCCCCAGCTCAATCGAACAAGAAGAAGTGATCTTCCCCCTTACGCCGCTAGCGTGGAGGTGTCCTCGTTCCGCCACCCCGAAAATTCAAAAGTGCCCCAAAATCGCTCCCACCCCACGGAATTTTGCCCCTGATTGGCTAAGTGCTACTACGCCGTAATTTTGTCCTCGGCCAATCAGGTCCGGTGATTCTAGGAATTTTCCGTAGCCCTATCTCTGTCTGGAAAACGCTCTCCGTCTGACTTCGGAAGTAGGTCAGTAAAGGGTACGCGGAATGTCCGTTGGGACCCCCGGAGAAAGCTGCGAAGGACGGCCTGGGTACTCAGTGCGCATGATACCCGGAACGGCGGGATCGGCACACGTCTCTAATCTCTTCTTCGGCGCCCGGGTGCGTGACGGGATGAGGGTCGACTCGCGGACGGTGGTCATAAACTTTAAAGGGGCGCGTGCTGTCATCCCTTCCATTAGCGGAGGGGGCGCGCCGACCCGGCTGGCGGCGGCGGGAGGTGGACGCCTCGCATCGACAGTTATTTGTGAAATTTAAAAAATATTAAAAATAGCGTACCGCTACAATATGGATCCACCTTGTGACATACCGAAAATAGAAGGAATATAGGGCATTATTTTCTTCACAGGTTTGATGGCGAAAAAATGTTCGTGTGTCCAATATTCCGTTCATTATTTTAAAAAAGTAGAAGAACTGAATAGAACAGAGTTCGGGAGCTGGCGCGCATCTGCGATAACTAAGCGCAGAGGTTAAATGAATTTTTGGGATACAATTATTGTGAACATGTTTGAATCATGAGGAGCTAACTTTTCTGTAAGTTGTTCTACTTCTGCGAAGAACCATCCGACCGTCCGATGTTCACTTCATGGCCTATCCTTAGTGCAAGCCAGAGGCGGCGCAAATCCTACAAGACTTCGTTTTGATCGAGTCCTCTTTTTGCAAGTCAGCATCATTCCATTGGGAGTGAAGGGATTCATATTCTCTTAATGGCCTATCCTTAGTGCAAGCCAGAGGCGGGCTGCCATGGTAATCAATTACTCCCTTGGCCTATTCAATTTATGAAGGTTTTAGTTTTCATTCACTCGATTACTTACTTTACTTGCCTTGCTTGTACAGACGGTTGACTGTGAATAGACGAAGTTTTGGAAAATTCTTGTCTACTCCATCACTTCGAATTGTACACAAAATCAAATAATCAGCTTTATTCAATTAATACTCAATATTTAGTAATCATTACTACATATGCTGACATTAAGCACAAATTCTCCTTGTCATGAACCCCATTAAGTAATTCGATGAAATTATTAAATTGTTCTTACTTTATTTCACTGAGCTGCGCGCTCTTCACACTTCTCAGATGTAATTGTATCAAAAAAATCATTTAACCTCTCCGCTTATCGCAGATGGGCGCCCACTCCCGAACTCTGTTCTATCCAGTTCTTCTACTTTGCTAAAAAAATGTATGGAATATTGGACACACGAACATTTTCTTCGCCATAAAAATTGTGAGAAAATAATCCCCAACATTCCGACTATTTTCGGTATGCCACAACCTGGAAATTTTACAGAATAATTACACGAAGGAAAAAGCAAAAATTGTTGGAGTGTGGTTGACAGGAGTGCCAACTAAGCAATATTGGGCCCGGGACAATGCTGAAAAGTAGCCCCTCTCCCCGAAAAGGAAATTCAAAATGTGAAAATTTAAAGTAGAAAAAGTTTTGGGAAATATATTTTAACGCATAGTGTTAAGTAAAATTAGTTAGTGATCCAATATTACAATTCTACGGCGAGCTTAAAACGTTAAAAAATAGTTGTGTTTAGTTAGTGTTTAATAAAATCATTCATTGTTCACCATGAAATAATAAATACGAATTTCAGTAGAATCTCTTTTTAATGTTAGAATCATTTCATTCATTTCATAGAGTCCTACCTTACAATTAATAACTATAATTAACTATTTAATATTAATCGAAAATATTGTCAAATATTAGACTACAGTACCGCGACTGATAAAATTACGCTAACGATTTTCTCGAGTTCCAATTTCTTTTCCACTTTTTGTTACCTTTTTGAGTTGAGGGGCCCTGGGCGATCGTCAGTCTGCTTGTGTCTAGCGCCGGCACAGGTTGGCAGCACCTGAAGCTGGAGGTGGACCGTTGCCAAAGAATGGAACTGAGTGGCGAGAAATCAGGAAAGGAAAATTCAAAGAACTGCCATCATAGCCTTGAACGAACTTCTCAGGCAAAGGATTCACCCTGATCCAGAAATGCGTCCAAGGGCTTTGCAAGTCCTGAAGCATCGAGCTCTGTGCCTATTTGGTCATAAGAGTAAGGCTCAGCTTCAACTCCGCTACGCCAGTCCCAAGCCTGGAGCCTCACGACGCAAGATGCGAGGAAGGAGGAGGGGCAGAGGAGTTCAGTGCTGTGCCGTGTAAAGGACATTGACAAACATACGATTCTGTAATGAGGATTCTGCGCTTTCTTTATTGTGTGACAAATGCAACTGCAGTCGACAGGAAATGATTTTTGAATTTTTTTAATGGGTCCTCAATTTCTTTTGTTTCTGCTGCTTCGCAACGCGTCGATTGTGTCTTTTGGTTTTGCTTTCCACTGACGTTTCTGAAGACTCTTCGCATTGGTTTGTTGAAACAGGTAATTGCTGAATACGTCAGAGTTTGTTTCGTTTCCTCAACTACAAGGAACGGAAAAGTCTGCCTCCGCGTTTTTGATTCAGCGTCAAAGAACAAATGGAGTTGATGGGAAATGTTTTGTCTCCGCAGCCTCACTGTTCCAAACCTTCACGAGCCCTCTGACATCTAGAGGCGGCTTCGCGCTCTGGCTCGTCCGATTTCGCTCCCTCGAGATGGCCGTTCGAGGAGTCGATTGTCCTCCTGTAGGTGGCGCTGGGGGCGACTGGCGAATGGAGTTTCCAGCCACAGCTGCGAAACAGAAAGAAAACCAGTGGGAATACGCACATATCGAACATTTTCTTCCTCTCCTCGACAAGCAAACAAAACAAATTAGTTTTTTTTAAAACTAGTGTTGCTACAACAGCTCGTACTTTCTCGTATTATTTCTAAATTTTCGAAAACTCAGACCGTTTAACGAAAAGGTGATTCTTTTAAATGTCCAATCTACCCGTAGGGGAAAAATAGAGCGGTTTTTGATAAAATATTTTTTTTAGAAATTGCAAAAATTTCAAACCCAAATTACGGAAGAACTACTAGTTCTTTCAAAAAATTATTCATGATATTTTTTTCAAAGATCTGATTTCTTATGATAGACTGTGTCTATGGCAAAATTCTCTATCTTTAATTTTGAAGTTTTGGAATGTTAACATTTTGTAATTTTAAAAAAACAAACAAAGTTCGCCGAAAATAAGACTAGCACAATATTATTTACCGTTTCTTATTACACACGAGGAGAAAATTTAAAGAAAAATTTAACGGTTATTGACAAAAATTGTGAAAATATTTTTTAAATTAATTAAATTATACGCTCTGAGCGACTGCCAAGAGGTCCTTGTTGTGTACACGAAAAGGACAGTGACATTGAGGACCACCTGTTAGGGCAATCTGAGCATGTTGTAGCCACACTCCTCAAAAAGTATAAACAGAAGGGTCATGAAACGTAGTTCACAACTGGTACAAAGGTCTAGCTTTGGTTACATGGTTGCCCGACCCAGCCACGAACGCTCGTGGTAGGAAAAAAATAGGCCTCTCATGCCGAAAATGGAAAAGATATTCAAAAAGTAAAAAGGAGAATCGAAGTTTATGTGTTTCGACATCTTGCTTGCGTTTAAATGGCAGGAAAAGCAGGAAGTGTGAATCAGAGAGTATTGTAATGAATGTTAACCACATGCAATACTCCAAAGATGGCTGCAAACAATTAAACCGATTGGAAAACCGGCGAAAATATGGAAGCGTTATTTTAATAGTGGTACAACTCTATTGATACTCATTTCAAGATATTGAACTCAAAAGTTAAATAATTTTTAAAAAATTCGGGGAAAGAGTTAGACAAAGGAATTGGGTGTTTTTCTCTCATAAGACATTTACTTGTAGTACGTCCGAAGATGATATGAATTAGCATACTGTACTAGCGTACCCGTGCGAGAACTCTTGCATGATAAACCCCACCCTTTCCCTACCCATTTGTCTATCCTTTCCCTAAGAAGGAGAGGGAAGGAGAGGAACTTCTAATGTACTTACAGAATATCAAACAAAAATAAAAATGCAATTGATGTTGGAAACAAATTTTCAATAAACTTTTATTCATCATTATAGAGAGACGTTCTTGGAACAATTCATTCTTCTTTAAAAACAACATTTGAAGAAATTATTCAATCTTCCTTGAGAGTTAGCTTTTCGCTTTCCTTGACAGTCACAAAATAATAGAAAAGGTTTTTACTCTTGAAAAAGCCAAGTAAAGTAGTACGAAAATACCGGATCGGGCAAGTACAGACCTACTCTTTGCAATATTATTTAACTTTCCTTGATTTGTTGTGAGGAACCGAGGGGTTTTTGGAGAATCAGGGTGCCAGCTTGCTGGGGTGCGGAAATTGAAAATTTATTTGTTTACTAAAAAGTATTGGATTATTTTCTGCGTTCTTACGTACGTCAATAAATGCAATTCCGAGCCAAAAAATAATCAAACTAATATTTTCACCTTTGAGTACTGAATATCACTTGTTGCCATTAGAAACAGTTTAGTAGGCTTAGACTTCACTTTGGTACATGGGAATGTTGCTGAAACGACGTTTGCGTATTGAATTTCTTAACGAACCGACACCTTGAGTTTAATATCAAACAGTGTATTATTTACAATACGTGGTTGCAACTGAGCGTTGATGTATATATTTCCAAATACCGCCAACATTTAAATCATGCGTTCGGACTGCAATCGTTGGCAGTTGTCGAGTGACTTGCGCTATTCTTTCTATAATTTTAAATTTAGTTGTTTTTTAATTCGCGTAGTATTGTAGGCTAGCGCCTATTGATTTTTGTTTTCCATTTATTACAAGCTATTTTACTTTCGCTACTTTAAAAACTTTGTTCTTTGTGTTATGCCATAGCACAAGTTTTCCTCCACTATCTCTGCGTACCCATGCGAGAACTTGTTTGCAATGTTCAACCCCACACTCATCCCTATCCTTCCATTTTCGTTCTAAGAGGGAAAGTAGTTAACGAAACGTGTTTAGTTGTTCAAAAGTCTATAAAGGTAACTTGCGATGTACTAAGACAATAATAAATAAAAGTTTAAAAAAAACAATGCAATTGATGTGTAAAAGAAAATTTCAATAAATAATTATTTAATGTCATGGAGAATTTTCTTGGAACAATTCCCAACACTTCCTAAAAGAGATTTTAAGTAATTATTCAATATTCTTTGCCAGTTAGGTTTTAGCTTTTCATGACAGTCACCAAAATATTAGCTTTTTACTTTTGAGAAAGCTACGTGTCTGAACCCGCTGACTTAAACATTTCATCGAATGATAACGAAAATATTGGTACAGGTAAAACAATAAACAGCCTTCTCTCTTCACTGTTCACCCACACCCTCCACAATTGAGTTCACATCACTTACAGACCATGGCAAAACGTTAATTGAATAGTTCCACTACATGCATAAGAAACGATCTTCATATGTATCAAGTAAATATAATAGTACTTCTAGTTGTTGCTGGAGAGCAAATCTTGAATTAATGATTATGCAAATAAACCTAATCATACTGCACAAACCACGGTGTAATGCAACGGTGTGTTGTAACCACGCCTTCATTTAATAGTTCCTCGAGCGGACAGGATTTTCAGCTCGAGAAAGTTCGTGAGAACAACCATCAAGTGGTTTAAAAATTATTTTTCATATTTTAGATATATGTGTTGAATGCAGTCTCTTCACAAATTCACGACTGGGACAAAATTGTCGGAAAAATGTCATTTTAATGAAATTCAAGAAATCATAGAAACGTACAGCTCGGAAGGGCGAAAGTTTGGAATGTTGGAAGGTGCACCGACTCGTCTGACCCAGCGACACCTTCCTACGGTCGTCCCATCCAATCCGGGTCAATCCATTTTCAGTGGTCCAGCACTGGTCGCTCGACCATATCGAAAAAAATTCATATTTTATACATACATTTCCCTATGTTTTGGCTGTTCAAACACATCTTCAACTTTTTTTATTGTACCTGGTTTACAAATGGGGGCTATTTTTGTCTCACGCCGTGCGCCATTTTTCGCGTTTGCAGACATTTACTCTTTTATAAATTACGCCGCTCTAGGTTGTTATGGTATTCTATAATAAAAAGCATCCGATTCAGTACACTCTGGCCTGCAAATCAAAATATTATTTACCTACATTCTAAGTTTTTATTTGGGGAATATTGGCAACCACATCTATGGAACGCAAATGAAAAAAATTCCATTTTTAGAGAGTAGTTTCTCAAAGAAGGAATAGAATTATAGTCTTAATTTTTTCCGCGCTTTTACACACAACAGTATAGTTACATTTTGTAAACTATCAACTGGAATTTTGAATTTTTTCCAAACTTTCAGATAAATATTTGAAAATTGAAAACATGCGAGACCACTATCATATAAAACGTCAATAGGAATTTCAACTTTTATATTTGACTAAAAGTATATTTTTAAAAATTGAAAACTTACGAAAAAAAGAGGCTTCATTTCCACATTAAGAATACGTTGTACCAAGTAATAATCACATTATGCGGAAGTTATTTTAAACTAAAATCTACACTGATTTAAAATAATTATTTATATTTTATTACTAATGAACATAAAAGTGGCCTAATATATAATTATTCAATATTACGTACTTTAAAACAAACTTACAACTTGACATCTACTTATATTATTGAAAATATGGTCATCTTGATTTTAAAGCTGAACGGGCCATAAAAAGTATTTATAAAATATAACAAATAATTAAATTCAACGTTTTATTTATTTTTTTGCGTTTAAATTTGCCATTCTATTTGCCATTTGCTATTTGACGGTGTTGGACACTATAATTTCCCTGTCATAAGATATTCAGAAAAGTTTTATTCTTGTAATAATGAGCCAAAATTATTTCTCTCGTTGCTTTTGATACACGTTTTTATGATTTTTGTAAAGATGTTAAAAAGACTGACCAAAGAGACGAAATTTTTGAACGTATTTTATTTCTTGACACTTACAGGGAGATGAGATATCACAATTATTCCTTATTGAAAACAATACTCTCTCATGTGCACGTCTACAATTGACATAATGTCTTTAGGAAAAACATCAAAAACAGTTTTATATCCAACTTCATTAGTAAAATCACCTATACAACACTCGCATTCCATTTTCATAAATGGTCACAGAATTGTGCACAAAGACCCAGATTAACACGTTTTTACGTAAAGGGAAGACAACTGAAGCCACAAACTCGTAGAAGACGATTCAAAAGTCTGTGATCGTGTTAAATCCTCGGCCCACCACATAGGTTCTGTCAGATACACGAACCTTCGGTTGTTGATATTCTAAGAAATGATAAAAGGTGCGGGGCCACGTTTGGCAGTAGCTTCGACTCTACTTTCTTAAACTGCACTCACCTAATATCCGCTGATTCTCCTGTATTTTCTGTTACCTCAGACATGTTATTTGCACTAAGGAAGGACCGTCCGTTATCTCGTATTTCCCACTAAGACACGTAACTGAGGAGCACTTAACCCAGGGTGTTTACGAACTTGTTGAAATACAAATCGTTCCTCGCGTTCATTGAACCTTCGTTCCTTTGGGTTTCGTGGCAAATTTTTTGATAGAACCTTCCTTTCTAAACCTTCTTACAATGTACTGCATATTACACTGGCTTTTGTTAACTGTTCGACTTATTTGTCAAAACTAGTGGTGCTACATAATGGCACAGACATTCCTGTATTAGTTTTCTATTTCCTTGGGTCTTCGCTAGCTATTCCGAATTGCCACAAACTCTTTTTTGCCAGCTGTCATCTATCACCGCCAAAAGTACATTTTTTGTCATTTTCTTAATTTTTCGGTTTCCTATTGGTAGAACGGAAACATTAATATTCTAAAATTAAAGAACATAAAAAACTAGTCATAAATGGCAATTTTCTTTCAAAAATGTTGCGCCGTTTAAGAGAAAATGGCGTTTTAGCGCTACTAAAAATGCGAAATTTGAAGCTCATTTTCACAGAAAATTTTTGAGTTTTCAAAATACTTTATTTGAAGTTATTTGAAGCACTTACACTCACAAATATAATCATCTTTACAAATTGCGGATAATGTGCATATTAAAAATGTGAGAGATCTTTCAAAAAATTTACATTTATATAATTTTTGAATAAAACAAAAAACTCAAAATAAACTTCACGCTATACTAATGAGTGTAATTAGCACTATCCGTTACAAAAGTTTCAAGAAAAAAATTGCAGCCATATACGAGAAAATGACGTTTGAGCATTTCTGAAAATGCCAAAATTTGAGCTACTTTTCACAGAAAACGGTAGTGTTTTCGAGAAACTTTACTTGACATTATTTAAAGCATATATACTCGTAAATATAATAATGTGAAAAAATCGCCGATAATGTAAATATTAACGACGTGAGAGACAAGTAAAAAAATTTACATTTTTGTAATTTTTGAAAAAACCAACCGATAGACCAAAATGGCTTTTATGTCATTGATAGAGTACATTTACCACTATCCCTACCAAAAGTTTAAAGAAAAAATTTGGAGCCGATTTTGAGAAAATTTTGTTTTTGTAATTTTTTAAAATTGCACATATTGCACGCAATATTGCACGAAAACTACCAAAATTATGAAAAACATTTACATGACCTTTATTAAAGAACTCAATATGCAGAACAAATTTTATTTGAAGAAAAAATCTCTTATCTTCAATTTTGTAGCTGGAGAAAGACGCCGAAAAAAATTCAAACTCTCAAAATTTTCGAAATTCAGAGTTATCCGCGAAAATCGGACCTACGCCATTCTACTCTATTCCTACAAGAAATTTAAAGAATAAATTTGGAGCCGTTTTTGAGAAAATTTTGAAAATCCCCTGGGGGCTTCATATAAAGTACCCCCAAATTTCAAAGAATCTTTTTCAAAATCTCAAAGCTTTGACTAGAACCAGATCGATCGGGGAATATCCATTTTGGAAGAAATCGTACGTATGGTTTAGGCGCTAGCAGTGTTCACAGACGGACAGACGGACGTTTTCCTTTCAATTGGTATTTCGGTATCAAGGACCTAGAAAACAGGGTTTCTGGCTACACCACGTGTTATGGGATTTTTTTCTTAAGTTAGCAACTGGTTTTATCCACTTACTCGTTTTCACGGCCCGGCAATTAATTTTTTTTGCGCCGAAAATTGGCCATTTTTTCGCGCAGCATTACATAACTTTCCCTATACTACGTATATCACTCCGTGTATACGTACGTATAACGGGAAAGTAAAAATAGCCCCTAAGTGCTAAGTTGAACATTACCTCTTTCTCACAGCAAGTGAGCTCCTTCAGCTTGGTCATTCCGATGCCAACTGTTGCCTACTGGCGGAATTATCCCGACAGAGCGCATTGAGACCCAAAAAACTGTCAAGGGCCGAGTAACTCGACGTGAAAATACTGCATATTGCCACTCACTTTGGCTGTTCAAATAGCAAAGCTGTAACGAAAGAGGTTTGTTTTATTCAATATTAATATTGTGTTTAACATACACTCATGTAATAATATTTATTGACATTGTATTTGCTATTAATGCAATCGGTGCTCAATTTCAAACAAGACATTATTTTAAAATGTTATACTCAGAGATATGTTAACATTTTGTTGTTAAATGTGACTGTACGAATAACAATGCACGATACTGTGGCACCGTCTGTCGCGGGCGATGATTTTTTTTCGATTTCCCCCCCTCCAGCTACCTTGGTGGGGCGGGAATTTATTCAGCTAAACGGGATACATTTACTCCAGCCGATTGGGCTTTTGGAGTTAAGTGAGGGCTTTTATCTTAAAAATACTACTTAACATTACATGGCTGGCCTCTTTGGGTCTAGCCTAGTTTATTTACAGGTTTTATGTTTGAGAGTTAAGTTCTTTAAAAATGTTCTTTCTTCTTCTTTTTTCATTTTGTTACATTCACTCACACATTCATTCTTATAACTATATTTACAGCTCATTCTCTCACACATTCTTTCTCGCAATCGTACACACTAGACACTACACTGCACTATTTACACTACTATATACACATCACTTGTTCACCACGACGCGCCGACTTCACTCAAGTCGTGCGATGATAGGACTGCGCTCATCTGCTCTCTGGTGGGGAGCAGCGCAATCACGTCCACACGGCGGAGGACCAGGCGAGGCGAAGCGAGGCGCGGCGCGGCCTTGAAGCAATGTGTTGTGCGCATTGTCCGCTGGGTTGCGCAGTGGGCCGGCGCGCAGATTGCAGTAGAGTGCGCAGTGGGTGCGACATGTTTGATCATGTCACATGCGGTTCGGTGAAATTTTAATTATCATTAAATCATCATTCTTGCTTAGGCCAGAAGCGCAAAGGGTGAATGCACGCCACTGATAAATTGTCAAGCCCTTTTGTATTTCGGCAATTTTTGGAAAATTCTTGTTTTGCGACCTCTACATTTAACAAAACTGAGTACCTTGATAGCAACTTTTAATGCAAAGCACCAGCTAAGAGGCCACAATTTGGAGGCCAAGCTTAACGGGAAATGATGCAGAGTACAGTTCGGTTTCCTTCTCTTTCACGAATCTCAACATGTTGGGAGCAGCATTATCACAAAACCAAGTAAGGTTTGTCTGAGTTCATGCTTCTGGATATTATCGCAAATCATTACATGGCATTATTCCCCTTCGTAGCAGTTCTTGTAGCAGACACAATTATATTTTTCTTGAATCGTGTTGTCGCCAATTAAAAACCGAAAAATGATAGTATTTGCGTGCTAATAGAAACTTGTGTACTGTCATGACATTGAAGAGGACGAAGGAGTTTTGTAATGCCACTCACAACCTCCTCTTCAATATTAGTTGACATTTCCCCATTTCTCAGTGTTGTTTGATTATTAAAAGTGACCGAATTTCAATGCAAGTGTATATTTTTACTTTCTCGCTCTTGCTTAGCAAGAAAATATTGTAATCGTGCGTCGGAAAACAGCGAATTTTATACATAAAAAAACCTTACTGCTGGGTCCTAGATACCTAAAAATCGATTGACGGCAAAACCTCTTCCCACCGGTCCGTTTTGTGGACAGAGGTAGCGCTTAAACAGTTCAGACGATTTTTTCTATGTAAAATTGATATTCGTCGATCAACTTTAAAGGAACACGACGCCCTCTAAATTTGAAGTGGAATTTATTTTTGGGAGTACTTTACACGAAGCCTAAAAATTTTCATAATTTTTTTATTAAATCATGTGCTTGGATAGCGCAAAAGTCGGTTAGAGAAAGGTGCAGGACTCTGCAGACCATTTTCGTTGTAATCCCTGATTTTTTTGAAAATTGCAAACGTCCGTTTTTCGGAGTCTTCCTACAACTACAAAATAGAAGATGCGATAGTTTAGATAGTTCATGCGACCTTTTAAATAAAGCACATTTAAAAAAAAAATAGAAGATAGATATTTTTTCTTGAATAAAATTTTCTTTAAAGACATCTTGAAATTAGATAATGACCATTTTTCAAAAATATGATTAGTTTTAAACAATTTTGTACGAAATATTGGCAATTTTAACTTTTTAAACATCTCTTTTCCCAGAAATGAGTGCAATTTGTTTCCTTTAAATGTTCTCCTCGTATGCATCAAAGGACGGTAAAAATGGTGCTAGTCCCATTTCGGTATTTTCGCAAATTGCGAATTATGAACATTTCCAAAGTTAAAGATAGAAGTGTTTGCCTTAAACAAAACCTGTTCTAAAAAATCAGCTCTTTCTCTTCACTTTTTCCCCGCAGATAGAACTAGGAACGTTTAAAATATTGATACAAGTCTCATTATCGTTGAACTCTCTGAATTTTCGAAACGTGCAAATTTAAAAATAATGCGAGAAAGTATGTTGCTCTACTAGTTGCTTTCTACTCAAAATGTTTGCTCACTAGGTAATCCCATAAACCTCCCAATTTACAAATTTACAAATCGGTAACGCTAATGAACAAACACACGTGACCCGAACTCCTGCAAGTAGTAGAGAGGCAAATCTACAAATGTGAGCGAAACACAATATGGAAAAGAAACTTGATTCAGCATTTCATTTAATCTGTACGTATTTTAACCGCGCGGGATTGTTCGATTCCAAGCTTCGTGCTCATTGCGACGTGCAAGGAACTCGGACAGCGTCCGGCCCGCTTTCGCACGCCCCTCCCCCCCGTCCCCCAACCCCACCCTTGTCCGCGAGGGCGCTGTCTTCTCCCCTACAAGCGGCAACAGTGTGCAGCGAGATTAACCCTACAATACCAGCGACTACCTTAGCGTGACGCCTCTCGTCCGTTTTCAAGCATAGAAAGTTACATGAAAATGTATCGTAGTAAATAATTGTTGTAAATGTTTGTTTCATTTAAAAAATAGTTTAATGATCGTCAATTTGACGAATCATGGCATAACAATTCATGTAAATCCTGGAAACAGAACATAGTATTGGTAGAATAAAAAAATCAAATACGTATTTTTTAATAGAAATTTCTTAGAATTTTCTGGCCGTATCCGCAAAAAATAAGAGACAATCATTTCCCTTTTCGAGACGGAGAAGCGTCGAATTGTCCTCGATTCGTGGCCGGGATGTGGTCCAACTGAAAGACGCAAGGCGGGCCCGCGTCACAGGATCGCTGATACGGATTGCAAAGGAATACTCACTGGCGTGTACTTCCACAGAAGACCCCCTCTCGTGGTGTACAGAGATATCACCTCCCAGCAGCTGAACGTCATTAGGCACGTCGTCTCAAATGTTATGCCAAGATTTCAAAGGCGTCCTGTACTATTACGAAGGCAGAGTCTTTGAGAGTGCTTTGCTGTGAGAGGCAGATCACTCTCACAGCAGTCACTTGCTTGGTGCTGTCCACACGCGGCTGTTGAGAAGCGTCCGCAGAAGTAGTACCTCGTCACGCGGCCTTTGTTATGATCGCCGTCGTCCCGTTATGATTGCTAACGTTCAGAACAACTTGAATCAGGCCTGTCCAAAAGTGTGCTCCGGTGCAATTTTGCTCCGCCCGTGCTCCACGCAGCGCGCCGGCGCAAATTAGTCACCAGGGGTGGGGGGGCATCCCTTCCGTCAGTGCGACAAGGCGACCTCAAGGACACAACAACGGGTGTCGATATTTTTCGAGCCGTCGAGGATGCTTTGGAAGAAGTGGGTTTACCGTGGGAACGGCTTGTTCTGTAACAACTGACGATGCACCGTCTATGTGTGGAGTGCACATTGGATTTGTTACGTTAGTAAAAACAAAACTGTTGGAGTTTGGCAAAGAACTAATTAGCTGCGTGCATTGTATTATACACCAGGAAGCACTTTGTGCAAAAGCGGCGAATATTGGCAATGTTGCTTAAGACGTTATCCGCATTGTAAATTTTCTCCGTGCTCATGGACTTAACCACCGTCAATTCAAAGAATTATTGATAGACTTAAACGCTGAATTTTCGGACATTTCGTATCATTGTGCAGTGAGATGGTTGAGTCATGGAGCTGTTTTAAGAGTTTTTTTGCATTAAAGGGGGCTATACAATTGTTTTTGGATTTTAAAGAAAAACCTGATGAATGTAAACTGCTAGCCGACCCAAAGTGGGTGGCAGCATTAGGGTCTCTTGCTGACATTACCTGCCATCTAAATGACCTTAATATGTCAATGCAAGGCAAGAACTGTCTCATTGCAGATTTATTTGATAAAATAAAAGCCTTTGAATTAAAGCTTTCCCTGTGGGAAAGTCAATTAAGGAATAGGAATGCAGCACACTTTTTATGTCTTCAGACTGTGGAAGAAGGTGCATGTTTCGATGAATATGTCACTGTTATTCAAGATTTGAAAGAAAACTTTTCTAACCGCTTCAAGAACTTAAGAGAACAAGAACAGTTGTTTACATTGTTTGCGACACCATTTTCGATTTCGGCAGAGACTGTTCCGGAACATTTGCAATTGGAGTTGATTGACTCGCAATGTCACACGAGACAGAAAGATAAATTTTGGACGGCGAACTCTTTGCTAGAGTTTTATGAAAATTTTCCACAACAAGAGTTCCCAAAACTGCATATGCAAGCAGCGAAAGTAATTTCTATGTTTGGATCCACGTATGTATGTGAGAGCTTCTTTTCTGTTATGCAGTTAACCAAATCGAAGTTTCGAGGATGAGCGACGAGAGTCTTCGCAATTCCTTGCGTTTGATGGCGACAAGGAATGTTGTGCCCCTCATCGCGCGTTTTGTAAACAAAAATAAAATTGTTACTATGAAATTGCTTTTGTTTGCTTTCACTAAACCTACTTATTCAGGAAATCCCGTTTTCCTCAATTATATGTTTCAAACTAGAAAATAAAAAAGAAACTTATTCCGTGGAATAAAATTAAATTAAAATCCCCATTGATTTTACATGAACTGCATTAAAACATTGTCGCATTTCATCCGATTGAAACGATCCAGTAAATGACTGTCGCTCGGCGAGGAAAGTGCGCGTAGGGCTGAGTAACTGGCAGTCGGGGACGGCCGTCGGGCTGTGGCGGAAACAGCCGAACTGAAGCGCGCTTCGTCGTCAGTCGGAGCGAACTTGGTGCTCCGGAGCACGGGCGGAGCAGAAATCGTGGACCGGCCTGACTTGAATGGATAGTCCACACAATCAAGGGACACAGAGTTTGGGGGACGGGGAGAGGGGAAGGAGGTGGGGGCACTAGTTGCGTCGTCTGACAAACGATGCCTTTGTAATCTAGGGGAATCCTGTCTTCTTACAGTATGCGAATGCCTCTACGTCTGTATGTAAAATTTCTTCTTATGGAGCTGGATCATTCCACATCAAATCAACAAAAAACACAACCCTGGATGCTTTAATTTTTTTCAAATGTGTTCTATCAAATATGTAACATTACCGCTCACGAAGGCTAGAAGCAAATATAGTTTCCCATTTATTATGAATTGAAGTTCGAAAGAATTGCGCGCATTACTAACCAAAAGCTCTTATTATCGCATACATCTTAAAAGATTATAAAAATGTTTATATATCATTATAAAGCTTATACATGGGGCATTGTGAGTCATTTTGAAGTAGCGAAAATATATTTTTATAGGGTTTCCAAATTAACTAAAACATTTTAAAATTTATTTACAGAAAATTTAAATTTTTAAAATTAACGAAAAATGTATTTTACAGCTACACTTATGTAACAACTTTATAAAAAGTTTGGAATTGAAATAAGAATTGTATCAGGAGTTACAAATTATTGAAAAACGACATGCGCCTCATAAACGCAATGGAAATTTTGGATATCTGATCCTTGCTTCGTCCAACGATGAACGTCTCACATTGGAATTACATTTAATGGGGTTGAACTGTCCCCCAACACACATAATACAATGTAGAATAAGCAATTTTTACTATCTTGTATACTACGTACGTATACACGGAGTGATATACGTAGAAAAGAGAAAGTTATGTAATGCTGCGCGAAAAAATGGCAAATTTTCGGCGGAAAAAAATTCATTGCCGGGCCGTGATAACGAAAAAGTGCTAAATCCAGTGATAAATCCAGTTGCTAAATTAAGAAAAGAAATCCCCTGTACTTGCATTTGCTCAAATGCAGTTTCTGCCGAAGAAATGCAAACTTTGAAACAATGATTTTCAGATCAGGATGCAAAGATTTAAAATATGTACAAATTTCATTTAAAATTGCATTTTCTTCTTCCCTTCTTTCCGAAATTCTCAGTTACATAGTATTTTTTGTTCGTCATTATCCTACTAAAACCACGTGAACAAAAAATATTCCTTTCACAGATTGAATGCAATAAAGTGTATTGAAGCCTCTAACGGGGGAGCTGACAAAAACAATATTGTCTTCCTACAAAGCTCTTATACGGTCCAAGCTAGACTATGGATCTATAGTATATCAATCAGCGAGTCCAACAAATTTAAATAGTCTCAATACAATTCAATCGACTTTTGAATTTATTTTGAACATATCCTGAGAGCTTCATGTGAAGTACTCCCAAAAACTAATGGATGTTTTTCAAAATCGCAGAGCTTCGACTCAAGCCAGATCGACAAGGGTTTATTCAGTTTGGGAAAAATAGTACTCTTAGTTTAGGCGCTAGTGTTGTTCACATATACCGAACAGACGGACGAACGGACGGACGACGTTTTGAAAAAAACAAACTTTTGCGGCGTCAGAAGACCCCCAAAATGTGTAGTTCAGTTGAAATATCGAAATCGATTTTCCGCAGCATTCCATAACGAGAAAATAACAATAGTGGTGCTACAGAATGGCACAGTTACCTTTGTGTTCAACTAATCTAATCAATAACATTTAATAATAATCAATTAAATAATTAACAAAATTGAAAACTGTCAATTATTGTAAAGTATTAATATAAACGAATATTTTCGTGTTTACAATATCGCCCAAATTTCCCCCAATTAAAGATCCTAAATCCCGCCTCTGATCACAGATTTGAAATTTCACTTTCAACATTTAAGATTTCTCTGTCGGAACTTATCGACCGACCAGATTGCGATACATTAGAAAAATGATACTTTATCCTTTAAACCTTTTTCAATTTTATTCAATGTTTTCTCGTTATACTGACTTCCTTTAAATCTTTTTCCTCTAATAGGTTTTCACCTCTGCATGAAATTGCCATCGATGCACCGTCATCAACGAACGCTTCTTCCTTTTCCGCATCTCCTGGCGAATGTGGAGCGCCTTTTGATGCAACACACAGATTCCATTTTATTACCTTCCTCCCTCCAGCGCATGCTTCGTGTTGACATGACAGATCCTGATACACACTGACAGTACAAGAAAGGCTTTCTTATGATATGAAGGTATTTTATGATTAAATTGCCCAACTCTATTGAATGGATTACAGCGCTCCAAATATTTAAATCGATCTTTTTATATTGCGTAATCCCACACACTCTGAAACGTTTTCTAGAGCCTAGCGTACATTGACTGATTGTTAGTGATTCCGGGAGCGTCAACTGCTCACGTCATTTGTCCTGTAAGTGTAGTGCACGTTTCCCCTGGAGGTGGCGGTGGTCTTCCCCGCAGGATGGCGAGATCCCGGGCCGACCTACCGTCGGCTAGCGGGGTTTCCCCAACGAGGTATCTCCCACCTGCGATGTGCCGAGACAAGTTCTAAGCTCCCGGCATGTGTGGTAGTGCAGTGCATGTTAGTGAAAGCGTATCTAAGTAAGGTGCGAGGATAGGACAAGGAAGGGGAAGGAAAGATGAAGCGTGGCCCGTTTGTTAGGGCACTGCTCCGGCATTCGCCTGGTGTTGATCGGAGAAACCACGGTAAGCAACCGATCAGAGCAGCCGACCGCTAGAATGCTCCTCCGCGCAGTGGCTGAATTCGACATCGCTAACGAGCTAGTGGCGAGTATCCTGCCACTGTGAGGGAGTGGAATCCTAGGCCCTCCCGGTCAGAGGCACTGCAGTGCCACCAGTTGATGCCCTGAGCCACCTCCCGCGGTGCTACCGCAAGACAGCGGGCGCAGGCTGCACCTCCGAAGGCTTGAGTCGTCGCCAGCGCAGTTTGTTTTGTCCTCAGAGAGACGAAAGCGTCAGCATCTGCGCCCGGGGCCAGGGGCGGTCCACTCGGCAACAGGGCTTCCGTTGACGGCAGCCAGCCAGCCCTTCGGGTTTCTAATGTTAAGCTTCATTGCAAGAGTACCAGTTTTGAAAACTCGCTCCTAACGTCGCTCGTTTCCAGATTTGTACAAATGCAATGAAGCAACATTATAAACGATTTGCATAGCTATTTTTTGTATAACGGCATTATAAATAAGAGAATCAAACTAATTTTACGAAACAACTTTCTCGAAACATATCCGGCGTTAAACATTTGTGCTATGAAACGGTGGTCGCCTATTCCGTTTACCTCTGCTCCCCCGATTTTCTCGCTGCGATTGGCGGAATGTGTGATGACGCAATCATTTCTTATGTAAATGCTGTTACGTCATCATTTGTGCTGTAAAACATCTGATTATGTAGGATTTCTTGCAACAAAGGACGTCGTTTATAATGCTGGTATACAAGAAACATTATTGCTGTACGTTTGACAGAAAGGAAGACATTGCGATTCAAATGAGCACTCGCGCATCGAATTCTACCCTTTGTTTCGACATGTCAAGATCTAAAACACAAACCACTAACATTAGCGCTCTAAAACATGTAGAGATATTTTATGTATGATAAAGAAGGTGTGCACCAAGTTGTGTAAAAATCAGAGGGGTGGGGGTTGAAAGTCTCTATTCTGCAACGATATGACATGGAATGACTCAGCTCCGAAACGGCAAGACCCATACAACAACGCTCTTAATAAAGTTTTCAAGCGATGTTACAAAATTTGCACTCAAAAAATGTTTAAGATTTTAAAAACAAATTGCTGTAACTTTAAGCAGAAATTATGCGAAAACTACTCGCTTTTCCAAAAAAAATGTACATGATCTTATTTAATGGTATAACATTTAGATATCTAATGTGTGATGGAATGAAATATTAATATTTTGCAGTTTTCGAATATACAGAGTTCGATTTTCCAATGCGCACTGGTTGCAAAAAGTGGACAAGAACCGGTTTTGGCCCGCCCTTTGGAACAACATTTACTCATATGAGGAAACATTTGGAGCGGTTTTTGAGAAAATAATTGTTTAAAAGTTGCCTACATTCACGCAATATTGCGTGAAAGCTACTGAAACTTTCGAAAAAATGTAATTGACCGTACTTCAAGGGCGTCTTTGAACAAGATTTTATTTTAAATTATTTCTGCCTTCAATATTATAGTGGTAGAAAGTCGCAGAAAAAACGTTTAAATTTTCTACTTCGGAAAAATTAGAAATTTCAGCGAAAACAAGGTCAGCGACGTTTTTTTAAGCGTTCGCTTTCGAGAACAATATTTGACGAAGAAATCGTAAACGTCGTTGAAACTTTGTGTAAAGTACTCCGAAAAATCAAAATATCAGTTTCAAACTCTCAGAGTCTCGAGTTTCTTTTACATCGATAGGGGAATATCAATTTTGGAGAAAATCGTCTGAACAGTTTAGGCGCCGTCTTTGACGACGGACAATTGGAAAGACGGACAGAGATATTTTGCCGCAAATTAATACGTCGACATCAAGGATTCACAGTATCTAGACAATACACAAAAAAAACGTGGATTCTGCCTACACAACATGTTAGAAGTAAGGTATTACACTCTTTTGAAGAAAGTAATTAGGGAGTTTTTGCCACCTCGAACGTTAAGTGCTATCTTCTGCGCATGCGCAGATGCTCTAAATTCCCTAATTACTACAAATAGAACAAGATTTGTGTACTTTCTCGTAACCAGGGCCCCGACAATAGCAGTTTTTCTGACGAAAAGTCGCCTATTTCCACCACAGCATTACAATAATTTATCTTCATAACTTACGAAGTAGGCGAAAAATAAAAAAAAATAGTGTACTCCCTGAAGGGCGTGTGTGCTGAAGTAAATCTTTCAAGGCCCCATAGAGAACAAGGTCCCTATCAACGCCCATGCGTTTCAGCAATGCTGCAAAAGGACAACAAACATTAATAAAATTCCATCTGCACTTCATTTTGAACTTGGTAAACAATCCCCATCGCAACCGACTAAAACGTAAATTGCCAAACAATTCTTCAACCCCTTATAATCTCCTTTCAAATTTGATTTTACAAAAAATAGATAGTTCTTGATGCATGAGCTTTCTTTGTAGATACTCAATTCTGTTTGTAATACTCAATCAGTTCATCTTCTGCTGCCAAGTGCCTAACTGACCAAAGGCATGTAATTACTCAATAAAAAAAATGACAACAAACGACGATTGATTCTGCCCGTTATAAGAACGCACACGTACGTAGGCAGCAAAACAAGAAAACTAGCGGTGCTACAGAATGGCACAGACTTTCCCGTATTACTTTTCTGTTTCCTTCGGTCACGGTTAGCTATTCAAACTTGCTACATACTCTTGCGAGCTGCCTATCGCCGCCCAAGCTGCAAAAGAACAACAAAAAACGGTTAGTTCTGTCCGTCATATGAACGCAAACGTAGGCAGGCAGCAAAACGAGAAGGAAAGGAGTTTTGAAATCAGTCCTGAGGTTTAAAAATCAATATGAACAAAAGATCAACATAAAGGATCTTACTGACTCCATACTCGTTTTAGTGACTTTATGTATCGTATAATATGTAGGATATCGGGACGAATTTATACTACATGCTTCACCCAGCTCGTTTTCATATTCCCTTCGCAGTTTCTACGAAGCTTAATTTCACATTCGATTAAGAGATTCGTGTAATACTTCGATATTTTATGAAGTGGTTTAATGATTCAGTTCGTCCTAAGAATTAGTCTCCCACCGCAAATCGATCCCGGTCCTTCACACACAATCGCTGTAACCATTGAGATACTTTTCAGCGCTTTGAAGGCACCTGGTGCATTGCCCTTGTTTTGACATTCAGTTAACACCACCCTGTCTCTTCATTGGATGGAAGTAATTGCCTGTTCAGTAAGGGGACAGAGTGGCGACAACTGAATGTTTGAGAAGCTTTTGATCATGCTCAGGGCTCTTCAATATATTAACCCGACCGTGATGCCGCTGGTTTTATGAAAACTTAAGTTGGTTCAGACTTGGCATTTTCGGAGACTCCGCTTTCTCAGCTCAAGGCGAAAGGTTCCTTCAGAAAGGGAAAACACGCTGTTGTCATATTCAGCACTTCCTTGTCGTTCCACAGTAACTGAAAGCAAGTGATTTTACGCTGTTCCTAGCCATTCGTTTATCAAACTATGCTTCTACCTGTGGTTGCTACCGAAGTACGCACAGTGAGTATGTGCCAGTAAAGTACATTTAGTTACACAGTTAAAATGTTGTGGGGCCTTCGGCATGGCCAAAAGCTCCCAAAACATTCAGTTGTCGCCACTCTTTCACCTAGTGGAAGAGGTAATTGCTTCTATTCAATAAGGTGACAGGGACCGGGAGGGGTTGCTCAGTGCATCAGCTGACGTCACTGCAGAGCCTCTCACCGGGAGGTCCTAGGTTCGAGTCCCATCGTTGCCAGAATTTTCCACACCAGCTAGATAGCTGGGTCGAATATGTTGTTTCGAGAAGAATTCTAGCAGCCAGCTGCTCTAATCGGTAGTTTTCCGCGATTTCTCCGATAAATACCAGGCGAATGCCGGGGCAGTACCCTATCAAACGGGCCACGACCCACGCGCGATCTTTCCCTCCTATCCTTACCCTTTACTTACACACCTACAGTACTACACTAACAAACATTCCGGGAGACCAGTCATTTAGCGCGGTGCCCCGCTGGTGGGAGATACCTGGCCGGGAAAACCCGCAAGCGGCCGGGTAGGTCGGCGCCGGATCTCTAGCTAGTGAGGGAAGATCAGTGCCCTCCCACGATAACGACATGCACTACACTTACGGGATGAATGGCCTTAGCAATTGACGCGCCCGGCAATACTAAGCAAAGATGAAAAAAGCGAAGAGGAGGGCAGTTTGGAAGCCGACGAGTGCTGCAAAGTGGATGAGACGCTGCGTTGTTGCCGTGTCCTCTGCGCCTCGACCGGCAGCGTTGCCGCCTTTGCCACGTGCGCTGCGTCGCCCTTCCAATCCCGTCTGCCGATACTTCTCCGTCCGGCACCTGCGCCGACTGGCTTCCCTTCATCAGAGACGTTTACGCCATCAATGCGCGACAGGAGCAGCCCAGCTGAGCCCTTCCTCTGCTCACTCCGAGTCGGAGACCACACGAGCAGATCTCGCCACTGGAACATCTGCTGCTACTTCGCAACTCTGGGAAATCACTGTCACCGACATCACTTGGTTTTCATGCGTCAAGGACAAAGAAGTTTGGAAATACTTGGAAAACAAAAGGAATAAGAACATGCAACAGAAACAGTCGTAAATTGTAAACATTAATATGCTGTTTGGATTAGTAATATAATTTTATGATTTAAATAGTCATTTAGTGGTAATTATCAAGTCGCCTATTACAAAAATATAAATTATTGAATTCAAACTCACTTTTAAAAAGTGAATCTTGGAAATTGGAAATGTATTTACCAAACATTGAGTCTCTCTCCTATTTCTTTTGCAACCGTGCGTTTATTTTATTTTAGTTTCAGGATCAGTCAAGTGAAGACAACAGTTCAAATTATTAAATCAGTATGCTTGCGTTTAAAAAGCGATATAGCAGGCAACCAGCAAAATATCAATTTTCCAAAAAGAGGTGAACATTTCACAGGAAGCTTAAAGATACCTTCAGGGACTTATTTAGCGTGCGAGGTGGCTCAGGGCATCAACTACAGTCACTGCAGTGCCTCTAACCGAGAGGTCGTGCGGTCGAGTCCCGATGGTTAAAGGATTTTCAACACTAGCTGCACAGCGAGATCGAATCCACCCGTTGTCTGGAGGATCACAGCGGCCGGCTGCTCCGAGGCTTCTTCGCTCAACATAGGAGAATGCAGAGCAGACGAACACCTTCTCGTTCTGTCCTTCCCCATCACGCACATCGGGGGCTTCGATCTTGCCCCGACTGGGGCGCTGCTCCGCCGCTGAGGCGCTCCTGGATGGACGTGCAAGCCTCCCGGATCTCAGCAACCAGCGGACGAGCGTCAGCGCCTCCTCACGTGGCACGACATGCACTACACTTACGGGACCCACGACCCTTGCCGACACGCCCGGAAACACGGAGAACTCAGTCATGAGTGGCTACAGCACGTTAGAATTTCAGAAATTTTTACTGCTTTCGTATTTGTTCTGTCAGGAAGAACTGTCAGTAGGAGCTTGCGCCCGCTAGCACAAAGCAAGGCAAAGCAAAATTAGAATTACTTTTCTCACACATGACATCGTAAAAACTATTAGTTTTCAATTACGTACTTATTTCAATCATCATTTAATTTAGTATTTGCCCTTAAATATTTTCGCCTTTTTCCACGGGTAAATGATTGCGTAAAAGAATCAGTAGTTAAAATGCAAAGAAAATACTCTCAAAACACAACCAACTTCCTTGGCAATAATTACTAATACTACATTTCTTCCGTCAGACTATTAATCACAATTACTATACATGCATTTTCTTTTTTCTTTAATAATCGTAAAATAAATCTGGCGATACTGTTCAGCTTTAATTCTCAATATAAACATATTGTTATAATTAAGGGATGGATTTTGATGATTTAAAACATCGCTAAAAATTATCAATAAAATGCTCTTTAAAAGTTTTTAAAATGCTCTAAATGCAAAACAAAAAATTACGTAAAAAAATGAGATCAAAATCAGTTTAGATGAACAACTCAAGTCGCTGAATATGTTACTAATACAATATACTATGTCGAGGCTTCTTCCTGTCGTTCGAAGTGAACTCAGCTTGAAAAATTTGGTTTTGAGCTGTTCTTTACCAGGATTTCTCTGCTCTTAGGTTTAGCCAAAATATTCGAACAGGCAATGGCGGTGGCGGGTGTCACAGGGACCTTAAGGTTACATACAAAGTCTGGCAATGCAATTTCTGAGCGAAGAAATCGAATAGGCCTTATCCGCGCACGTTTTCTTGAGCCCTCGCGTCGGTAGTTGCGAGAGGAGAGTGGAGGTTGGTTATTTTGGCGAAAGGAATTTTGTATCAAATTTGTAGCTCGTGTTTCGACGCAAAATATTTTCTATTACACGGGAGGGAACATTTCTGATTATCAGATTTGTCTACAACGCTCGTTGCTATCATTTAGTCTTAATTCAAGTAATGATTATTCTTAATTCAACTAGTGGGGGTAGGTATTCCGGGGCTCAAGAACACGTGCGCGTATAATACCCAGGAATTCTGTGGAGGGCATTTGTTACATTGCGTAAATATTATTTGACGCAAATACCATTAAAATATTAAAATTGATTAAATCAGCGAAAATGCTTTAAAAATGACGGAAACTAAAAACTGACTTATTAGTCGAAATCGTCGAAAAATGCAAAAACATGGGTCATTTGCTAGCGTCATAACTAAATGAATTTGTTCTAAAGTTTTTGTTCTAAAGTGAAGAGAAAAAATGATATTTGATTAAAATTCGCCCCTCCCCTCCTAGTAGTAATGTATTGCCTACCAACCAAATCCAGAACAATTTAACCTTTTTTAAGTTGTTAAAAAGAATAGTTTATATAATGATTGTTAAAGCAACTAAATAGGCAACGGAATAATTATTTAACATGCGAATCGCGAGGAGGGCATTCAAGGAACAAATACTCAAAGATTTCTGGTTACTAGCGTCAGTGGTTTAACTTACGTGTTTCCGGTCACGAACCAACAGGAAAGTCAACTCCTCGATGTCCTCATGAACACGATGGAAACCACACAACTCTAATGACTGCGCAGGAGCCACCAACCCTCCTCCTTGCTCGGCCACCCCGCGGCGGCAGTCGACACAGACGCACGCAACCGCGTGACAAAGAGCGCCAGCAGGAGACACACCACCCAGCACAACGCGCTCGCCACGGCTGCCAACTTCGAGAGAACGATTGCAAAGGAGCTTGAGAAAACGTTTGAATAAGAGTGACATATGTCAGCTTCGGCATTCGCCTGGATTTGATCGGGGAGACCACGGGGAACTACCGATCAGAGCAGCCACCCGATAGAATTCTCTTCCAGGCAGCAGATGAACTCGACCTAGCTGTCTAGTGTTGCAAATCCTACCTCCGTGGAAATTTGCTTTAATTTCATTGGGTACAAACTTCTTTGGCATGTGGGTGTTGGACAGCGAACATGATCGCTTTTTATTATATATATGTGGCAAGAATTCACTTGTAACGAAATTACACATGTGGCATTGTAAATGGCGTTTGCGTTCAAACTGCAAGTGAAGTGATGGCTGCGTTGGGCGTCGCTGCTCCCTCCAGAGCCATGGCCCTCTGCGGATCCTCCAAGCTGCCCCTCCCCTGCAGCGACGCTGACTGCGAGGGCCCAGGGTTCGAGCCTCGGCGGGGCGGGCTTTCGACGCCAGCTGTGAAGCGAGGTCGCATCCAGCGCTGTCTGGAGGAGGATTCCAGCGGCCGGCTGCTCTGACCGGTGGATTTCTCAGACCAATTCCAGGCGAATGCCAGAACAGTTCCTTAACAATCGCGCCTGATATTTCCTTCCTCTTCCTTGTGTTATACTCTGCCCTTACACAC
Organism: Acheta domesticus; assembly: GCA_031308135.1. Taxonomy (NCBI): domain Eukaryota; kingdom Metazoa; phylum Arthropoda; class Insecta; order Orthoptera; family Gryllidae; genus Acheta; species Acheta domesticus. Next base: position 1,674,183 of record JAHLJT010005437.1, on the reverse strand, counting down.
AAGCACCAGATTACAACACAGTTCGGGTAGACAGCTGGCAGCATACGACTTAGTCCGGCTGTGGCGCTGCCCCGCTGGTGAGAGATACCTAGATGTGGGAAACACCGCTAGCCGCCGTGTAGATAGGCGTCTGTTCTATCTAGAAAGGGAGGAATCAAGGCCACCTCCGGGGATAAAACATTCACTTTACTAACGGGAATTATAACCATACCAGTTGACGTGGCCACAAACAACAGTCAGTCAATCAATCAATCTCAAGATTGAAGGGCCCGGAGCGGTGAAGCTCCTGTTTCTGCTGAAAGGCGACAGCAGCCATTTGTTTCAGGAAAGGAAACATTTTCCTTGATAATTCCCTTTACGATATGGGAGTCAATTCGTAGTTGCTATTCCCCCAAACTTCCAAGAACTTTCAATGAGCAATCAAAAAATAAAAAATAACTTGAAGCACTCTGTCCGTTTTCAGATGCATAAATAGCAACAATTTATACATTCTATATGCCATTTATGAATAATGAACATTAATTGTTTCAATACAATTGATGTAAAAAACTGAATGCAAAGTTCTTAACGTATGTGTTTTGAAGTGTCAGATTTATCTTTTTTTCCAGCTTTCCAGACAGGTGTTCCTATGTCTGGACCCTCTGTTTATTTCATTGCCACGCCTGGTGGTAAAGGAGGCATAAGGCAAGCATAACGTATTCCCATCACACTGTGCCTGCTAGAGCTTTTCTTTCGTCATACATCTATAGAAACTGAGACGATTGTATTAGAAAGCTACCGCTCTGTTTTTGCCGCGACCAGGACTCGAACCCTCAAAGCAGCGAACTGTCCATGAGCCTCCCAAGAGGCTTAAAAGTTCTTAATACTAAGACTGAAAATGTAAAAATGCTATTATCTACAGGCAATAGCAAGGTAACTGTACCAAATACCATATTGTTTATATATAGACGAAAAACCTATTAACATGCTTTATGCATGACTCGTTCAAAAACATTATCGAAACACCTCACTATAAAAAGAAAATGTTATATATTTTAAAATTCATTTTAAGTAGTGCTGAAAATAATAAAAAAATCGATGTCGATATTTTGACAGGTAAACGCATTTTAGAAGTCCTCGATAGAAGAATAGTTATTTTTCTTTATTTTTCTCCTTCATGACATCTGACTGGCTGTCCACCTAGCTGTGTCTTCATTGTTTATTGATTCTCTGCATTTTACTAAGGTCACAGCAAGGTAAGATCACTAGTACCATAAGTGTAGTGAATGTTTCAATACCTTAAGGGGCAGTGCACATCCCATGCTGGATCATGAAATCCAGTACTGGCCTTCACATCTGCTTGTACTCTTTAGGTATTTCTTCTTTCTTATTTAGACTGCACATGCTTATGTCAATTTCATTTATGTGGCCTGGGTGGCATTAGTTTTTCCTCAAAGCGCTGACACCATTCAAGAGTGAGTTATGTCTATGGCCATTTGAAGTTGTGTATTTATTGGTAATATAGTATGGTTATCATCATCTAATAATCATAATGAATTTATTAAATAATCTTGTGGTGATATGCACAAATAAAGTGCAATGCTGTTTTTAGACAGCTCCTTGTCAAAGTTGTTACTTTTGGATAATTCAGATTGCATTAGTGCTGTCTGGATAATTCAGATTGCATTTGAGTAAATTCTCAAATGTTAAGATAAAACTGTGAATGCAACAAAGAAAAGAAAATATCTTTGTCTGGCCACATTAGCTTTTACTCACCTAAATATATCATAGTATTTATTTACTTCAACTAAAATAAACTGAAAGTCAGTAAGGCTGCCTGAAAAATGGTGTATGACAAACATGGTAACAATTATGACATTTGAAAAAAAGGAGTTAATTTATTGTTCAGTACCTTTACCAACCAAAGAATATTAATTTATCAAAATAATTCAAAGGATAAGAAATTTAACCAGAATTACAATGAATTCTTTTTTAATCCTAACTCCAAAATCGGTCACTGTTTATATTCATAGCTGTTCTAACTCCATGAGCCTATCACATTGTTGTACTCTGTCACAAAAGAAGAACTGTCCCTCAGAGACAGAGACAGTGCAGAGCAGAGGTTGTTTCCTTGTTGTGTGCTGTTTAATATGCAATATCATGTACGATTGCATTGTCTAAAGAATGTTCAGTAAATACTCTAAAAGAAAACTTTTACAGAAAAATATTTACTGTGGAATTTAATTTCAGTTTCTTTAAACTTAAGAAGGATTATTGCAATCACTGTGAGCCTTTTAAATGTAATGTAAATCCAACTGATAATAAATTTTAAAAAAACAAGACCATATGTTCAGAAAAATGTAAGGTAAAGGGGAAATATTGAAGATAAAGGAGAATTCCAATGCAAAATCATACCATAGCACTGATGTCTTATGGTTTACAAAATGTGTTTGCACTCCCAGAAGTTAATGTACATATTTTTTTTGAGAGAAAAATAATTGATGTAATTTCACAGCATATTCCTTTGTAGACAGAAAAACTTGCAACCCTGACTGGAATGAGTCCAATTGTGAAAGATCAGGGAATGCTATTGCTAGTGCTATAATTAATATTCTCAAAAACATTGGTACTAATAATCTCAGATAATAAAATAAGTTCTTTGGTCAGAATAATGTGTCACTCAAAATAATATCATCAATGGCTGTACTCAATTTTTAAATGATAATATATTTATTATGCAACAAAAGTTCTCAGAAACTCACAAGAATCTTGTGCAAAAATTGGTTCTGTACATATCATTGAGAATATGCTAAAATTTACTGAAGCATGCAGTCCAGGGTCTCTAATAAGGAATATTACAGCTACTCAGACTTTAAATTTTATGTAGTAGTTCTTGAACTATATTTGAACTTGACCAGATGAATGAATTTCTGAATTATAAGCAATCAGTTTCAATGTGAATTTATTACTGTTGATTTACAATTTCTGATGTTTTATCTTAATAGAGATAATTATTTTGCATATAATAAAGATATATGTAATGGTTCCAACAAAGAGATAGAGGAACCTTCATTATAACAAAGCATTTCATGAAATCCAAGAAAGTGTCTATTTATTGGAATATTTTTGTGGTATTCTAATTACTCCAAGAAAGAGTTGAGGAAATAGTGTTATGTTTACTTCAATGAAAAAAAACAACTACAAATTGTATTTTTCATCCAATGCAGTGGCATACAGTCCAGTTTCTCTTATAAGAAATATTTAATGTTACAAAGGGGGCCAAATCTGATTGTCTTATAATGAGCATTTTTCATACTGTGATATCCATCACTTATTAACAACAATCAATTCAAATCATTTTTATATTACATAAGTTTATTAGCTTAGAATCATGAAGTTTCATGACCCAATTATCTGTTTTTTCAGGTGTGCTGTAATTACAAATGTTTCTTTCTTAAATGTAATAAAATTAAAAAATTACAAATGTTTCTTTCTTTATTAAAGAATTACAAAATTAAATAGTTATTAAAGTGAAAAATAAAAAGTATGATGTAACAAATAACTCTAACAATGTGAAATATTTTTGAATTCTATAACTTCGATGCGCAAGTCTTACCTGAAGCAAATAAAGGAGACTTTGGAAACTAACTTGAGTACATTTAAAAATATTTGAGCATAATAAAAGACAATAAAATAAAAATAACTTTAAATGGATGAGAGATTGATAAATCCATTTGAGTCTCTACCAATACAAAGAAAGTCAAATGATGATAAAAAACCATCTAGTAGGGCAGGGGGTGTAAAAGAAGGGGGAAATAGTCACACAGATCATGGAATAAACGAACTGTTAAAGAAAGAGAAAAGTACATTGAATTACTCTTTGAAAGGTGATCTAATTTTGGCCAAAACATTATCATTAGTGTTACTGAAAATAATGGATTCAATATTACTATTGACAGACTGATGAATTTTGATATTTAAGGTCTCAGAAAATAAATGAGGGTATTTTCTTGCTTCTACTTGTAAGATGAGAAGCCTTTGAAAATCAAAACTATGTGAGTTATTGAGTCTGTAGCAAGAAATAGAATTTCAATTTTCAGTGGAAGCTTTAATGTTATCTTCACCTTCTTTCATCCTCTGCTAAAGATGCCTTTTGATTTGGCCTATACACCACAACAGACAGTCTAGGCAGGGAACAGAGTAAACAACATTTTCTTTGTCCAAAAGAGGAACTGAATCTTTAACATTCCTGATAAGACTTTTTTATTTGGATTTTTCCCAGTTTTCATATCATTGTTTAATTTAGTGCATTCTTTAATAAATTTATTAAAAATCTTTGAAACATATGTAATTGAAATAGTTTTAGTTTCTATCTGATTTTCTGCATTCAAGACATTAATAATTGTTCATTAGTAGTTCCCAAGTACTTTGCTTAATCAAGGCTAATCTGTTTTTTAGGAATTTATTTATGAAAACTAACAAATAACCATGTTCACTAAGAATGTCTAATTTTATTCATATTCAATATGTGATTAAAAGTGTCAACCTTGCTATAGACAATAGCAATCTTCTGTTGAATGGGAGGGTAGAAAAATAATAATTTAAAATTCTCCCAGAAGTAAAGCTGTTACAAAACTAGTTAGTAGAAATTTTATTTCCTTGCAAAGTCAATATAAGGTCTAAGAACTTAAGGGAATTGTCAGAAGACCTTTCTGTGGTAAACTGTATGGTGGGATCATTCAAGTTAAAATCATATAGAAGTGCAATTTCACCTTTACGTGCAATAATTAGGATGTCATCTACATATCTTTTGTAAAAAAAAGGATTTCATTGTGATGAAATGGATGCTTTCAACTTTCTCATAACAATGTCTGAAAATAATGAACTTAATGAACCATCAATGGTTGTACCTGTCAATTGCTTGTAAATGACAAGAAAGAAATATTGAAGCTATACAGACCTAACAGATTGATGTGCTAGTTCTTGAAAAGCAGATGCAAGAATTTCTGAATTGATCAGCAATCAGTATCCAATGGCATGAAGAATCCCAATGCTAATATAATATAATTTTTCCCACAATTGCAAATGCTTTTGTCTTTTCTCTATCTTGACTAATAATATGAGAAATCATACCAAATACTGAGGGAATTAAATTATAGATACCTGGATAATCTTCTGCGGGATAAATAAAACTAATTTAAACTTTTCTCTGTTAATAATATTATGAGGTTTCATGCTAGAAAAAGAAATTATAGCAGTAACTGTAATACAGAAATATTACAGCTCATGCAATGATATTACAGCTAATGTTATTTACACACCTAGTATATTCATTAAAATTGTAATAAAATTTACAACTCCTAAAATAGAGGAAATACCTGCTAAGTGCAGTTAAAATTTACCTAAACCAACCAATGTTTCAGAATGTATGATTCCTGTCATTATAGGAGGTTAGGATATTGTAATCATCTGATAGATCCTCCGATTTCAACCATTCTTCTGGTTAATAGGAGGGTTAATGATGGTGATACAGGACAAAATCTTATGTTCATTGTGGAAATGCTATATCAGTTGCTCCTAATATTAATGGTACTAATCATTTTCCAAATCCTCTAATTAACATTGGTTGACCTGAGGAGGTTGTTTTAAAAAATACATTTGTGGTAATAAAAACATTTGTTTAATAATCTCCAATTAAGTAGCCTGGTTCACTAATTCAGTTCATAGTAAAATTCTTGAGGAATCTGCGATTCCAAATCAAGCGTCAAAGATGATGTACCGAGTTCAAAAGTGATTGTGTTGGTAGAATATAATCATTATTGTGATTAAATGGGTGATGTACACGGGTGAATAATTGGGTAATGTATTGTAGATCTTTTTCTGAGAAAATGTTACTGCTGCCTACAAGCTGAATCAACTTAATTCTTATTTTAAAAGGCTAAACCTAGTTTAATTAACTTTAGATCTTACATTTCAAAGGTGATAAGAGCAAAATGAACGAAGAAACTCTTGTAAAGAATGCAATTATATTGGAATTATGTAATTTGGAAGATTGCTGGTCATTTTAATAAATTCATGTTCAATAAAAAAGATGACATCAATTAGCAAGGCTATTAAAATGAAGTTATAACTGTAAAAAATAGAATTAGTATAATTAAAAATCTTGTGAATCATTTTTAAGAAAATCTCATTTAGTTAAAAAAAGCTAAGAAAGGAGACAAATGTCCTCATGATATTAATTTAATTGCAAATTATAAATTTAAGTTGCCCATATTTTGATGGAAATGCATGTTGTGTTATGTCAAATAAACTGGAAGTAAAGATTTGAGCCCAAATAAAAATGCACCATGTAGTAGAAAAAACCAAAAGATGTATTTAACAGAACAAGGAACAATGTCAAGATATTACTCATGCAGCAGATGGGAACAAAACAGCTACTGCTAATGCATCAAAGGCCATAAGTACCCTATGGTTCACTTGGCAAGTTGTGGGTCATATCAACTCTGGGCAGTATGTAAAACATTTATTTATGTATATTCATGTTGTTATAAATTTAAAAAATTGAGGAGAACACTTTGAAAATTACCACATGAAAAAATTATGGTTGAGAAATAAATAATGTTGGTATATTTCGTGCTTTTTTATACATATGTCAATACTAATATTTGTGAAGATGCATTTTTGTCGAGTGACTTATGGCCTATTCTGTATACACGCACGCGCGGGCACGCGCTCTACGCGAAAACTACTTGACCTCTACTGAACGTTTCTCTTATTAGAATCGGGACTATTTCAAGAGCGGTTTGAATTAAATCGGACCTTCTTGACGTGACTCAAGTGTAGGGTGGTTACGTCATTCTATTCAAGCGCCCCTGAACAAAAGCGCTAGGCAACCCGCCAAACCGTCGAGTATTAAGCGTGCTTTGGTTGCATATTGTCCCTGCGGTTGTGAAATATCGGCGGGAATTTTAACACCCGATATTCCATAAAAGTTATCTCGCAAAAGGAAATCAAGTTTCTCCAAGACAGTGTCATAGAGAATGCATGTCCAATAGTGAGGGAAAATGTTTTGATATAATACTTGAGAACTATGTTCAAACCAGCTCACAGAAAAACCCGTCCTCGCCCGAAAGTCTTTCATCTATTAGAAATTCTGTTGAATTTGACGTTTTGAATACGTGCGTGTTGAATTTGACGTTTTGAATATGAATGGGAAAGGAATAATTGTATCTACGGTGGAATTTTTTTTATTCTTTGTCCTGAATTATTTGTTCTTATATTTTACATGGACAATCGGATATTTACATGTTTTTGCCTTTGCCCGATTTCTGTTCGTGCGCGCTTATGTGGCGTAGTGGCATGAATGTTTGCGAGTTAAATCTGTGGATTTGGGATCGCGTCTCGGAGCGGAAAAATATTTGATGGTTTATGTAGTAGTATAATATTGCGGAGCATTTAGGAAGAATGAGAGAAAGTATGTGCTTTTGAAGCCCCACTAGTTTTAAATTGTACACATGTTTTTAAATAACTGACGTGTTCAAGACAATTTTTCAAGAGCAGATTTCACTTGACAAAAAATCTCTATCATCAATATTGTAGATTTGCGATTTTCGAAAATATAGAGTTCGCCGAAACTAGGCCCAGCCCCACTTACTTTGCCGTTCTCTGCTACATACGAATAACAAGTTTGGAGCCATTTTTGAGAAAAGAATTGTAAAAAAATTGCGAATTTGATATTTGGTAAAAAAAAAAGCTGTAAAAACTGTATATGACGTATGGGGGAGGAGATTATCTGCGTACATTTTCTTGAGGTCCAGAAGAAAAGCGCGAGATTAGCAACATTATTTGAAAAACGACATTTTCGTACCCGAATTACAGAAAACATACTTGCAATGGTAAACGATCTGCACATGTGATTTTTCAGTATTGCTAACTGTAGTACAGTACAGATTGTTATGATTAATAGTATATTCACTCTTTAGCTAAATTAAAAAGAACATATTTCTTTCATTAGTGCAATCAATATTGCACACAAATATCATAGTTTTTTTCCTGGTGTATTTTTAATGAAGATCCTGCATAGTTACACCATGGATGAATCCATGATTAAACTACGGTTACACTCCACACTATTCTTATAATTCACTGAGTGACACATTTTCCCTTCCAATAGGTACTTCTACACTTTCCACTACAATGCTTTCTGACCAGCCCTTGCTCGTGGTCTGCATTAACTTGTTTCACCCAACCTCACGGTACCCTCAAAATTGTGACACACTCTCAGAAATTGAGAACACTCTGCCATTATATTTTGTCATTTCGTCTGCATTCTTCTTTTATTTATTTTAGAACATAAATCTCATCTCTTGCTAAAGAGTACAGGGGACTTATTCCTTGAAACATCTCAGCTTGTCACAGGTATACAATGAGCTTATCTCAAGTGGAATACTTCTTTCTGGCAAAGTATATGTAAATATGATGCCATATAGTTTGTTACCTGAGCATGTCGAAATGTTTAATCTGTTTTCAAACATCCTTTTCCTACCCGGACATAACATTTATTGTGTGGCCCCCTTTTCATCACCAAACTTTTATATAGATTACATATTTGTTACAGGATTCCTTTGAGATATTGTGGCAGCAATTGACCTCTGCAGAACCTAGAAACACAAAGAATGATAAAGAACAGGGTAGAAATGCAGTTTGTGATCCGATTCGTTCACGATACAAAATGCCTTATTAGCAATAAGCATTCCACATTCATCATTAGAAATCTACACCCTCCAACTGGGAGTTTGTTAATAATACTCTGTATTAACCATTGATTCGTCAAAGACCGGCTGAAGTGAAATCCCAAAAGTTTAATAAATGAACATTTTCCGCGATCCCAATTCTCTATTTAAAAAACGCGCACCCGGAGCTTTTAGCAGTCTCAGTGGTGCCACTACATCCAATTCCAGAACAGTAGAGCCATCTTCTTGACAAAAGGCGAACGCCAAGCAAAACGCTGGAGCTGCGCGGGAGAGTGCGAAGTTGGTTGTAATGTATTTATTTTTATTTATTTACGTCAAAAAAGTTAAAAACTGCGTGTGACGAGCTATGGGGAAAAGTGAATTTTGTGCACGTTTTCATAATTCTGTGGTCTCTATCCTAAACCATATTCTAGTCGAATTTTGAATACAGAAAAGAGAGGTTTTTTTCTTGATTTGTTGACAAAATATTCGCTCTTATATAATAAGATGTAAAGATGTTTCTCATGCCGACATAGAGCTACTCTGTAAGGTAAGCTGTGAAAAATATTATTTTGTCTTAGATTTGTGAAATGCCGTTTTTAGAACAGGTTTTAACCATTGTGTGGTTTGCATTCGCATTGTGAACAATTGTTATTTGCTGAGCAAGCGTATTATCACTATTCTTTTCTTTGTGTACTGAATCGGATAATTATTGTAATTATTAATTTCAATGAGTAAATGGAGTCATTACCAAGAGTCAGTGAATTGACAGTTGAACTGCAAGTCTTTAGCATAATTCGCAGATAATGATCAGATACATGGGCATTCATATAAGGAATATAACTTGATGCTTCTCTACTTTGTGCATGTAATAAAAACTGAATTACTAGTTCGTCATTCCTATCAGATGAGCACAATTTTCCCATGCCATTTGAATATACTTGTAGGTTACATTCTACGACAATGGTTTAATTAACGGCTATGCTCTGAATCAAATATCAATTCAGTGATGTGATCTATTTGCATGATGGATTTTGCGGCGTGATTTTGGTTTTTTACCCTCAATTATCATGATACGTTTCCAGTTTTTGTATGAAGCCTTGTTCAACTAATTCGAAAAGTCGGAAATGGATAACAAAGCATGGACGGAACAGTGACATAACTGAAAATGATTGTTTAACTTGATATCAAATTCCGAATTTCCACTTGAACTCTGAGTCTAGTGTTCTATAGGTATGTTGAGAAATGTGCTGATATCTCTCACTCTAAATGGGGATGATTTTTTCCTCAATATTACAAGGCCGTGTTATATTTGGGGTCAAACTAATGTTTCTTTACTTCTTTTAAATATTTGACTTAACACTTTCACACAGTAGATATAAATTTGTTAATAATCTGTAGAGACCCTTAGAACAATGAAACATTGTTCCAACAAACATCCTCACTTGCTTCTGCTTCTCCCACAAACTACTTACACCAAATTCAAATTTGTTCATAAACAGTTAAAGTGGTACTTTTGTGGAACTTTCTAATCCAAAGTTTCCACTCTCATTAAAGTTTCACTGTACAGAAAAATTTAAATCATAAATTCCAGGAAATCCTGGAATGACATTACTTTTAACATTTCCACTTTGAAATACATATCATGTCTTTGGATTAAGGCTGTTACTGTAATGAAAAGTTGAAAAAATTTTACTTTAAAGTGTTCATGGGGAACTTGGGAATTTTTTTTAAGTGATGTCAAAATTTCATTATTGTCTTACTACAGGGATGGTAGAACTTACACATTTCTTGTTAACATACACTTGTTTTTCAATTAATTTGCATGTTAACTTTCTACAATTGTGTGTGTATGTGTGTGTGTGTGTATAATTATGACAGACTGCATTCATTGTACATGTATGTTTTGATTAAAATATATTTTTAGGAGTAAACTGTTACATCAAATAAACCTGTATTGATCTTTCAGTAAAAGAAAATGAACAGTAAGCAAACATTTCATGAGAACCTTTCAATGTACTAGGTTGCCAATGGCAAGGTGCAGATGGATCCACCTTTCCCAAATCAGTGTCAGCTTACTTTATGGGAGCGAAGACGGGCCACGATACCAGTGGAGCAAGCTCCTCTGCTCAGGAAGCTATGGATCTGAAATTAGATAATGAACGTAGATTGCATGAATTGAGACAGCAAGGAAGACAGTGCCCCTTGAATAGGTTTGTAAATGTGTTTGCTCAAAATGTTGGTTTGAAATGAAAATGCATAGATTCCTCTTCTTTCTTCCTATCAGTTGATTTTGCATAGTTCTGTACCTTATTGTTGGTTGGTGTTTTGGTATTTTACACTCAACAGCCTTGTGTGTCTTATCAGTGGAAGGATACATGATTAATGTGTTTCACTTACTCTTTAGATCTGAATTGATCTGATAGTACTGAATTGCAAGAATGAAATACTGGTGGACAATAATTATTATTGGGTTCATTTTTCCCGACATAGGCAGTGTGTTTTCTTTGAGTTCTGTATTTTGTCGTATTTCATTCCAATTTATTTTAGAATAACACTAAAGTGTAATTATTAAAGTGTATGTATTTACGCTCCTAATATTCCAAAAAGTTGTATTAAGAAGTCCTTAAACGAGATATATTTAAAATTAATTCTTACTTGATTAATAAGGTTCTTATTTCTATTATATTTAATTTTTAATTTAATTCTCAATTCTTTTTTTCTTTACACAATTTTTCTTTCCTATCATTTTTAACTAGAAGAAAACATTCTGCTTTTTTCACTTTCATGGGAAACATAATGTAATATCAATGGTATGAAATTGAAGAGAGATTGGTAGGAAGAATTGATAAATTTAACTTATTGGGATTTTTCTATTTTAGTAATTTTCCTTCGTGTTGTTTACAATTTTTATTATTTCAAATATATTATGTCTTATTTTATTTTGTTTTTGTTTACATATGAATAGGATTCTTGTGTCAAAATTGGTAATGCTGAGTGTATCTTTTTTTTGACATTAAATAAGAAAAAAAAATGCATTTTGTGGCTAATGACAAATAGGTCATTCCATCTAAAGACACCAAAAGGGAGTTATATTTGACTAATAAAAATAATGATACTTTCCTCTCTGTTTCTCTCGTACGCCAAGAGTTTCAAACAAATTTTGTAAAAGTTTGTAGTGTATATAAGGCAATAATTTTTGGTTTTTGGTGGACACTTATTTTAGCACTTGCAAACATTGTCAAAAACAGGCATATCACTAGAACTATTTGTTGCTACTAACTGTTTAGTAGGCAATCGAGCCTTAATATACAAACTTTATATGTTGAATGTTTGCTTTATTTCTTCAATGAGAAATTTTAAGTTAACATAGTTGTATCATTTTAATATATTTACACATAAAGGTATTGCCCACAGAACAGTTTTTTCCTGTTTCCTTCTTAAAGGATAAAAGAATTGCTAGGTGTAAAAACTTGTGTCCATTGCTCAAGAATTTGAAATACTTTTCATATAATATGTTTATAAATGTATTGATTTATAAACCAAGGCTGTTATGATTGAAATCAAATAACTTTTTAAAAAAATCAATGATTTAAATCAATATTTTTTTGTATAATTTGAAAAATTATTTGTGTATTAAATATTTGTAAAATAAAAAAACTCAGATAAAAAGACTTACATAAATTGCAAAGTTGATGTAAAGAATATATTATATTTCTTATAAATTTTTCTCACATAAGTGAACTTATATGAGAAAATAAAATACAATATAATACATGATAAAATGAACAAACTTATGAAACGAAGAACACTAAACAACTTGTAATAACTTGTAAATAAACTTAGATGGTCGATTCGTTTTTATACAGCATTTATTTGTTTGTAGTTAAAAGCTAATTTAGCAGCAATACTCTCCTAACACACACTGAGTAGTTTTGAGAAAAATGTGTTTCAATGTCTTCAGCGGTGTCCATAATTCAAGATTTGTATTAAAATGTTTGCAAAAGCCACTTAGAGTACATTTTAGAGATGAGTATTAATAAAATGGCATTTTATTAATACTCATTTAAAGAACAAAATTAATACTGTTAAAACTAAAGAAAACAGTAGTTAATTTTACTAGTATAAATAATATTAACTTTTTTTATGTGTACATTTATAAAATTCAATTTTAGGTGGGCAGCGTACTTCCCATTGGCCATTAAATGGTTAATGGGAAAGTGCACAAATAACCACCAACATATCCCATATTTTATTTATAACAGGAGAGCTATTAAGTTAAAATTAATACCTCAAAACTGTGTAATATTGTTATAAGTTTTTCTATGAATTCAGTCGTTTTCAACAATACGTGCTTTTTGATTAGGGGGGTATTGCACAAAAAAATGGTAACATTTCTTTGAACGAAGATTGCCGTCTTTCTAAATCATGCCAACAGATGGTGCCACAAGCTTATTTGGTAACATGGATGCAAGAGAAGTGTTTCAAGAGAACGAAACTATAAGTAAATCAGATTTAAAGATTTTGCATGTTAGGACAGTATTACACCGGATAATAAAATTGTAACAATTCAATGAAAAATTTAAAAACTGAGGTTTTAATAAACTTTTTTCTGCTTTTAAAATAATTAAGGAAGAATAAATCACTAACAATTTTGGTTTAAAGTAAAAATCTCTAATACAGTTTTAAAAAATCTTATTTAAATCAAATTTATTTGATTTAAATAAATCCAATTTTTTTTATTATTTAAAAAAGTTATGACTTTTTCAACCTTAATATAAACATTTCTCTTTATCTGCCATGAACTGTGCACATAGCAGCAGGCTGAAGTATTTGATACAGAATGACTATCGTGTTGTGGACACAAGGTAGTTTTTATATAAATTGCTAGGAACTAACAATGGATGCCATATCGTAATGGAAAGAAAATGGAATTATTTCATTCAGAACTCCCTGAGAGATGAAAGTATGTTGATTTTACCAGAAAATATTGAATGACAAATTTAATTTAAATTTGTTCAACCTCAAGTTAATATTGCTGTAATGTGCATTGGTTTAATGGGAAATATCCTAATTTAAAATTTGACCGGGCCATGTTGTGAACATTTAAGGTAATGGTTAAAGAGAGTCCTTATGAATGTTGTTCATTTATCCTGTTGATCCCTGTTGATCATTGAATAACATAGCCTAAGCAATTCTTTATTTCTCTCTGATGAATGTGCTAGTCCGAACAAGGGTTTTTTAATTTTATTGTATTATTACAGACTTTGAAAGATTGAGGCAGGAAATTATTTAATATTCTACATCTTAGAGATGAATGTTACTGGATCTCTGCAATATATAGGAAACATAAGCCCTCTATTCTATTTCCATTTATGTGTAAGTGGATTTCCATTTGTAGTGTTTTAGTTTTTTCTCTGAAAAATTACAGTGTGAACATGAGAGGTTTCTGCAATAAGTGATTCAAACGGAGAAAAATTCATTGTTTTGCAAATGCTAAGATTCATGTGCACAAAAGCAGATACACAACTAAACATTTTTGAACATTTGTTTTGAATCTCTGAATAAAGAGGGAAACAATAAGAAAATTCATTTTTTTAAAATGGTCAAGGAATCAAGTTTATTTATTTTGGGTGATACATTTTTTTGGATTGACATCAATGTACGTCAAATTATACAGGATTTCCTTTGCAGTCTTCATTGACAAGCTAGATGTTTGTGATCAGTGTAATCCCTCCTTTTCTGTGTAGTCCATAGCCAAGCTACGGGACTGAGGAGTCTTCCAGTGTTTAACTGCCATGTTTAACTTAGCTTAAAAATAGCAAGAAGAAGGAGCCTACTTCATGTTTCAGAAATGAATGAAATACAAGAGAGGAAGGAGCTGCAAATGTTGTGCGATTTCACACAATGCCATGGATAAATAACCCTCTGAACGTGCTCTCAGAGATTACAACCGGGATTTCTCGGCCAAATAGGAGGTAAATATTCTATTGCAGCGAGAAATAGATTCTGTCCAGATGTGATTGATCTGACCACAACAAAATCTGACCAAAACAGATTTTGTTGTGGTCAGATCATATCTTTTGACTTAAATTATATTAACTTAACTTATATGACTTAAATGAAACCAGTTGTTGGAGAAGCCTGAAGTATTGAAGTCTTGTACGTAACCTGATGTTCATATTTCTAGTCTCCTCAGAATCTTCTGCTGTTGAGGGTTGTTGAGCAAAAAGGCATTCAATGACTTTGTGATGGCGTACCTATAATGACATGCTTTGTCACGATAGCATAAAAATAATCAGTCTAGCATTTCCTTTTTTAATTACAAATATATGTGGGGATATAAAAAGTAAAGTGTTTCGATTCAGGGTTTTGATGACTGCGATGTGCATCATTGTTAAAATGTGTTTTTTGTTCTAAAACCACATTGTTAAGGAGGATTTTGGTCACAATGTCATCTATACCAGAAGTGAGCCTGTTAATTGATTTTGAGAACAAAATATTGATAAAAAAAGGGAACATTTTGATCAATTGCTGCATCAATGGCTTAACTAAAGTTTAGATTTGAACATTCTTGAACTTGAACAAAACTTGAATTTGCACATTCATCGAAAAAAAACATGGTGCAAAATTCTTACAATACTCCTAGTGACAAATTTACAGAGCACGGATTTGCTTTTACGTGAAGTAGAAGAGTCCTTAAAATCATGAATAATTCATTTCTACCAAATTTTGTATTATGCTATTGTTGCAGCAAGTAACTGATTTGATAACTATTTCTTGTTTCTCTCATTTTCCCAATTTTTATTAGTATTTTTATGCACCAAGTAATAGTGAAATAGATTTTGTGGGATTGAAGAAATTAATTGTAAGCCGTAATAATTGCTTTAATTTTTGTCTTGCGCATGTGTAGTTAATGAAATGTACGCATTCATCACAATTTCCTTTTTTAATTACTACCTGTATTTCTATCACCAATTGGACTGTTCACCTTTTTTGATTTATAATAGTCACATCAACCCAAGGTTCTTGGTGACTTTTTGGTATTTTACATAAATGTTGAAGTATTACATTAGTCATATATACAATACAGTGTTTACAATAACAATGAAATTATTTTAATAACTCAAAAACTTGGCTTTCAATCATGGATGGTATATTAATATTCACAGGAAGTCAATTATATTTTATTAGTATAGTGGAAATTTTTATAATTTCCTGTTGACAGGGCTCGGAGTAGATGACTGCTTCAAATTGTTCTGGTGAAAGATGTTCTCTTTCTTCGTGAAAGTTAGGGCAAACATTCACTATATGAAACACAATTCAACCTCACATAGGTCACAGACTGGGTAGTTCATGAAACAGGTGTGAGTGTGTTATATTAGTATGTGTAGAGCAAAGTCTGGTTAGCACTACTTGTTCCTGCCTAGTCCTTTCTCTCCAAATTTTAACTGAATACTGTTTTCAAAACATATTAACTAAAAAATCATTATCTTGAAAGTAGTTTGAGAATGCTTCAACAACATTATATCAAAATAATAAAATATTTTTCACTTTACTTTCCTTTGTTGGAATGACAATTCAATAGATTGTTCCATGGCTCCAAGACAAGTTACCAAATGCTCATGAAATGAAAACAAGTCATTTCCGTGTGTTAATCCCTGACCATGCCTCCTGGCATGATCCCTGTGGTTTTGGCAACAATAGCTGTCAAAATGATCCATTACATGTTTGAATGCTTTGTAATTTTGTACAAAAGAAAATAGAGATACTTCTTGACAGATAAGAATATATGTGGAAATATTTGAAGTTTTACAGCGAGTAGATTTCTCATTTAGTTCACCAGCCTTGATAATCTTTCCTTTTTCAGTGCCTGTTTTTTGAATGTTTTTACTATTTATCCCAATGTTGTGTGTGTTATTACATAGCTTATAATGCTCTATCTGAGATTTTGCCCTATATTTTTAGGTAAATTTTTACAAATACATGCATGTGTCAGAACCTTTAAATTTGAACCCATGCTCATTCAGTAAACCTTGAATGAATTCGACCTTCATTCAATACGTGTTAAGACATTGTGAAAATGGATCCTCCTTCAATCTGCGGAGTTCCTCTTGTTCAGAGTTAAAGTTTTATTGTAATAAGTTTCTAAATGCTGAGTTCAAGTCTTAGGTTTGAGCATTAATCTCTCTTTGTATATTTCAAAAGTGGTTAATGTTCACACAACCATAACTTGTCATGTATCTACAGCATGCATGAATGTATGTATCTTGAGACTTGCTGCAATTTCTTTTTCTTTTTTTCTGAAAATTGAGGGGTTTACAACCGTAACACAAAGTCTACTTTTCAAGAAAATTGTAATGTGATTGTTTGGTGAAGGAAACCATTTTCTGTTCCCTGCCATTGTGAACCAAATTCTTAGTTCTCATGCTGGTGCACAATGTTGGTTTTTATTTTATTACTTCACTGGAACTGATTATCTGTTGAAAACTTTACCGCTCAATTTTTCAAAGTACTGCCGAATGTATTTGGTTTGCTTTGGTTAAACCCCTCAATTTAAACTAGTATTTTCATATTCTCTTTTCAGTTTTTACTTTGACCGATGTTGTGAAGAAATGAAAGCCTGGGATACCTCCAAAGTTTTTTTTTGTTTTATTTTTTGTGTTTTTAAAAGCAGAGGATTACTCTTGCTGTACTGTTTTGAGTTTTACACGATATCGAAGATAAACCTCATAAAATTTCGTAATAGGGGTGCCAGAATTAAATAAAATCTACCAGCACTTAACACTATCTAATACATCATTTCACAAGACAAAACTAGTGGTGTTAAAGAATAGCACAAACTTTCTCATAATGGTTGTTAGTTTATTAATCTGTTCAGTCAGGGCTAGCTTTAAAGGTCTGTCCCACTCTATTCCCAGCTGCCTTCTGTTGGCACCTGAAACACCTCCAAGGCGTTTACTGCTCCTCTGGGGACATTTCTCAGTGAAGAACACCCTTGCACACTAAACATTGCCGGTACCTTGTCATTACAAATTTGCCCATGGTATCACTTGGCCCCATCTTGTTGCATGTATCATTTTTCTGGGTGTAAGGAGCCAGTTTCTCAAGTATGTACAGTAGTGTAGTTTCAGTTGGTGTCTCCTGGGACAAAACTAATGGTATCACCCCTCCCCTAAATGAAATATTAAAATATCTCTTCAGAACAATTTATACATTATTTAATAAAAAAAAGTAAATTTGCACATGACATTTATTAATATATTAAAAAATTATGTAATTCAAAATAATGAAATATAATTTTTAAATAAATAATCTAAAACGAAGAATAACTAATTAACAAATGCGTTTTTTATTAAAACCCTTTGCCAGATTTAAGGGTGGCAAACTTATTTTCATCAAAATATAAGCTATAATCTACACAAAATTGAAGCAAAATCTATAACAGTTTCTAATTGGTGTGTCACCTGTAAAATGGTGACATGGGGGTGGGGGGACTGCAATTTTTGCAAACTTCAGAATTACAGGTTTGAATTTCCAATCTTCATTTAACGAGATGTCATGTCGTAATACAATAGCATCACCTAATCTGCCAGTTTAAAATTCTTAGAATTCTTCTCATTGTTGGATGGTGTGGATGCAATGATAAGGTTACTCTATTTATTTAACCATATGTTACAATATTCTTCTTTGAATAAAATGGTGTATTCAACAATATTATAGTCAGAAAAAATATGTTTCCATTAGAAGTGTATATGTAAAAGAATGTGTAGAATAAGATGTGGTTCTTAAGATGGGTATTACTTATTGACACCATAGTTCTGTATTTAGGTTGAACATATTTCACAAACCGCAAACAGTGAGATGCATGTTTCATGCTTAAATCTTGAATTTGTGATGATGTATTTGCTTTAAAGAAATTGATGTATTGGATGGCCTTCAGATCTGGATATTTAATTTATACACTTTACTGTAAGATGATTCAATGACTGATTATGGTACACTCATTCAAAAATTGCAAGCTCACTTCAGTGTAACCAGTGCAAGTTCTTATGAAATTATCATTGCTTGTCTGTATAATATGTTGCAAATACTGTAACATTAGAGAATTATTCTTTTTTTTTATAAAAGAAATGACTACTGATCCTGGCTATTGAAATAATTGCAGATATGCACTGCAGTTGCTTTGTTTGAATTGGTGTGGACTTTTTCACATGATAGCTGAGGTGTTAGTAGGGTTGAAATTGCAAAATTTTATATAACCATTCCCAGTAATGCAAGAAAGAATGTGCTGTTGCAGCACCTCTAATTTCGCATTTTCTCAATTTGTTGGTCCACTAATAGTAGAATTGTAATGTGACTTATCAAAGAAGAGAAAAACCTGAAATTGTTTCTGAAAATGCACAATTTTGAACTTATTTTCACAGAAACTGACAGAGTTTGCCTGTCATTCTCATTCTGTCGCAGTCATTCTCTGCGTGTGTCTGTCTATTCTCATCAGTATCTGCACCTGCCTGTATGCCTGCCTGCTTCTCTGTCATTCTATGTGACTGTCCCTCTGCATGTGACTGTTCGTCAACATCTATCATCTCAGGTGTGGAGTGTATTCAGCTTTGATGATCATGAGTTATTGGGCATTACACTTCAGAATCTTACGATTTCCTTTCAAAATAGATCTTAAAATAGGTTAGAAATTGAACATTGGGTGCAGTTTCAATTAGTTAGATAGTAGACAAAAGAGTGCAGTTTCAATCAGTTTGATAGTAGACGAAAGATTTGTGCTATGTTGTAGCACTACTGTTCACATTAAATCTGCGATAAAATTAGCATGAAAAATTAAATTTTTACTACCGGAAAGGTTTCGAAATTTGAAAATTTGAATTGTGTGCAACAGCCCTGTATCCTATTAGATTTGCATATTGTTTTATGCTTTTTTATCTTATCTTCTGCATTTCATTAGAAATTTGCTTATCTTTTTTAGTAAGTGTGTTCAATTTATTGCACAGATTAATTTTGTCTTTGTTGTGTTAGAACTGTTGACTTTGGTCAAGTGAATCTGGTACCTGTGAAGCATGATGAAGAAGAGGACTTTCCAGGAACCCGTCAGCAAAAGCAATGTCGACGCCCCAAGAATGTGCACCCTAAATGCGAGACTATTAGGTTGGAAGAAGTGCCTCCTGGTCCCAAGGACAAAATTCTTCCAGGTAAGATAATTTTAAAATAACTATCCTTTATTGTTGATATTTGAGTTGGAATTTTTTATGCAGTGTTAAGAAGTGAAATAGGTGATAAAATAGGTGGTGAAAATTGTGAAAATAATTTATTAAATATTTGTTATATTGGAGGATGCAACATGCACCATTTGGATGTCATTGAAAAAATTGTATACTATGCTACTGTAATGATTATTAATAATAAAGTATAATTAATTATTTTAAATGAATGTAGATTTTAGTTTAAAATAACTACCAAATAGTGGTTACTACTTGGCAGAACGTATCATCAATGTGGAAATGAAGCTTTTATCATAAGTTCTCAATTTTTTTAAAAATACTTTGAGTTAAATCTAAAAGTTGACATTTCTACCAACATTTTGTATAATAGCGGTCTAGCATGTGTGCAAGTTTCAGATTTTTATCTGTTCCCCCAACAGAGATATTACAGTTCAAAATGTGGAAAAAATCCAAAATTCGAATTTTCAAGAGGATGTAATTTTCAAATGGTATGTTATATACCAATGATATTTTAAAAAATTTAACTGTACTGTTATATGGAAAATCACAGAAAAAATTATGGCTATGAATCTATTCCTTCTTTGAGAAATTACTCTCTGAAAATTGAATTTTGTTCATTCGCGTTCCATAGATTTGGTTGCAAATATTACCCTGGTAAAAGCCTAGAAGATAGATAAATAATATTTCAATTTGAATGCCAGAGTATACTGAATCGAATGCTTTTATTCTAGAATGCTAGAACAATCTACAGTGGAGTAATTTAGAAAAGAGTAAATGTCTGCATACGCGAAAAATGTCGCACAGCGTGAAACAAAAATGGCCGCTATTTCTAAACCAGGTACAATAAAAAAATGTTGAACATGTTTTTGAACAGCCAAAACGTAAGGAAATTTAGTACAAAATGTGAATTTTTTTCGAGACGGTCCATCGACCAGTGCTGGACCATTGAAAATGGATTGACCCCTCTTCATGCTGGATAGAATGTTTTCAGTGTAAAAAGCAAATTAATTGTTGTCCAAAAATACAATAAATTTTAAAAAAGAATGCATTTTCATTGTTGTCTGTTTTAACGATCAATAACAAATAGCGCATTATTTTTTACCCCTCAAGAATCCAGTGGACTCACGTCAGGCTTGTTCAGTTGAAAAACGCTTGGGCTTTCTAGCGTTAAAAATCTGCAAACAAACTTGCAATAAATTGCAATTTTATGTCAAACTAGCATACCCGTGCGAGAACTCTCACATGCTATACCCTACCCTCTTCCTTATTTCGCTGTTTCCATATTAAGCCTGTAAAATATATTTTTCTTCAAGACCCTCTTACCTTCTGACACTTGTTCTGTATTTCATCTTGTAATTGATAACAATATAATACACCTTCGACAATACAAACTAATCTTATTTAGGAAAGAGGTATACCAGTGTAATTCAATCACTTAGAATATCAATTAATCTGAAATTTTAGGAATTTAGTAGATTCTACAGGCTGTGAACAGGTGGGGTAAAATTGTGAAGCATCAAACCAGCAAAAATGTTATAGAATGGTCAAGAAAATCTCATTCTGTTGATTAAGGATCATTTCTTTGGCCTCAAAAGTTTAGTTTTTAAGGCCCTAGAATGCTTTGTTTAGGGTTTATTTAACAGTATAGATTCAAAAATGTTGACATTCATTTCGAGTTGCATTTCACGTGAATATTTAGGTGCGTTTTTTTAAACAAATCCTTCATATATAAAGTGCAATTCATCACATGTCCATGAAATTCTCTTTCTTTAGAGACCTCGTTTATAAAGATTGGTGGCGTGTGAGAGCTGCAACGGAAAGGTGTACTACTGAAATAATATAGGAGACGATGATTCCAGATGTGTAAAAAACATTAAAGAGCATAAAAACATGATGAATAAAATAAAATTGAACCTAATGTTCTACTTGATTGTATGATTAATAGGTCATTTCATGTCAGATCAGACAAAATTTCACGGCAGTCTTTCGATTGGATTGAATGTTTATAAATGATTGTATAATGATGAAACAACACTGAAAATTATCTTTATGGAATTAATTTGTATTACTATTCACTTCAGTTTGAAAATTATGAAATTTCATATTTTGCAGGAATTTCAGGGGGTATTATCTAAAAAAAGTATTAAAATGTCTTCAAATTTGATTTTACTCTGCAACTTGCTGTATATTTCTTATGCATAAAGTCCCATTGTAAAGGTGTAAAATGATAATTCTAATTATGAGGCCATACCTTTCAAATCTGTTCAAATCTTAGATTTGCTTCTTTAGATGTAATTGCTATGTAGTATCCATCCATTCCACATGAATTAATTTTAAATGCAATTGAGGGTGTGATAAATAATAATACTAGATCTCTTAATATCTCTCATGAAGAAATACTTATTGCTTTGAGAGCTGTATTAAAACATTTTGAATTTAAAATTAATAACAAAATTTATAGTTAAAAGAATGGTACTCCTATAGGTGGCCCATTAAGTGCACTTTTTGCTGAGTTTTTTGTGAGAAAACTTCAACAAGTTCTAAAAAAATAAAATATGAATTATATCTCGGATATATAGATGATACTTTGATTATTCTAACTGAGAATTCTACAGACACTATTACAAAATATGTGTATAAACACATTGACAATGATTAAAATTATTTTAAGAACTTTTTGAATCCTAACATAAATAATTTAGAACAAAATTTTATTTGTCTGCCATTTATTCCAAAACTTAATAGATTCTGAGGTATAAATTAAAATCAAAATTTTATATGACACTATATAATAAATAATAAATACATTGTGTTAAATTTAAAAGATAAACAAGAAATTTTTTACTTACAAAATGTAATTTATACAATAAAATGCCAACAATGTTCCAAAGTGTACATTGGACAGATTAAAAGAAAATAAGAGTATCAGATCATATCAGGAATATAAATGAAATTAAACAAAATTCTATGTCTACACATTGCATAGAAACGGGACAGTATTGATTTTACATAGTCGATGTACTAGTAATAGAACAAAAAATATTTTTCTAGGACTATTCTTGAAAAGTTGTAATTGTTTGAATACAAAACTAATAATTGTTTGAATACACAAGATGAGTCTAATGTTTTTACAAATTTATATGATTCACTGTAATTTTTATATAGGTTAACCCTAGAATACTAACCATGAGTAAATTCGACTTACACCGTTACTTTTTTGTTTTGTACTCCCGAGTCCCTGTATCTCGTGAACCCAACCGCTAGCAGTGTGACCTTGAGTCAGTTTGCCGTACCTCTCTTTGAGGGAATCTCGCCTGAGTTCCGTTTGTTCCATTTATGGAATTTCCATTATGGATTTTCCGTGAGACAGTATAAGTTAGTATTGCGGGGTGTTTGACGTGAGTAAGAACTACTCATCGTTAGGGTTGGAAGGTGTTTGGCGTGAGTAAGAATAAGATGTAAGTCAATAATTATTTGAATTAGATTTTTCAGTTTTTAAGTACTATTCATCTTAAAATATCTTACGATATTTCTCATTATTTCAATGTAAACAATATGTCCGATGAAATATGTATTGAACTATGGATTCAGGAAATAAATTAAGGGGACAGTAGTGAAAAAGAGAACATTTTTTATAGATTGAGTGACAGTGATTCCGATCCAAATCATTGGCCCCCTGATGATGAACCTGAACAGACTGATAAACAAATTGAAGGGATTCAACGAGTTGAAAGAGAGAACTCTGATTTTTCAGAATAAGAGAAAAAAACGGAGATCTATAAGAGGCCTGTTTTTGGTGATCATGAAAAGAAACTGTGCCCTATTTGTTCTTAAGATGAATTGTCTTACTTTGATTTGTTTTGTTTATTCCAAGTTTCTTTAATTTCAACTTTATTGCAAGAAGTACAAAATTGCGTGTTGTCAGAAAAATAAATCCCACATAAAGTGATCTGTGAATTTTAATTCTCATCATATATTATGCTATAATCCGTTCCAAATAAACAGAGAAGCTTATAATCTAAAACGGTAATCACCAAAACTTTTCAGTACTTATTAATTCATGTTTAAAATTTTAAACGTGAATTAAAATGTCTGAGTAAGTTTTACTCATGGTTAGTATGCACGGATGTAGAATATGGTTAGTATTCTGGGGTTAAATTAGTAAAATTTGTCACATTCTCATTAAAACAGAAACAGGTTGTTTATGATACCACCTTTCTTTAGCAATACAATTTATTAAATAACAAATTCATTTGGCTTTTGAAATGAAAGTTTTTTTTATAATGAATATGTAAGGTAAGCTCCATATGATTATAATAAGTAATCATTAATTTGATTCTCTTTGAAAACATCAAATTTATTAAATTCTTTTTCTTTGAATTATTTTCAACAATTTTTTATTGTAGCGTGAAGATGAGTAAAATAATATCTTCGCAACTATAGCGAAATTAAATGCACAATAAATTGAGTTATTTATATATTTCATATATAATGGGCCAAATAGAATATAATTTATGAATATAAAATAATATGAATAGACATAAACATAAAATAAATAGAAGTTTAGAAGCTTGAGCATTGTTCCAATGTGCTCATTGTACACTCTAAATTGTGAATACGTAGTTCTCCAAAAAATCCACTTTTGTAACCACACAAAACAAAAAATATTACAAACAATATCTCTCTAGCAGATTTCTTGTCCCATGATTCAGCATTCTTGAGTGACAATTGCATTCCGATATCAGGAACCATTTAAATTAGAAGACATGAGGGTGGCTCTCAATTGGTGGGACATCCAGTATAAATAGAAGTTTCTGCCTTCAGATACATTTAAAATATATGAGTATCAATCACTAAATAATAAAAGGAAGATTTATAAATGACAATGCTAAGGCTTGCAGCCGGCCGCTAGAGTTCTCCTCCAGACAGCGACTGAATTCGACCTAGCTGACGAGCTCATATCGAAATTTCTGCCGCCGTCGGGGCTCGAACCTAGGACCTCCGGGTCGGAGGCGCTGCAGTGACATCAGTTGATGCCTTGAGCCACCTCCCCGGTCCACGAGGTTGATATGTGCAAATATTAATAACAGCAACGCAATGCGAATCCCAGGCGTCTCATTAGAGAAAAGCCCACGCTGCACGTCATGGGCGAATTCTATTTTTTCAAATTTTGCTTGACTTACTTATCCGATTTGATGCCCACATTTTTAATCCCCCCCCTGGAAGCGTGAAAAGCAATTTGAAAAATGAGTGTCGGCTTCTTTTTTGTTTGTTTGTTTGTTTGGAAAAGGAGCTTCACAGCGTAAGTTCTATATTACAAACAACTCAAATGCTGTGTACAGGTCGAAAATCGGACGATTTGTTCAGACGTATCTGTAGTGTAAATTCCTCTCTGATATAGTGCTGCGATCTATTCACTTTTCCTACAATTCCGTACAATTAGCCTTAATTGTCTGTTGATCTCTTCTGACTCCTTCATTTCCAAAATGAGAGATCATCCTAAACGGTCATCCATAAATTACGTAAAGCTAAAGGGGGAGGGAGGGTGTCTGATGCAGCGTTACGCTGCGTTGCATAGAGGGGAGGGGGTATTGAAAATACTCGAAATTTGCGTTACGTAATGATGGACGGTCCCTAAAAGGAACTGAAATACTTGGACAAAGATGTTTTGTCCCTTTTGTCCGAGTCCAATATTACGATATTACTTAATAAGTAACTTGTGGTTAAAATATGTTCTTTCTTTCCGATTTTTCGGACTCTGAAGACGAATTTTCTCTCGCGGAGGGCATATGAGGCATTAATACCGTGCTTCTTAATCAGATACCCCAATCCAATTCCTAAGTATTCCTTTCGATTTTGTAAAGTGAAATTTAACCAGTTGTTTATTGTGCCGGTCGATGGGGTGTTTTGGGGCGAAAGGAACGTTTTGGCCGGTGCCGACGTCGAGAGGTTGGGATCGGACGCATTGTGTGTGTGTGTGGGAGTGGACATGGAAAGCGAGGCGGCTGTCCTTGGTGAAGGGGTGGTGTGGGCGCTCGCCCCTGCTTCGCCCCCCTCTCCCCTCCTCCGCCAGGGGGTCATAAATCCGTCCGCGCACTTTGGCAACAAAAAAAAAAAAAAAAAAATTCGTCGCCGGCGTTGGCATCGTTGGAAATCCGCGGATCCCCGGCCGGTCCCTGCGCCGCCTAACGGTGCCCTTTAAGCCTCTGGGAGCGTCGCGAATTCAACATGTTCTCAGAGCCGGCGTGTCGAGGGGAGGGCTGAAAAGAAACGATACATGTGAAGATGAAATGGTAATGACTAAAACTATGATTGTGATGGAGGAATAAGAAGATGGTGTTAGCTTAGACATAAGTTATGACTTTCTCATCACGTTTTTTCTAGTCAATTAGACAATTTGCAATTTTATTTTGTCTAAGAATTAGTCAAATAAAAATCTCCGGAGACTTCTTCAAAATTAGATGATCATCTTAGCACTTTTTGATGAACAAATCAAAAGAGACTAATGAAAATTATGCCAATACTTTATGTTCATAAAAGTTCCCCATGATATTTAATTATCATCACTGAATTACCATATGCGCGTCCTGTACTCTGTTGGTAAAGCCTTGATTTTATAATAGTACGTTAGACACAAGTTTTCAAATTTTAATAATCTTTGAAGTACTATTACCAGAAGAACAGTCTACTGTATACCAATTAAGAAAATAAATTCCCGTCTCGTCAGGAGTACTGTGGAGGGGAAATAAAAAAAGAACGCCATGGGTTTCGTAAAGGACGCTCATGTGCAGACTGTGTCTTTATGATTAAACAAATTATACAGAGACCCAGAGAATTCAGCCTTCCTACCCCCTTTTTTATTAATTATAATAAAGCCTTCGATAAAATAAACAGACGAAACCTGTGGGCAATAATGAAAGACAAAGGCCATGATACAACAAACGTATAGAAACACTTCCATTAAGATCAATACATCTAGCAATATTCTGCTAGCATAAACCAAAGAGTACGTCAAGGGTACCCACTAACGAAAAGGGGTCGCGGAATAAGATATGCGAAACTGCCCCCGAGGGCTAAAATTTTTTTATTTTGAAAATCGTAATTGAAGTGTTAAAAAAATACGTATTTCGCCGAATTTAAGTCAATTTAACCGGAGTACTTCGTACAAATGAATAAAACGTGTTTTTTAGCTTCTTATATAAGTTTTAATTTTTTGAACCTCTTTGCACTTACGAATATTGACTTTAGTTATCCTTGAGACTTTCTATAGATGATATAGATGCTTCGAGAATTTTTTCAGGCATTTATGTCCGATTTTGACTCTTACAATCAACAATGAATGATGGAAATCGTAGAAAAACTTACGTTATTCCTTTGTTTTTTAAGAATATCTCGAGTTCTAGTACAGATAATAAAAAAGGCTAAATACAAAATGTAGCGCTATAAATTCTCTACAGTTTCCCAAAATTTCAACTTTTTGTCTTATAAATTGCATGCGACAACTCAATATGAATAACACAGAAATGCAGTAATTTCTTACTTATAATTTAAAATGTTATTTTTCATTAGTTTTCGTAGTTTATCAATTTCATTTTTATTTTATGTTTATTACAGAGGTAAATAATGAGAATAAAAATTGTAAGAATTATATTATGAAGAGTAGAAATCACTCCAGCCAGCGCAAAAATGACACCCAGCCGAACTTCGACGTTGACATAGATTCCATTCATTCCAGTGATTACAGTTCATTATATTTAATCCTTCGACTGATATGAGCGTGCCTCACCTCCGGTGAGATCCGTGTCCCGTGTTCTATGAACGTGTTTGCGCGTCCGGGACTTCGTCCCTTCGGGTGTTGCTTCCTTTCATCAAGATGGCGTATTGTTCTTCTGCGAGTGCGACTTCTGGGGTCGTCCTAAGGTTCTAAGACTTTATTTCATTGCAAATAGATTGAGCTGCGATGTATTTTCTCGGGCAAGATCAGTAGTGACACTTACAGTGACCTTGTTCTCGGGTCTGGTCAGTTCGCCTCCTGACGGCGCCGCGGAAGCACGCGAAGAGATCAGCACCGCGGGCTACACCCCTAGCCGACGACTCAGCACAGCTGACACGCTTTATTTCTGATTGGAATATAATTGTATTAGTTATTTATTCAATTCATCCACAAAACATGAAATGCTGTAAGTACTTACATACAGTATTATATTTTGTACATCGAGAATTTTCTTGTAGTTGATTATCATTGTTATGCCATTGTTATTATTATGTTTCAACTACAGGACGATTTAAATAAGATTAATTATTGGGCAAGAGGTAATAAAATGTCTATAAATGGAAAGAAAAGTAAAGCGATCACGTTTTGTAGGGCCAGAGCTTTTCATAGGATTCCTTATCAGCTAGGTAATGAAGTAGTTGTGCGAGTATCGAACTGTAAATACCTTGGCATACTCCTGGATAGCAGGTTGGGATGGGAGAAACAAACAAATTACATAGTGGGTAAAGATTGGAGGTCTTTGGATTTCTTCATGCGAAATCTTAAAAAATGAAAATAAAAAGCAAAAGAAATCGCGTATACTTCGCTTGTTAGACCGGTAAAGGAATACGGAACTAGTTGTTGGGATCCGTACGAAATAGGACTTAAAAATAGCTTGGAAAGGATACAAAATAGGGCGGCAAAATACACAGTTCGGAGAAACATACCTGCGCATTGAGAATCTTTAGAACACCGGAGAAAGAGGGCACAACTTTGCGCTCTATATAAATCTTACATTGATTGCTCTCCGTGGAAGGAAATTAGGGGAAGGCTCGATAAATCGGATTACTTTAATAGATTTGATCACAATTATAAAATTAGAAGAAGAACACATAGAACGAAGTAGGCAAATTATCAGTTGTAAACAGAACAATAGTAGATTGGAACGATTTGCCTGCGGCAGTTTTAATGTAAAAAAATTGCATCAACATTACAAAACTTCCATCATTCAGAAATTATTTTACATCTCGAAAATCCCTATGCACAATAAAAGCATCATCCTTTTCAAGAATAGTTCTTAAACTTTCCGAATCTGACATAACTTTTTTTCAGTATTTCAGCATCATTCTTTGTACCTAAAAAAGGCCCATATGTGTCAATAATAAACCCGTTCATGGTGCAAACGGTAAAAGGTTTACACAAAGACACTTTCCTTGCCCTAAAAAAGGTTTTCTTTGATAGTAATTATTTTAACTTTTCTGGTAACGCAGGTACGAAGCATCACAAATTAACACTAGACGATCTTGAAACCCATGCAGGTCTTGAACATATTATAAGGTATGCTTATTTATTAAGTCTTCTTAAGAATGAGAATGAGCTCCAAACGTCTTTGGCAATATATATTTCTTGAATGATTTACGATCGGAAGCGCAATATTCAGAGACACATTGTTCTCTTACAATATAAAAAATTGACGATACTATGCTATTAGAATTACCAGTTTGTAACTTAAAAACACAAATAAGACTTGATTTATTGAACGATTAGCTGACGCTCGCATTAACTAGAACATAGCCGGCGACGGCGGCGGCGGCGGCGACGGCGGCGGCGGCGGTGACGACGATGACGACGGCGACGGAGACGACGAGGGCGGAGACGACGGCGGCGGAGGCGACGACAGAGGCAGCGACTTCGAGGGACGCGCCCTTTCAAGAACACTTTCAGGTGAGGAAGGGGTTCCTTAGGTTGTTGCAGGTGAACTGTCGTAGTATAATCAATAAAGAAATAGAGTTTTGGAATCTAGTTGATGCCTGCGATCCCGACATAGTGATAGGGACTGAGTCGTGGCTAACTGAGGAAATCGGGTCCTCTGAAATTTTTCATTCCCATTACAAGATCCTTAGGAGGGATAGAATTAGCAGAGGGGGCGGAGTCTTTATTTGCGTCAAAGAGGACATTAATATTAGATTAGAGTGGGTCAGTAGAGAGTTTGAAATGATGGGAATAGAAATTATTACGTCAGGAACTGTTTTAGAAATTATTGCATGCTATAGGCCTCCGAGCGATGGATATGACATTTTAGATAACATCATTCAGAGAACGGGAAACGAAAATGGCCATGCTATTGTTATTGGAGGCGACTTAAATATTCCGAGCGTAAACTGGGAGGGAACCGTTAGCGAAGGGAAAGTCCAAAATTTAGTAAACGGGCTGGTCTGGGAAGAGGGTTTTATCCAGGTAGTTCGAACCGGGACGCGACAGGATGCGATTTTGGATGTCTACCTAATTAGGCCGAAAGAACTTTTCATATCTTGTGAAGTTGTTGAGGGTATTAGTGACCACAAAGCGGTTCTTCTTGACTTAGACGGAAATATTTCAAGGAAAGGCATTACAATAGGAACGAAAGTACGGCAATACAAGAAAGCAAATGTAAGGCTTCTTTAGGGAACAATATGACCGCTTTCTAAGAACAGAGGGCGGTATGGAAGAAATATGGGGCGTGTTTAAAGATATTATATACGAAGCTTTGCAAAAGTTTGTTCCGTGCAAAATTCTAAAAAATAATCCGGATCCAGAATACTACAATGCAAAAATTAGGAGAATGAAGAGGATAACGAGAAAGGCATTTAAGAACAGAAAGCGTAGTAGCGAGCATATGAATATTTTTCGAAATCATTCAAAAGAATTGGAGCGCGAAAAGAAAATTGCTCAGGAGGCATATTTAAAGAATATTTTAGGTGGGAAGGGAAATAACTGGACAGGCTTTTATAAATATGTTCGTAGAAGGAAAGGAAATAAAGAGGATATCCCAGTTATTCGCGAAAATGGAAACACGCTAATTACTGACAATCGGGCAAAAGCGGATGCATTTAATAAGTATTTTAGTTCGGTTTTCAAAAATAGTACGGACCATCCATTTATTCAAGGGCCTTCGGTTGCGAATCAGTTTAATATTGAAGTAAACGTTCTATGGAATAAAGTAAAGTCAATGAAAAATGGTAAGTCAAGAGGTCCAGACGACATTTCTACGGATTTAATTAAACTGGCAGGAAAGGCAATATTACCGTACCTAATTAGAATTTTTCACGTGTCTTTGAATAATTCAAAAGTACCGGAAGATTGGAAATTAGCCTTTGTCGTACCAATTTTTAAAAGTGGTGACAAAACTAAATTATGCAATTATAGGCCGGTAAGTCTTACGTCAGTGGTGTGCAAGCTTATGGAGCATCTAGTTGGGAGTTACATTAAGAAAGAATGGGAAATTAAAAAATGGCTCTACGATGGGCAACACGGGTTCAGGAGTGGTTATTCATGCGAAAGTCAGGTAGTCACGCTATTTCAGGATCTAGCAGATGAAATTGACGCGGGCGGGAGAGTAGATGCAGTAGTTATAGATTTTGCTAAAGCATTTGATGTCGTTCCACACGATCGGCTTGTACAGAAATTAATGAATTCAGGCATAGATCCCAGGGTGGTGGCGTGGATTAGCGAGTTTCTGCGAGATAGAAAACAGAAAGTCCGAATTGGACAAGAGTTATCTTCCGGGGCAAGCGTTACGTCAGGAATACCGCAGGGGAGTGTCATTGGACCCCTTCTGTTTCTAGCTTTCGTCAATGATCTGCCGGCGCAATTAACCTCAAATGTTCGGCTATTTGCAGACGATTGCATAATATATTGTAGTATTAACTCGAAAAGAGATGAAGAAATACTGCAAAAGGATCTTGATGCGTTACATTACTGGGCGGAAAATAACGGAATGTCCATAAATAGCTCTAAAAGTAAATCCATCACTTTTGGCAGGGGTCATAATTACAGTGAAACACATTACCGTTTAAATAATGACATTATTCCGAGAGTTTCCTCGTGCAAGTACCTAGGAATTCATTTCGATAATAAATTAAGTTGGAAAAAACACGTAGATTTTGTTGTAGGGAAAGCCTGGCGATCTCTTCACTTTGTAATACGCATCCTAAAAAGAGTACGGCAAACGCGAGGGAAATTGCTTATTTATCTCTTGTTCGTCCAATAATGGAATATGGAACAATTTGTTGGGATCCGCACAAGATTATGCAGTGTAAACACTTGGAAAGGATTCAGCATAGGGCAGCTAAATTTACTTTCAGGGACAAGAAAACGGCAGGGTGGGATTCACTCAAAAACAGGCGATCAGTAGCAAGACTCTGCGCCTTGTATAAAGCTTATAATGGTCATCCAGCTTGGAAAGAAATTAATCGGCGGCTATGTATTCCTACATACATCAGTAGAGTGGATCACAGGCACAAAATAAATTTAAGACAGCAGAGAACGGATGTCGGGAAATTTTCTTTTACAAATCGAACGATTACGGAATGGAATAGATTGCCTGCAAAAACCTTTGAACCCTTTCCTCAAAGTGTTCAACAGTTTAGGAAATTAATTTAGGGTATTATTAAGTAAATGAGGGAGAATAGTGGGTTATATAGCGATGCATAAGTGTTCTATTGTGAAGTGAGGTGTAGTGCAGTGTATAGCAGAGAAATAAAGAAGGAAATGTTTTCAGGTCTTAGTGAAGTGAAGTGCAGTGAAGTGCAGTGTAATACTAATGCAGTGTGTGTGTGTGTGTGTGTGTGTGTGTGTGTGTGTGTGTGTGTGTTTTCTCTCTTAATGTAATTTAATGTTTTATGAATCAGTCAGTTGTTAATATTATTATCATTATTTTACCATTATTATTACTACAATTAGTATATAATTTGCATCTTCTTCTTCTTCTTATTATTATTATTATTGTTGTTGTTATTATTATTATTATTATTATTACTATTAGTGGTTTTGGAGTTCTATATTACAGAAAGCCTGTGTATATTTATGTTTTTGTAATTAGCTGCCACCGGGTTATGCCCAGTTGCAGTTTAAATAAATCTAATCTAATCTAATATTTTTTATATCGTAACTTGCTCAGATGTATAGCCAGTTAAAGGTAGTATAGGTTCATCAGATAATCCATAATCATTTGCTTTATCCAGAATACTTTCATTGCATTGATTTGACAGAGTATTTAAAAATTATGCTAACTCTTGTTTCTCTACTTCACTCGTGCATGAAAATACTTTGAATTTATGCAAATGTTCAAGAACAAACCGTTTTCTAATTGAGTACTGCAACAGCGATTTCCTTTTGGTATAAAGCACGCGTCGCTAGAAAAACTTGAATACGAAAACTTGAAAACTTGAACTTTTGATAGCAGCATTCCGTACTTGCGATATCTAAAAACGTCGATTTTCCGACACTTTTTAAAGATAGATTTTTACTAACTTAAAATGTAATTTAATTTTTTTATCAACTGCAATTAATTGTACTAATTGTTCGTAACTATGAAAAAGTTGTTATAAAAATGCACAGTATGGCTGATAACTGGATTTCAATATTTCACTTTTGCATGTTTTTTTGGGGGGGCCGCGAAACATTTATTACGAAAGAATAATTTGACTTCCTTCTCGCTAATCTTTCAATAGCTCGCTGAGTACACCTCGTACAGAAATACGTAAAAAATAACAATTATTTAAAGGGCCAAAAAACTCACATCCAGAAGAATTAAAAGAACATGGATGATTATTAACAATATTTATTAATTCAAAGTAGGTACAGATAAAGACAATTTAGAATGTAATTTGTTGCCTTAACATTAATGGGAAGACTGAGTTTGCATGTCCCCAACCAAGGAAACAATTAGGTGTATGTCCTGACAAAGGTAATAATGATGAATCTTGCGTATGGGAATCCGTCAGGGCAGAACGTGGTTTACTCTTCGTTAGCTTCAAGTATGAAAATGCCAATTCCACCGCAGACATT
This sequence comes from Acheta domesticus, assembly GCA_031308135.1. Classification (NCBI taxonomy): domain Eukaryota; kingdom Metazoa; phylum Arthropoda; class Insecta; order Orthoptera; family Gryllidae; genus Acheta; species Acheta domesticus. Next base: position 1,640,437 of record JAHLJT010005437.1, on the reverse strand, counting down.
GCGAGCGATTGACGATCGTTTGCAATCGACTTGTTTGCCACCCCTGCTCTCCCCTATTTCCGCTGCGCTGGGCGCCAGGGCGCCGACTTGGCTGACAGCGTCCGGGCGGGCCTGCGCTCCCGGCCGGGTTCAAATGAAAGACACGCACTGGCCCAGCGCTGACCTTCATGTTGCATTTTCTTCGTTCAACTATCCAAAATAGTCGAATGAAAATTATGCCAAGACTTCGGTAAGTCCATAAAAGTCCTCCATAAAATTTAACCTTCCAGCGGGCGCGCTGTCGTAAATTTTACAATAGCAGATTATTTGCATTTTCTTTGAACTCATTGTTGGCAACGACTTCTGCGTTCTTGGTATTCCTTGCAGGTGCCTTTAGTGGTGCATTCCTGTAGTCACTGTTCTGTTTGCACGCGATATTCAGTTTTTGTAACTCTCTATTCGGGATAAGTGTATAGCGACGTAAAGTTGACGCTGCACGTCTGGTGTTGTTCAAAAATATAAATAAACAAACAAACAAATAAATAAATAAATAAATGTCTTTATTGGTGGCGCTATTTAACCTGCTCTTCCGCCTGACCACTTTCAAAAAAATTTTTATTAGTTTATTTTATGGTAAAAAAGGAAATCATTCAATGAGAAATACGTACGCAGTGTAGATGCAGGGTTTCTCACAAGGGAAGCAGGAGTGAAAGCGAGGGAGGAAGAAGTTGATAGAACAGGAAACGCACTAAAAACATTTGTGTGTTTAAGTTTATTAATTTTACATTAGGGAGATATTAAAAATTAGTGACAAATATATCAGATTGAAACACTTCGAGATTAAATTTTGAGAAACTATTTTTTGACTCGTAAGTTAGGTGCAGAAGAAAATTAGAAGGAGCTTGTTTAAAACAGTGGCATGTTATTAAGTACTAGTAATTGTTTGAGAGAGCATTTGAAGATGCTGAAATTGCGTACGTATTTTTGAATTACCCCTAAAAAACAGAAAGGGAGGAAAACTCGTCAGCATACAAGCGAAAAACATCCAGTAAAGAGTTCAAGTCTTGAAAGAAAGAGAAAACAAATCTATTTGGTTATTAAATTAGGTAAATAAAAAAAGAAGAAAAAAGAAATCATAAACGTGGATACGATCAAATTAAATCTAGGAAAAGTTTAGGACTTAAAATTTTCCCCAAACTAAAAAAGGGCAAATTTTAAAATTGTATGGAGTGTTACCAATTGGAATATTCTCAAGACTTGATAACCCGACCCAACATCTTTCACCCGTAAACCAACGATGTATACTACATTTATTCCTGGGACTGCAAACAAAGGGACCATCCCGGCATGCGCCTTAAGCGATTGAGTAAACCCAGGTAAACCTCAATCAGGATGGTGGCTGAAGGACAAGACAAAATACTCTACCAATGTCACAATACAAGTAAACAATTACAGTGCACACAAAATACAAAGTAGGAATGAAAATATTTTGAATTTAATATTATGTCTTAACGTATAGCAATAGTTGTAGGAAATGATGAACTGAAACAGAAAAATTGCAAATTAGTAAAACACATCTAGACAAGAATTAAAGCATAGAAATTATATTTTGAGTATATACACAAGTGAGCACATGGACGCATACATATCACGTTGTACAATTAAGCAAATGCACAAATGCACAAACATGTACTCGTAACATAGGTATGCACACATGTGGGTGGGTACTGCAGTAAAAGTGAGGTATGGATTGAAGGCAGTTCCCAGTGGCGTCGCGTGACCCGCGCGTTTGGGGATGCTCAACAATAACGCCAAATAACAATAACAACAAACATTATGATGTTTAATGTTCTCTAGAATCTATGTTATCAAAACAAATGTTACAGTACTTCAACAGATTTATGTCAGGAGAGTTCTTGAAAGCAAATTATACAATGGCTCAGCTTTAATTCTCATGCGTGATTGGCAATGAGATCACTTGTGAATTTATACAGTTCTGACCAAAATAATTTTTAATATATTTTATGAAGAATTCATCTTCTTAGATATTAATTAAGAAATAGTAGGCAAACACTATTTCTCCTATTAAATGCCCACGACCAAGCAGACAATCTCAAGTGAGAAAGAAAAATATTTCACTGGCAGTGTCAAGTGTGCTGCGCTCTCGTGCACAAAAGAGCAACTTGCTTATACACCTCTTGCTCATACGCCTCGCCCTGCTCAGCCGTACGCTAGCGTCAGAAACTCGTGAATTCTTGGGAGAGGGGTGAGGTGGGAAGGGTCTGCGCATGCGTCATTGCCCTTCGCAATCCCTTGGCAGATGCTAGAACCATTTTAGCATCCAAGCAATCAGAGACCAGCTTGTACCAACGCGCCGAATTCAATCACAGGAAACCACTTTAAATATTAGTACAAAATGTGTTTCGCTCAATGAACCACTTGTAAGTTTATCGATACAATATTTAGGATTCTTTGATTAATATTTGACGTCGGGATGGTCAGCATCTCAGCGTCCCCTGACGCTCCGCCACTGCTAGTTCCTCATATGCTATTTAAAATGATCGAGGGAGAGTACAAATTGGTTACAAAAACAAATACCTAGGTCATGGAGGATAAGAGGATAAATGTACAATGACAAAACAAAAAAAGGATTTATGTGTGTCACAGAGATTTCTTCACTTTTAAGGTTGAATACTTAGATAATAGGATTAAAATGAAAGGAAAAGGAAGAGTTATTGACCTAGAATGATAATTTAGAGAAAGAGAGAAAGGAAACAAAAATAGCGGGTATTTTAGTGATCCGAAAAGAGAGAAAGGGAGAGAAAAGGAAAACGAAAGAGAGAAATATGAGAAAGGTTAGATGAGAAGTGTTTATTTGAAAAATGGGATAGACTGTTTTGTACGATAAGATTGGAATAAGAATGAGAATCGTCGCCGTGTCAAGGCAATACGGCGTCCCTAATCCTTAGTTTTAGCTGACGCAGCAGACGTACAGCTGGCAATGTCCTGGTAACACAGTAATACTGTACTGGTACGCAATAATACTGTCAATGTCGTTAAGTAATATTTTCATGAATCCAGTTTGTGACTTCTTTTTTAAACTTTTGAAAAGTACTGCTATTTTTCATAGTAGAGGGAAGATTGTTCCAAGCACGGATGGCAGTGACAGTGAATGATTTGCTAAAAGTAGGTGGTATTGTGATGCGGAATACAAATAAGGCGTGACTCTCGGGCACGATGTAGCTTCATAAATTGAAAACGTAGTGATAGGATGCCATGATGAGTGCTGTTTAAAATCTTGTAGAGAAGGAGAAGGCAGTGAAGTAAACGCCTTTTAACAAGGGTAAGAATTTTAGAGTGTGGGTAAAAAGTTGAAATATGGTCGTATTTTTCAAGGTCGAAAACAAAGCGAATACATGCATTTTGAGCTACTTGTAACTTGCGTTGCTGCTTTAAATTTATGTCAGTCAAAAGGAAATCGCAGCAATCAAAGTGAGGCATAAGGAGTGATTGTACAAGAGTCTGACGAGTTTTTGTAGGTAAAAGAGTACGCATGCGTTTTAAAACACTCAGGGACCCGAATACTTTTTGAAGTATTTTATCAATTTGAACATTCCAGGTTAGAGTGTTATCCATTTGCACACCTAACTTTCTCCCATCATTACACCACGGTAGAGGAGTTCCATTTATGCAAATCTCAGGGAGAGCGGAAAGTGCTAACTTTTTTTAGGGAGTTTCTGGAGCCGATTACAAGACACTGAGATTTTTTGGGGTTTAGCAGTAGCCCCATTGATGATGACCAAGAGGAGAGTGACTGCAGGTCTTCGTTGATTTTTTTAGCAAGTTCGGAAACGCGAGAAGAGGGTCCGCTAATATACATTTGGAGATCGTCAGCAGCCATGTGATGTCAACAATATTTTATTGATTTGCCTATATCATTAACATAAATTAGGAAAGCGAGGGGTTCTGTGCGACGCCGCGTGCTAATGGCAAGGTACAAGACACACTGTCACCGCACACAACTTTTTGTTGCCTTCTATTAGATAGCTGGAGAACCATTTGAGTGTAGGTGTGGCACATCCAATGTTTTTTAACTTTCCTAGCAAAATATCGTGGTCGACAGAATCGAATGCTTTACTAAAGTCGAGAAGGACGAGGATTGTGATTTTACCGTTATCTATTGCTTCTCGGGCATCTTCAGTCACACTAAGGAGCGCAGCCCCTGTGCTTTTACCGGGTCTAAAGCCTGACTGGTTTTTATTCAAAATACTGAAATTTTGAAGGTGATGTTCGATCTGTTTCCTGGCGATCTTTTCGAGAACTTTTGATAATGTGGGCAAAATACTGATGGGACCGTAATCAACAGGCGTCATAGGATTTGCGCTTTTAGGGAGAGGATGGACCAATGCTGTCTTCCAGGTCGAAGGAAATTCGCCGCTCATAAGCGAGAAATAAATAATGTCGACTATTGCGGGGAGTGCTACTTCCGCTCCGAGCTTCAGCAACTTTACGTTGATTCCGTCGGAGCCGGATGCGTTTGATTTTAAACTCTAAATGATTTTGGTGACGTTGGTTAGTGTTATTGACGCAAAGTAGAAAGTGTCTTTAATACTTATCTCTCTGCTTCGCAGCGTGGATAAAGTTTGAGGTTTTTAGGAACCGATTAATTGGCTGCGCAAGCTTAACAATAGCTTGATTCAGCGAATCAAGTGACAGATTTATTTCTGTTGAATTTCGAATATTTCCAACACCTAAAATGCGCAAATTTTTCCAGAGCAATTTAGAATCACAGTTATTTTGAAAAATAGAGTGATAACATTTAATTTTGTCATTTCTTAACATTTGGGTGACACGATTTCTAAGTTTTTTATACGTAGCATGATCGTTGTTGTTCCTTGTTTTGCGAAAAAACTTTATACGCAGTGTCCCTGTCGTGCATAAGTTGCCGAATTTCACCGGATATCCACGGGGCTACGGGACGTGTCACGCGTGACGCCTTTTGTGGTTAATGCCTATTTATATGTCCATTAAACATTTCTGTGAATACTGCTACTTTACCATTGAGTGAGGCTTCATTTTGTACAAGATTCCAAGGACAGAAAATCCATCGGAAACGAAGGAATTTGTATCAAATTTCTTGTAATCTCGATATTTTATTATTTTTTGTGCGTATTTGGCACACTTTAGATTATATGATATGTAGATGAGATCGTGTTTTGATATTCCGGGAATGGAAAATTGTCCATGAGAACGCGCTCTAGCTGGATTATGGATGACACTATGATATGATCTATCCATGTTTCAGTATCTCTTGTGATGTGCGTAGCCTTTAGGGGAAGAATCGTTAGGTTCATATTACGAAAAAAACGCGCAAAGTTATCGGATGAGGTGGATTTTTTCAAGAAATTACAATTGAAGTCACCCATTAAAATAATGTCCTCGTATTTAGTGACACAGGAAGCGAGTAAGTCGTCTAGTTCATCAATGTTGCCTGATTTACGAGGAGAATATACTACCACCAAGAGACACTTTTTCCCTGGAAGAATAACTTCAGCAATGAAATATTCGGTGAAATGATCTTTATGATTTGCTGAAGAGAAAATCACTTTGCATTTAATGTCATCACGTAAATAGATACGGACACCACCGCCGTGTGCAGCCACGGTGGATTTTCTATCAGATCTCCGAAGACGGTATCCAGGGACTTTGTCGGTTTGAGAATGTAAAGATTTTTTTTATCCATGTTTCGCTAATGAGGAGTGCGTGAAATTTATGCTTCATTATAATTTCCTGAATCTCGGAGTGATGGCAAAGAAGGGATTGTGCATTTAAATGCGCGACGTAAAAACAGTTCCTAGAAATAAACGGTGCCTTGTCTACAGCAGCCGGGGCTGGCTGGGAAGGGGAGTGGGCACATGCAGGTAGCCAAGGCTGTGGGGTGGGAAGGACACTTTGCATCGAGGTCCACGGGAAATTCCTAAAACGGCCGCCGACTGCCTGTGACACAGACGGGTGAAAGAGGTGACTTAATGAGAAGTGAATAGAAATAAAGGGTACGAGAGAGAGAGTTCAGAGAGAGTATTGACGAAAGATGAGAGTAGAAAGAAGCTTAGAGGGGGAGGGGGAAATGAAAGGTCCTTGGAGATTCCAAGTAAAGGCGTGTTAAGCTGTGGAGCTGGGGGTGGGGGGCGCTCCTACTTGGCGGAAATCGCCTGCAAGTCGGCAGTTGTCTGCGCGCGGGATTTCCCGCTACCTGTTTTGACGACTATTGTACCGTCTTCCGTCCAGACGCTCCGCAAGCCAAAACGATCTATGGCCGCTCCCAGAACCTCCAAACGGGATCTTGCGAGGTCTTCGCGTTTGGTGACACCACTGCCCTTAAGGCTAAATGTACCGACACTAGTTCAATTTGTCGCCACCACTTGGCAGCACCAAATATATTAAAATTTACTTTACTAATAACGTCTGAACAAATGGTCCGATTTTCGATCTGTAAACGGTATTTGACTCCTTTTTGTATAGAATTTACGCTACGAAGCCCTTTTTCCAAAAAAAACTAGCAGAAATTCGTTTTCTAAAATTTTTCTCGTACTTCCGGGAACAATTTCAAAAATGTGGGCTTATAGCGCGATGGCGACAAGCTTCCAGAATCCAACGCCGTATCAAACATGCAAATCGGATAAATAGGAGCGTCGTAAAGTCAAATTTCGAAAAACATAAATGGCGTTTGTGCGTTCTTGAAAATGCGGAAATTTGAGTTTCCACAGAATACGGTTGTTTTCGAGAAACTTTATATCACATTATTTGTGTGGCTATTAGGTAAAACTCATTAACTCCACTTTTACGTTATTCCAGGAAAACAGGTTTTAAATTTGATAATACTGATTTGGGATATAGAAATAATGCTTCGTTGTGCGATTCTTTTTTTTAAGGGTTAAGGAATATCTGAAAAAACTAGTTTTTAGCAATATTTGCCCATCCCATCCGCCCGCGGTAAACGTGTAAATTGACTGGATTGGGTTGGAGTTAATGAGTTTTCCTGGTACACGGGTAGAGTTAATTAGTTTTTCCTGTTCCGATTCACTTTTATCGACTTATTTAAACATTTTTCGGTATATGTCGATGTTTTCTGACATATATCGACGAAATTCGATATATTTCGCTATATCTCCATATATTTCGATATATTCGGTATCGTAGCTTTAGTTCGATGTATGCTGATATCTGTCGATATATATGGATATATTAAACATATTTCATTATAATAAAATTTATTTCCATGAATATTGCTATTTTTTCGTACAAATCTACACATTAGACACATTTTTATATATTCGGCATTTTGGCAATTCGAAATTTAATTTAGTTTTGAGTTGATGTTGACCTATTATATCGACGAGTTTGTCATATTTATAGTTAACAATTTGTTAATTTTAATAATTTGGCCTAAGTAAAGTTCATACATGTTGTTCCAACATGAAACTCATAAATAGTATTTATGAACATTTAATAAGTAATGTTAATTACGTATTATATTACTGAAATATGTCAATTAATGCCATTTGCTGTATTTCAGTTGCATTAGATCAATTTTTAACGTATTCGATTTGTTAATTCATTTTTACTTTTCCACATACGTACGTATATACGGAGTAATATACGTAGTATGTGGAAAGTTATGTAATGCTGCGCGAAAAAATGGTGAATTTTCGCCAGAAAGAAATCCTTTGCCGGGCCGTAATAACGAAAAAGTGGATAAATCCAGTTGCTAAATTAAGAGAAAAAAAATCCCCAACACGTGGTGTAGCCAGAACCCCTCTTTTGTGGGTCCTTGATACGAAAAACCAATTGAAAGGAAAACATCCGTCTGTCTGTCAACACTGCTAGCACCGAAACCATACGTACGATTTCTTCCAAAATGGATATTCCCCGGTCGATCTGGTTCGAGTCGAAGCTTTGAGATTTTGAAAAAGATTCTATAAAATTTGAGTGTACTTTACATGAAGCACCCCGGATAGTTTCACAATTTTCTCAAAAACGGCTACAAATTTTTTCTTTAAATTTCTTGTAAGAACAGAGTAAAGTACACTTATTAAGATGGCATAGGTCCGACTTTCACGGTTAACTCTGAATTTTCGAAAATTGCAAAACTTTGAATTTTATTGGGTGTCTTCCTCTAACTACAAAAATGCAGATAGATATTTTTCCTTCCAACAAAAATTGTCTTTCATAGTGAGATTTTTCTTTAGGGTCATGTACATTTTTTTGAAAATTTTAGTACCTTTCCCACAATTTTGCGTGTAATATGTGCAATTTTTTTAAAACAAATACAAAAACAAGCTTTTCTCAAAAACAGCTCGAAATTTTTCTTTAAACTTTTGGTAGGAATAGTGCTAAATGTACCCTAGGAGATGACATAAACTCCATATCGCTCTATTCTTTTGTTTTATCAAAAATTGCAAAAATGTAATTTTTTTTGAATTGAAAATGAATGAAAAAATGAATTTTTTTTGAATTCTCTCTCGTCGGTAATATTTACATTAGTGGCGCTTTGTTTACATTATTAGATTTACAAGTTAAAGTGCTTTAAATAATGTCAAGAAAAATTTGATGAAAACTCAACATTTTCTCTGAAAACTAGCTCAAAATTCCACGTTTTCAGAAACGCTCAAACGCCATTGTCTCATAAATGGCTTCAATTTTTTTTTCAAAGTTTTGAAACGGATAGTGCTAAGCACCCATTAATATGATGTGAAGTTCATTTTGAGGTATTTTTTTGTTTTTTTCAAAAATTACACAAATGTCATTTTTTTTAACGGTCTCTCACATCTTTAATATGCACTTTTACAGCAATTTGTAAACACTATTGTATTTGTGAGTGAATATGTTTCAAATGAAGTTTTTTGAAAACTCAAAAATTTGCTGTGAAAATGAGCTTCAAATTTCGCATTTTTAGTAGCGCTTAAACGCCATTTTCTTAAAAGCGGCTACAAATTTTAAAAGAAAATTGCCATTTAGAACGAGGTTTTTGTGTTCTTTAATATTCTAAAATGAATATTTCAGTTCTACTATTAGGAAACCGAAAACTTAAGAAAATGTCGAAAAAATGTACTTTTGGCAAATAGATGGCAATAGATGGCAGCTGGCACGAGTATGTGGTAATTCCGAATAGCTAACCCAGACCGAAGAAAATAGAAAACTAATACAGGAAAGTCTGTGCCATTCTGTAGCACCACTACCTACAACAGATTTAAAGGAGTTAATGAGTTTTTCCTGATAGTGTTGGAGTTAATGAGTTTTTCCTGATAGTGTTGGAGTTAATGAATTTTTCCTGATAGTGTTGGAGTTAATGAGTTTTTCCTGATAGTGTTGGAGTTAATGCGTTTTGCCTGAAATTACTGTTATTTTAGTGATTTTTATCAATTATTATGTTGATTATGTTAACGTTTTTCACTGATATTGCTGTATATAATGAAAGAAAATGAAAAACCAATGCGAAATATGGTGAAAATTCATTTTTTCTCAAAAATGGAGTTAATGAGTTTTACCTAATAGCCACAGATTTAAAGCACATGCATTTATAAATATAATAATGTAAACAAATTGTCGCTAAAGCATATACTAACGACGTGAGAGAAGTCAAAACTAGTGGTGCAACAGAATGCACAGGCTTTCCCGTATTAGCTTTCTCTTTCCGTTGGTCTCGGCTAGCAATTCCGACTTGACACCTATTCAAGCCAGCTACCATCTATCGCCGTCCAAATTACTTTTTTAAACATTTTCTTAATTTTTCGGTTTCTTAATAGTAGAACGGGAATATTATTTTAAGAATTTAAAAAACAGTAAAACCTCGTCCTAAATGGCAGTTTTTAAAAAAAAATTTAGAACCTTTTTAAAAGAATTGCGTTTCATCGCTTCTGTAAATGCGAAATTTGAAGTTCTTTTTCACAGGAATCTTTTGTTTTCAAAACACTTTATTTGAAGTCATTTCAAGCTCTTTCACTCACAAATACAATAGTGTTTACAAATTGTAGGAAATGTGCATTTTAACGGTGTGAGAAATCTTAAAAAATGACATTTGTGTAATTCTTGAAAAAACATGAAAAAAACACCCCCAAAGAGTGCAATTGGCACTATCCGGTCGAACAATTTGAAGAAAAAATTTGAAGCCATTTTTGAGAAAATAGCTTTTGAGCGTTTCTGAAAATGCGGAATTTTGTGCTTGTTTTCACAGAAAATGGTTACGTTTTCGAGATTCTTTACTTGACATTATTTGAAGCACATGTACTCATAAATATAATAATGAGAACAAATCACCGCTAATGTAAATATTAACGACGTGAGATGCAAGTCAAAAACATTATATTTTTGTATTTTGTGAAAAAACAAAAGAATAGAGCAATATGATGTTTATGTCATCTCACAGAGTAGATTTAGTACTATCCCTTCCAAAATTTTATAGAAAAATTTTGGAGCTTTTTTAGAGAAAATCTGGTTTTTGTATTTTTTTTCAAATTGTACATTTTGCTCGCAATATTGCGCGAAAACGACTAAAACTTTCAAAAAAATGTGCAAAACCTTAATGAAAGACCTCACTTTGTGAAACATGTTATTTGGCAAAAAAATTTTATCTTCAATTTTGTAGTTGTAGGAAGACGCCGAAAAAAATTGAAACTTTAGCAATTTTCGAAAATTCAGAGTTAACCGTGAAAATCGAACCAATGCTACCTTTGTAAGTGTATTTTACTCTATTCTTACCAGAAATTTAAAAAAAATGGTGTCGTTTTTGAGAACATGTTGAAAATATCCGTGGGGCTTTTATGTAAAGTACTTCCAAAAATTAATGAATGTTTTTCAAAATCAAAGAGCTTTGACTTAGGATAGATGGACACGGATTTCTTCAATTTGGAAAAAGTCGTACGCACACTGACGGACTTTTGCTCTCAATTGGTTGATTTGAGTCAAGGACCATCAAAAGAGGGATTCTGGCTACACCGCGTGTTAGAGGATTCTCTTTTCTTAATTTAACAACTGGATTTATCCGTTTTTTTTTCGTTATCGCGGCCCCGCAATGAAATTTTTCTGCCTAAAATTTTCTGCCGTTTTTTCGCGCAGCATTACATAACTTGTCCTATACAACATATATTACTCCGTATATACGTACGTATACGGGAAAGTTTGCGTACGTATATCTCCAATGCGTATCTCCAAGTATGCGTACGTATCTCTTCAATTTCAGATGCAGAAGAAGCTATAAAGAATGTATCTCTTTCTCATTCCTTCCTTCTTGAAAGTGCATGTGGTACACCAGAATATACCAATTTTACTGTTGGTTTTGTTGGATGTCTAGACTACATTTTCTACCAGTGTGATTGCATGTCAGTATCCCAGGTAAGGTAACAAGCTTTTAAGAACTCTGAAATATTGAGTGACAAGCTAGAGAGAATGGGTAAGCACTTGGATATAAATAGGAATTTTTGTGTAATTAGATTCAACTCAAGACTCAATTCTAGACTGACCAGAGGTCCCATTCACATTATTTGTAATTGATATTATTCTGGTAACAGTTAACTTTTTAATCTCTTATTAAAGAAAATGGAGACATACAGTAAAAAAAAATAAGTTCAATTCTTTTGCGTTGATGCCAGTTCAAATACAGGTGTACGTCATGTTTGGAAGAGAGCAAAAACTGGACAAAACATAATAGAAGGCCTAAAAGAACTTCATAAAACTGTTATTCTGTAGACTTTATGTATATATATTTTTTCAACCTTTGTGGTGATGGTCAAAATCTTATAACTGATTGGCATGAGGAAAGGGGGTATAGGGAACCTCTCTGGCTGCAGTGTGTTATGGGTGGAACATCAATGTCCATCACTTTGACTTCTGCACATCTCATACCTTCTGGGCAGTTGCCATTAAAATTTGTCATAATGCACCAGTTCGGCTTCTAAAAGATATGGGCAAGCGGCCTTTCAGGGAACGAAAAGTGTAACGGACCATGCTTGTAACGAAGTATAATTATTTTTCCAGTTCAGATTATAAATGAATTTTAGGGGGCCCAGCATGTAATATCTCTCATATTTGTAAACCAAGAGAAAAACTTTGTTTGTGTGTATGTTACAGCTAAAGTCTGAAATATAGACAATGTTAGGAGTAGCTGGTTACTTTTTTTCATTAGTCAGATGTGTATAAAACTGCATGAATGACAATGAACGAATCATTTTGGATTTGATCCAGCTAATGCTGGTATTTGACTTGGGTGCTGGTTAAAGTAAGGTAACCACGTGTTACGTGTCTTATGTTTTTACAAAAAGCATTTTGCCAAAAAACACAGCGGAAATTATACTTTGCACAGATTGAAGATCTTTTTCTGTAAATTTCCAAGGCTAGAGCCTTCTCACCCCATGTCGGAAATGGATAGCAAAGCGTCAACGGGTTCAGTGAGGTGAAATAGGTTAGATATGATGTAAATACCAGTAGTACCCTGCAAATCCAAAATTTTGGATAATCTGAACGAAATTCAGAATGGAGAAAAAAAAAAATAAATAAATACGGAAAATTTACTGTAATTACTGCCTGGTCCTGGGCAACGCCGGGTAGTCCAGCTAGTAAATAATAAAATGATACTTTTAACTCATTTTTTTTCATATGTTTACTTTTCGAATTTTATCCTTGATGATGATGGTCAAGCAACTCTAAAAAAATTAATTTCCATGTTTCTGATACATTTGTCACTATACTTTTTATCATTACTATTTTGTATATTAAAATGATATTTCCATTTGCAATATTTTCGTCCCACAAAATTCCATGTAACAGACGAAATTATTCTATTTTTATTAATTTTGAGTCTAATATTATATGTATCCATATATATCTAATTAATGAGTCTAATATTTTATATATATAAATATATTTATATTTTGTGAGTGCGGCTTGCTCTGAGTGTCGATCACGCTGGAAACTTTCGCAGCTTCGTGGAGGGAAATTGTGAGCTTTACGTTCGGCGCCGGCCAGCCCAGCCCAGCCCAGCTGGGTCTAGGGATGTGTCGATCGCGAACGAACTAGTTCAATTGAACTATTCTTGAAAAGGAACGATACGATACGGAACGACCATTTAGTGAACTATAGTTCATCTGTCACGGGTCAGCGTTCTTAGTTCGCCGGTCACCGTTCCTAGTTCTTTTAGTTCAGTTAGTTCATTTAGTTCAGTAGTTCATTTAGTTCTCTTAGTTCGCCGGTCATCGTTCATTAGTTCAGTAGTTCAATTAGTTCTCTCCCGTAGTTCAGCGGTCACATATGAGAGATACAGCTAGGGTACGCATAAGCTCACTACGCAGGTTTCAGCATGCGGAGTTCGGAAATCAAGTGACTTTGGGGATACCGGCTGCTTGTATTATATGTAATGTACCTTTGCGTGCTGTTTGTGTGTATTGCTGGAATTGCATTTTGATAACTTGCTGTATAAAAATATCAGTGATCTAGATTATCAATGGCAGAATGCCTAGCATAGAGTAATAACAGCAACTTTGATTAATGATTCCCATGGAGTTATTTCTTTTACTAATAAGAATATTCTTTATTTGTAGTCCAATGTAATTGTACTTATAAAAGGGTTTAGTGAAGTGCAGAGTTGAGTGTGACAAGATAGACAAAAATATGAATTTTCATGAACTACCAAAGAGTAGAATTCACTTTTCTGGAAGCAACATTTTTAGGATTGTTTAATAAATTAGAAAATTGGGCTAGAATGAAGCATGTTAAATACTTATCAAAAGAAATCATTTAATACGAGACGGGTGTTCTTGTAGATGCCTCCTAGCTGTCCCTACGTCTTGCGACACGGGCACGAGAGAACCTACAAAAAGAAGTTACTTTTGGGGTAAGCAAAGCGTGCTGAGTGTGAGAGTTAAATTTTTAGCTCCAGCGCTAAAAGTGGCATTTCATTAGTGACATTATATTCAGATAAAACCGTGAATATAACAATGGAAACAAAATACTTTCGGCTGATCGCATGAGCTACTGCTGACCTTAATACAACGTAGATTTGATTTATGTTTGAATTAAAATATAATGAAACTCAAAAAGGCTGTCTACAAATAGTGTATGACATACGTGGTAAAAGTGATTTTATTTATTTCATAGGATTGCGTCACTCGGCTTATCGGCCTCATGTTGCAACATTTCACGCAAAATAAAATGAAACATTTACCACTAGTATCATAAAAATCTAATTCTATATTTCTGTCTACAATAAAGGCAGATAGTGTGCATTGTTAACAGGACATGAAATAGGCCATTTTTTATATCCATTAAAAAAGACGGTTTCCAAGACAACTGTCTAGTTACCGTGAAAAAAGTACTTCATTCATTGGAATTTAACGAAGTATCCCTTGGTAATCCTCTCTAACCTCTCGCTATTCCCCGAGATATCAAACACCTTATTGCAATATAAAATAA